>JARHVA010000870.1:387500-930000 GCA_037957365.1 Torreya grandis | reverse complement strand
GTTAGAACCCCTTTAAATATAGTTTTAGTTATTGAGCTCCTTCAACAATCAGATGTTTACAAAGATGTGTTGTATGTAGCCCTTCGTAATACTAGAGTTTCTATTTCTGTTGAACCAGCTTATGTCACCTCTATCCTCAACATAATGTAATGGAATGAAGAGCATATTTCCTTTGAGAAAGAGGATTTACCCCTGTGCCACATCATCAAACAACATCTACCTTTGTATATTCAACTAAGAATTAATGATGTAGGATTAAAAAGAGTGTTAGTTGATAATGGTCCAAGACTCAACATGTGTAACATTTCTTTTCTTAAACATCATAATTTACAACCTATAGATCTAGACCACTCCAACATGAACATCAGAGGTTTTGACAACAATCCATAGAAATTCATGGGTCAAATAACACTCAATATTACTTTGGGACCTAAGACATTACCAACTACTTTCCAAGTCATGCGAAATGACCTCAATTATAATTTATTACTTGGTTGGCCTTGGATTCATGATATGCATGTAGTCCCTTCCATACTTCATGATTGTCTAAAATTTAGTCACAAAGGTTACATTTACATGTGCCTAATAGATAATAAACCTTTTAAATATTGTCAGGTTGTCAAATCTCCATAAAATACATTTTGTACTTTAATCTTAGAAATATACCTACACAACCCACTACTCACAATGTACCTTCAAACCATGCAACACATCAGAAGATTCCAAGTTATGTAATAACACCGATACCAAATCACCAATTTACCTCTCCTTTACACTTAAATGTCTTAATAAGAATGGATATCATGGAAAAGGTCTTGTAAAGAACAAACAATGAATTTTCAATCCTGTCAAGCATCAACACAACATGGAAAGTGAGGATTGGGATATCAGCATACCCTTCTTCATGATAAACATTCTTCCACTACTTTAAAGTATATAATTTTTTGTCCACTCATTACACCTATAGACTATATATTTAATCATCTACATTATCAATGGTCTATCATGATCTCATTGACGATATAGTTTCACTAGATATGTTCACATTAGATGAATTCTCTAACAATGAATCCTTCCTACAGCTCTTAGAGCATATGAGGACCTCCCATATTGCTATCATAAAAATAGATTTCCTAATCACATAAATGCCCATGTGTACTTTGAAGAAAATCTAAATTATCCCCATGATATACCAATTGATTAAATGATACTATTCCTACAACCCCATACACACTAGATCATTCCACATTACTTAACAAGGAAATAATTGATTTCAATTTTGGAACTGATTAGGATCCCCACATTGTCTTATTAGTCATTGCCCTATGAAAGGAAGAGGATATAGATATTCATCAAACATTGATAGATTTTCTAAAACTTTTTCCTTGGTCTTACTCAAATATGTCAAGAATTGATACATCTATAACAGTCCATCAGATTTCATTGTATCCTGATGCTAAATCGATTAAGCAAAAAAAATGCAAAATGCATCTTAAGGTGGTTGTCTTAGTCAAAGACAAGATCCAGTGCCTCTTGATGTTGGTTTCATTCAACTAGTATCGCACACTAAATGGATTTCTAATATAGTCCCCATGGTTAAATGCAATGGACAAATTTGGTGTTGTTTCAATTCTTTAGATTTATATAAGGCATGCCTAAAAGATGATTTTCCCTTGCCTAATATTGACATGATCATAGATTCAACAGCTAGGTATGAAATGTTATCATTCATGGATGGTTTTATAGGATACAACCAAATCAAAATCATTAAATAAGATCAAGAGAAAACATCTTTTATAATACCTTGGGGTAAATTTTGTTACATTATCATGCCTTTTGAATTAAAAATGTTAAAGCCACAAATCAGTGTACTATTACACATCTTTCACGAATTGATTCACCTCACTATCAAGGATTATATCAATGATATATTATCTAAATCTAAATAATGACAACATCACGCTATCAATTTATGATAAATTTTTTAATGACTCAATCAATACAATGTTCAATTAAACCCAAAGAAATGTGTGTTTGGAGTTAAATCAAGCAAACTTTTAGGTTTCATTATTTCTTAGCATAGCATAGAGGTTGACCCTAAGAAATTCAAATCAATTATTGACATGCCACCTCCCACAAACATAAAATAACTTTGATCCTTATAAGGTAAGATCTAAGCAATCTGTCATTTTGTAGCTCAACTTATTGATAAAACTTAGTCATTCACTCGATTATTAAAGAAAGATATAAAGTTTGTTTGGGACTAAGCTTGTCAAGAAAGCTTTGACATAATCAGTTAATATCTTCTTAATCCACATGTTATAATACCACCTATACCTAATAGGCATCTCCTACTATATATCTTAGAAACATATCATGAATTAGTAGCACTCTTAGCACAACATGATGATCAACATATTGAGCGAGTAGTTTATTACATCAATCGCACATTAGTTAATTATGAAAAAAAAAATCCATGATGGAAAACTATGTCTAGCATTAGTTTTTAAAACACAAAAACTTTGACATTACATGATCACTAATGAAACTTAGGTTATCACAAAATCGTATCCCTTGAAGTTTCTAATAGAAAAATCACATCTCTCTAGTTGTATCACAAAATGCATCATGTTATTAATAGAGTTTGACTTAAAGATAGTTTTATAGAAATCAATAAAAGGCCTAATCATTTTAGACCATTTGGTAGTCACACTACTATTAGACACTAATCCCATTAGTGATACATTTAGAGATGATTTTACTACCTATTCTACTCATTTTGACATTTGGACCATGTTCTTTGATGTTCTCAATGCACATCCAATGTAAGGGTAGGCATTATCTTTGTCAACCCTTCTGGTCACATAATTCTTATTACATATTGATTTAGATTTTCCTGCATCAATAACACCATAAAATATGAAGCACTTATCTTAGGTCTCTTTGCTACCCAATCCCTCCAAATTACATCTATTCAAGTATTTGGTGATTCCCAACTTGTGGTCAACCAAGTCAATGATGTCTATCTTAAAAAAGAAGAACATCTTATCCCATACCAAAAATGGTACAATGTTTATAATCACAATTCAACTACTTTTATATAGAAAGTATACCAAGAAAATATAATTGACATGCCAATGCAATGACAAGTGTTGCATCTTGGATTCTTATCGACATCAATGATGATCAATCTATTTTCATAATTAAATGATTACCAATGATATCAATATCTAATGCAGATTTGATTGTCCTTTCCATCTTAGCCACTATGCATAGTTTTGTAACTCTAGAATTGTTCTGTGATATCCATAACTTTCTAAACAAATATATTACACTAGACATTTTCTCATAAAATGACAAACACAATTTACACAAACAAGCACTATGTTATGTAATCATTGGCAGAGATATTTTTAAGTGATATTTTGATGGACAATTACTTTGATGCTTAACTTTAGTAGAAGCCAAAATTGCTCTTACATAGATACACAATAGTAACTGTGGTGGTGACTTTAGTGGAAAGGCCATGTCACACAAATTTCTTTGATAACGGTACTACTGGCCCACCATGGAAGATGAATGTTCATAATATGCAAAGCTATGTGATAAATGTCAATGACATAATAATCTATAGCATGCACCATCACAACAATTGCATCCTATTGTCTCTCCAGGGCCATTTATGTTATGGGGATTTGATCTTATTAGAAAGATAAACCCTAATTCTACTAATGGATATAAATTCATCATTACAGCTACAAAATACTTTACAAAGTGGGTGAAAGTCATTCCACTTCAATAAATCACATGTGAGGACATTTTTAGCTTCCTCATAACTCATATTATTTCACACTTTGGCTTACCTATATCTATCATTTTTTATAATAGAACATCATTCAAGAACAAGACTATCAAGAAATTTTGTAAAAAATACAAGATTAAACACACGTTCTCCACTCCATACTACCCATAAGGAAATGATCAAGCAAAGGCTACCAATAAAACCATCAACAACATTTTGAGTAAAACAGTAACCAAATTTGGAGATGATTGACACAATCAACTAGTTTTTGCATTATGGGCTTATTGCATAAGTATTTGTACACCCACAAAATCCACTCCTTATTCACTCATTTATAGTACAAAGGCATTTTTATCATTGGAATTAGAAATCCCATCTTTGCATGTTTCCCTTAAAGGTGTCCTCACCAATGACTAATATCATGAAAAGCATCTACACTAGATTAAGTAGTTAGACCATACTTGTATCCAAGCAGCTAAACATCTCAAAATCTAACAGCAACATATACAACAATCCTACAACGAATGAGTTCACACTAGAGAGTTTGAATTTAATGATCTTGTTCTCAAATAAAATCTTCATAATGTCAATGCTAAAGAAGAAATCAAAGGAAAATTCAAACCAAATTGGCTAGGTCCATACCTCATTATCAAAAATCTTAGCCCTAAAGTATATCATCTAGCCTCACTTAAAGGAAATAAAATTAAAAATCCAATGAATATTATGCATTTACGTAGATTCCATGTATAGTCTTTCATTACACGCATTTTATTTTACATAGTTCCTTTTTGCTTACTTGTACATAATTTATCAACTTAACTATACATAGTTCCTTTTTGCTTACTTGTACATAATTTCTTAGCTTAATTGTACATAGTGTCTTTTTGCTTACTTAAACATAGCTTATTTCAAAAAAATTCAAATGTATGCATAATCTATGCTTTACATTTATACTTGTTAGGATCCTCCTTAGAGTACAATTGATTACCTTTGTATAAGCAACTAAACACAGAATTAAACCAGAAGTAATAAGTAACTAGAAATCAAAAACAGCAAAGAATAGGAGATATGAAAAACAATACAATCTTGTATTAAACTCTTCCAGAAGGAAATACAATGAAGAAATCTCACTCTTCCCACACCTCTTGGGTGTACAGTAATTCTCCCTCAAGATTTCTCTCTCTCTCAATCAATTACAACCAACTCAAACACTGAGTTGTTCCCTCTAGTGACAATCAACCCAATGGTTATTGTTGCCTACTTCTAAGTGACAATCAACTCAACCATTGTTGCCTACTCACCCAGTAGATCTTCTTGATCTTGCACCCTTGAAAATCTAATTGACCTTTCTTACTCTTGTGTTGCATATCTTCTTGATCTTGTTACCCCACAGATCTAATTGATCTTGCACACACCTCAGCACACTTGCAGATCTCCTTGATCTTGTTACCTCGCAGATCAACTGATCTTGCTCTTATACACAAATTACAATACATCCCCATGGGTCTCTTAAATAGATCCCAAACCAAACAATAATTAGAAATGTAGACTCAAGACTAAAATTAGTCTTTACATGCAAACTAACTGTTTGTCTAAAATTAGAATAGTTTTGGAAACACACAGGTGATCGATGTCGGTTCCTGTCTGACCGATGCCGGCTGACCATAACCGATGCCGATTATTGTGTAGCTATAGTTAACTGATGTCAATTGGCCTAATTGATGTCAATTACTGTGTAACCCAGCAACCTCCACATTTGCATATCAGTGAAGCTTTTAGCTCCACAACTCAACAATCTCCCACTTAGAGATAAATAGCTGCACCTATACCTATACAACAACGTCCTCTAACCTATTTCTGGCTTGTTTCTCCATCTTCAAGTTCAATCTTGAAGACCAAAAAAATTTTAATGAAGATTCAACTTCTCCTTTGTTATCGGCTTTGTTAACATATCTACAAGGTTCTTATCCGTATAGATCTTTTCCAGCTTCAACTGACCATCCTCCAATACTTGTCTAATAAAGTGGTACCTAAGCTATATATATTTGGTTCTTGAATGAAAGGTTGAATCCTTTGCCAAATGAATTGCTCTTTGACTATCACTATACAATCTGCAACTCTTTTGCTCCTTTACCAACTCTTCCATGAACCAAGTCATCCATATTATTTCCTTGCTAGCCTCTATGACTGCAATGTATTCTTCCTCTATAGTAGACAGGGCAACAACCTTCTACAACTTTGAAATCTAGCTAACCACCATTCCACCAATAGTGAACACATATCTTGTGGTGCTTCTCCTGCCATCCAAGTCACCTGCCATATCCAAATCTACATACCCATGTAGAGAAGTGTTTGACCCTACATAGCATAAATGCCTACTATTGGTCCCTCTCAAATATCTGAGAATCCACTAAACTACTTTCCAGTGCTCCTTTCCTAGATTGGCTATGAACTTGCTGACAACTCCCATTGCTTGGGCAATATTAGGTCTAGTACATACCAAGTACTCAACCTCATCATGTGATTTACGACACTATTCTTTGCTTAACTTGAACTGTCCAGCCATAGGTGTGTTTACCAATTTTGCATCTTGCATATTAAACCTCTCCACTACCTTATTCAAATAATCCTCTTGAGACAAAATCAACCTATGATTTTCCCTGTCTCTAGAAATACTCATGCCAAGGATTATCTTGGTTGCTCCTAAATCCTTCATGGCAAATGTCTGAGCTAATTTTACCTTTAGCTTAGTAATTTTCTACATGTGTGAACTTGCAACAAGCATATCATCTACATACAGTAATAGGATAATGTAGCTACTATTATCTAACCTGGTAAAATAAACACAATGGTTACATTGACACTGACTAAAGCCATGCTCTATCATAAACCTATCAAACCTCAAATACCAATATCTTAGAGCTTGCTCAAGACCATATAACCTGGCCTTATGTCTCACTTGTCCATTCTCTTCTTTATTTAACCTTTAAATCCATTCATTTTTTAGTGCTTTCTTTCCAGCTGGCAACTCTACCAAATCCCACATTTGGTTCTCTTCCAAGGAATCAATTTCCTCATTCATGCCATGCTCCCACTATTTCTTGGATTCTACCTACATTGCCTCTTTAAAACTTCCTATTTTTCCACCATCAGTGAGCAACAAGTAGTATAAAGAAGGGATAATGAATTTGAGGTTTACTTACCCTTTCAGACCTCCTCATGGGTGTTTGAGACTCATTGACATCTTGTTGTCTACCCAAATTTCATTCTAACAGTGACCGATCTCGGTCATCTCTCAGTCTATACCTGATCGATGTTGGTTACACCTGACCGACCTAACCAACATTAGTTCCCACCTGACTGATGTCAGTTTCCACCTACCTGACATCACTGACTTTGGTCTCCACCTGACTGACGTCAGTTCTTTCTTGATCGACGTTGGTCTCTGCCTGACCAACATCGATGTCTTTGTTTTCCTGTGAGTGATGATTTTTACCCATGAGCGCATTTTGGATCATAACCTTGTCCAAATTAACATTGCCCTACTCAGAATTATTCAGCCTCTTTAGTTGATCACTGTCCTTCACCTTCTCCTTGAAAACCAAGGCTTTCTAGTTCTTAAATGTGTCAAAAACATTAGATTTCCTCTTTATGCAATAAACCTATACCTTTTTTGTAGCATCATCAATGAAAAAAACATAATACTGTGATCCTCCAATAAAATCTCCCTAAGCTGGTCCCCACACATCTACGTGAACAAGCTCCAACCTGTGCTTCTTCTTTGTTGACCCAGTTTTCAGAAACCTCACTTTCTCTTGTTTCTCAAAAATACAATGCTCACATAAATCTAGATCTATCAAATCTGAAAGCTTACCTTTTGACTTAAGAATATCCATTCCCTTCTCACTCATGTGACCAAGCCTACAGTGCCACATCTTTGCATCTACATCTGAAGTAGATAAAACAGAAGGAGAATCAGTAATACAAGTAGATAGATAAAGTGTACCTACTTTCTTACCTCTAGCTAAAACAAGTGCACCCTTGGAAAATTTCCAAGATTCAGCTATGAGAGTTACTGTGCAACCCTCATCACCAAACTTTCTTGCATAAATTAGATTCTTCTTCAGGATGGGTACATGCATGACATCCTTCAACACCCATGTGTTGCCATCCTGCAATTTCAGCTGCACTTTTCCTTTGCCAACAATTTCACAAGGCTCACCATCCCCTAAATAAATTTTTCCAAAGTCTCCATGGACATAATCATGAAAAAATTCTCTATTTGGGGTTGCATGGAAAGAAGCACTAGAATCTAAAACCCATTATTCTACCTGACTATCAAAAGAAAATATAAGAGCATCCTATGCAACAATACCTGCATCATTTGCTTCTTTATTACCTTCATGTTGATCTTCTTTCAACCAACAATCTTTCTTTGCATGTCCTTTCTTTCCAAAATTCTAGCAAGTTATACCTCCATTTTTGGATTTGGATCTACTGCCCATCTTTGACCTTGATTTTCCTTGCTTGCCCTTCTCTCTTTGCCATCCCCTGCTTTCAAAACTTAAAGCATTACCTGATGTTTCCCCTGTGCTTTTCTTGCGAATTTATTCATTCAATATTGCACTAACAACATCATCAACTTTTAAGATATTTGAAGCAGACACAGTATTACTAACTGCCATTACCAAACTGTCCCAACTTTTAGGTAAAGAGCATAAGATTAAGAGAGCCTTAATTTCATCATAAAAAACTATTTTGACTGAAATTAACCGATTTACTAATCCATGGAAATCACTAAGATGACTATATACTGATCCACCTTCCTGCATTTGCAAATTAAATAATTGCTTCATAAGAAATACCTTATTTGAAGCTGAGGGTTTTTCATATAAATTTGCCAAAAATTCCATTAACTCTACCATTGTCTTTGCCTGTGATAAGTTGGAAATCACAGACAATGCCAGGCTCAACCTTATAGATCCAAGAGCCTTTCTATCAAGAACATTCCATTCTTCATCTTTCATATATGTGCGCTTTCTTGAAACCCAACCCAACAGTAAGTACAAATCTTTTTGATATAGATAATCTTCTATCTGCATCCTCCATAATTGATAATTCTTGCCATTGAATTTCTCCATTCTTTGTTTACTTTCTTCTACCATTGCTTTACTCCCACTCAAACAGAAACCCCTGTGAGTGAACGTGTAATCAACAAACACTAACCCACTCTGATGAACATGTTAGTGAACCAAGATCTGATACCAACTGTTAGGATCCTCCTTAGAGTACAATTGATTACCTTTGTATAAGCAACTAAACACATAATTAAACCAGAAGTAATAAGTAACTAGAAATCAAAAATAGCAAAGAATAGGAGATACGAGAAACAATACAATCTTGTATTAAACTCTTCCAGAAGGAAATACAATGAAGAAATCTCACTCTTCCCACACCTCTTGGGTGTACAGTAATTCTCCCTTAAGAGTTCTCTCTCTCTCTCAATCAATTACAACCAACTCAAACACTGAGTTGTTCCCTCTAGTGACAATCAACCCAATGGTTGTTGTTGCCTACTTTCAAGTGACAATCAACTCAACCATTGTTGCCTACTCACCCAATAGATCTTCTTGATCTTGCACCCTTGCAGATCTAATTGACCTTGCTTACTCTTGTGTTGTAGATCTTCTTGATCTTGATACCCCACAGATCTAATTGATATTACACACACCTCGACACACTTGTAGATCTCCTTGATCTTACTACCCCACAGATTAATTGATCTTGCTCTTCTACACAAATTACAATACAACCCCATGGGTGTCTTAAATAGATCCCAAACCAAACAATAATTAGAAATGTAGACTCAAGACTAAAATTAGTCTTTACATGCAAACTAATTGTTCGTCTAAAATTAGAATAGTTTTGGAAACACACAAGTGACCGATGTCAGCTCCTGTCTGACCGATGTCAGCTGACCATAACTGATGCCGATTATTGTGTAGCTATAGTTAACCGATGTCAGTTGGCCTGATCAATGTTGGTTACTCTGTAACCCAGCAATCTCTACATTTACATATCAGTGAAGCTTTTAGCTCCACAACTCAATAATACTACCATGCTAGACTTACATTTTGTTGTTCTATGCTATTATTTATAAATTTATATACATTACCATGCTTCACTTGATCTTTGAGTGTGTGCAGTGACATCCAAATCCTTGATTTCTTCATTCTACACATTGAGAGGGCATCCTACTTTTACATTCGAGACATATATTGACATATCTACCCATCAGAGACATCTTCTACATGACTAAACCATCCAAGTTATGTCATTCCTACACCACACACTCTCATTATCATATCAATGTACATTACTTACTAGATTACATAGATTATTCTATCGACACTCATTGCCATATAGCACTTGTGTATGTCTTAGCAGATACCTAGTCTTGTACTACATGTTTTGCATACTTTCACTTATTGATTTAATTACTTAGATGTGATAGTATTTTCAAATTTTAAATTCTTTCCTTTATTGCTTTGGGTATTTAGATGTGATTGCATTTCTTAGTTCATATTTTGTTACTTGTGTGTGCCTTAGGACATTTGTCAATGTCTTTTGCTTGTGCTCTTATATATGCTTGTGGCCCTCATGATGATCTTGCTTGTTTGAAATTGTATGTGTATGTGGGAATTTAAACATGTCTTATATACTTACTTTCTCAATTTTAGTGACATGTGCCCATGTCCCTTGTTTCCTTGGCCCTTTGGCCTCTTTTATATGCTTCTTGCCTTGCATGCTTATTTGCTTCTTTGCTTTTCAATTGTTTGCAATGCCATGATCCACATCATGCATTATCTTCATTTCTTAGATGCCATGATAGACACCATGATCCATCCCTCATTAATAACTAACTATATTTCTAGTTTTAGTCTAGTATTCTACACATGTTATTACATTGTTACATTTATCTAGGCATACCCCTGTTGATCTAACAATATCCAACACAAACTATGTGATATCTCGAAATATATTATTGATTATCATTTCTATATCATGTATTTCATAGCATAACACTCTTGTAGGTCTCTTTATTCTAAGGGTAGTCATTTTAGGGTCTTCATTCCTACCCTCGAAAGAGGAGGTAATAAATAAAGGTTTTGTCACAAAGATTAAAGCCCTCTATTGGTCAAAAAATAGTTTTTCATAACACTCAGAACATCGTTCAAAACCCAAAACATGCAAATCAGACCAGAAAGATAGTGATGAATATAGAATAATCATAAAAAATAGTAAAGGACAAGAGCACCATATTTAGACTATAGTGTCAGATAGCAAAGTGTCTTATTTTTGGTGATTTTGTCCAAACAACCAAAAACCAAAAATTTATAGAAACAGATAGAAAGGTAAGGTCAATTATAGTTTTTTAGCTATAGTACAGTTTATATTGGGTAGTTTCAATATAGTTTTACTCAAAATATCTAGGTATATGGGGCATCATGCATAACATGATGGCTCTTACTTCTAGCTTTAGATTGGATAGTTGGTACAACTTCTAGATCAGAATCTATTTTATAGATACCAGTGATTGGAGGCAATGTGCATAGCACATTTACCTTATTTTGTTTTAGTTCATTAAATTACCTAGGTATTCTGAGTAGTTATGTTCCTTACTCCATATACAGGTGGTTGGCATCATTTTAGAGTGGCTTTCATATAAGCCTAGTTCTCAATTTTGAAATGGCTTTCATACAAGCCTAATCTCCATCTTTTGGACTGGCCAAGATTGGCTTAGTTATTATTACACATTTAGCTATCCATGCCACATTTTTCATATTATAGAGCATTAATGGGCTTTATGATCCATCTCATATGACACACATTCATACTGGTATCAGTTCATAGCTTCACACTTAGTGGGCAATGATGGAGTCAAAGGACTAGCTAGCCTTTGTATTCTTGAGCCATCTACTCAGAGGGATTGGACACACAGTCCAAACATTGATTAACACATACATGATCACATAGCTTCACTTAGTGGGTGATTATGAATCCAAAGCGCTAGATTTTGTATTCTTGAGCCACCCTCAAGGAATTAAGCACTCAGCTCCATTTGTGATATTACTCTTGGTATAACACATACCCAACATCACTCAACATCATAATAGATTTATGTTTCATGTTGTGCTCTCTCTACGCACATTTAGCATCACACATCTTAATGGGCTTCAACCTTGTAGGTATGTTTATATTTTTCCTTTACCCTAGTATTTCACTTTGTTACATCACTAGAATAAAGGGGGGGAAATGTAGTCATATAAAATGTCCAAATAGGTATTTTGAGTATGGATTGTGAGACTCCATCCATAAATCCCTTTTGCATGCTCTTTTGACCCTTTTAGACACCTTATTGCTCATAACCAGTCATCCAGAACCTTCTAAACCCTGATTCTAGCTCAGTCAGGCCATATTTCCTATGCCAATCTTATTGCCCTGGGTCCTGAGCCTATAGGATAGGAGCACCATAATTGGACTATAGCATTAGACCCTAAATTGTCCCATTTTTTGTGCTCCTATCTATTTACACTTTGATCCCCAATGGTCATTTTCATGTGGTCCCTACCCATAATCATGTCAACCTATCATGAATACATCTAACCCATGACCAATTGTTCCCTATAAAATCCCATTCAAAGCTCATTTACAAAGGGAGGTGATAAATCTTACAAAGCAATTAAGAATACAAACAAAGCACTTAGGTAAACTTCCTTGTTCTCTACATATAGTAACCCAACATAGCTATAAACATACTCAAACTCTTATACTAGTCCCTAGCCACCTCAAGCACTCTCAATTTGGTAATTTTGTATATGCATCACACTATTGCACAAAGCACATTATGTGTAAGAACTACATATGGATTGATCCCTCTTCGGAGTATTGGTATGTAGGTAGTGTTCCCACACAAAGGGTGTGGATTGCACATTCAATACATTTTACACACTAACCCCCCATTTTCTCAAGTGATTCAAACATCATTTTATCAATCATGATGGAGGGTTAGGGTTTTGAAGATTAAATCAGCTTTACAGTGAGTTTCATTGATAATCAACACTCAATATTTTATAGGTAGGCTCATACAAACACAACTCAAATACCCAAAAAGTTTCATGCCTTTGTGACTAGTTTGGACAACAGTGGCAGAATTGGACTATAGTGTCGAACCCCAAGGTGTCATGTTTTTTGTGCTCCTATCCTTTTGTTGAATGAAATATAGATCTAGGTTTTTGACACTTTTCCAGTCTTGCATAGTCAATTTCAACTTCTGTATCATTCATCTCAATTTGGTTTCAAGCTAATTTATATTTCTCTTTATTTATTGCTATTTTTAGAAAGATTAAAAATATAAATAAATTATACAAATTAGGACTGTAATTATTTCTATATTTTTCACTAATTTATTAATCTAGACTTTTAGCTAAATTAGGAATTAAACTCCATTATTCACAAATAAAGTTAAATCATTATGTGTAGTATATTATATTTGAGCTAATCAATTATCCCATCAGAATTCAAAAAATCAAATGGGATATAATCATCTGACCAATCATGCATATAAAATACATCATCTTCATTTATTAATTTATGTTAAGTTAATATCTCTAGCTCATAAGTGAATTATACATCTCTTATTAATTTATGCTAATTTAATATCTCTAGATCATAAGTGAATTATATGGATATACATATGGCACTAAACTTGTAGACACACTTATGATTGTATTTATATTAGAAACTTATGGTAATCCTATTTGAGTTATTACACATAGTTATACTTGACCCATACTAATGGTTGGAGGTTTTACATTGTATATGTCATAATCATCAACATCCACTGATCTGGATGTGTCATTCTAATCATCTTCTATATTTTTAGTAAGGTATATATAACCGATCGTACCATATTTTAGAACTATTTTATTGGATTTTATATGCTCTTAAATATATTCATAATCACCAATATCATGTTTGAATTAGATAATCAAGGAGATGTAATTGTATCTTATGCGGGATGGCCTTCTTCATTATATTATATACATGAATTGGAAGTTGTTGCCTCCTTGAAAACCATGTTTATAGCATTAGTCTTCCTAGGTACATATTACTTTTGAACTTCCTTCTTAGGCACCTCTTTCTTAATCAAACCTTTTTTAAGTATCTTTTGTTTTGGTGATTTGACCTTGGGAGATGGAACCACATTTTTAGTGGGTTGCTCAATATTATAAAGTGTGTTTGATTTTGATGGTATTTTAATAGATATATCTAATGTAAAATCACCATTATAAATAAGTGTTAGAAATATTTTCATTGATGTCAAAGGTCTAGCATTGGTGATAAAGGCCCCATTGTTGATGTCAAAGGTCAAAGAGTCATGGGGTAAAGGCAAAAGAGGAATGGGATGTATTTTCTCATGAAAAGTCATCTTGAGGAATTCTAAGAGTCACCATGTGAAGACAAAAGAGGTTATGGCACATTTTTCCATGAAGAGACACTTTGAGGAATATGAAAAGTCACCAAGATAAAGACAAAAGAGAAAAGGACACATTTGCTTATGAAAGGTCACCATGTGACTTTTCAAATGCAAGGATACGAAGGGTCATGTAATTTTGGCACCATTTTCCATGAGGATTGAAGGGTCACAAAGGGTGAATGCCAAAGGTCATTTGGAAAGCTATAAATAAAGGCTTCAACACCCATTTTTAATATGTAAGAGAGTGCATGGTTTGTATTTATTTTAGAGGAGAAAAAAGCAAGAGATATTGTAGAGTTCTATCAATTTTTGAGTAAGAAACATTGAAAGATAGTTGTGTTTTATACACAAGAGGGGTTAGTGCTCCTGTGGTTTGGTGCTCACAAATCTTTGTAAGGGGTTGGTGCTTACAAATAGTTTTTTTTTGGTGCTCAGTAAAGTGGTTGGTGCTCCTACAAGTTGGTGCTTGAAAAATTTGTAATTTGAGTTGGTGCTCATTCATATACTTGAGATTGTTCTCTTTGGTTTTTCTCACTTTGGATTTCCACGTACAAATATGGTGTATTTTTCTCTCTCTTGTGTGGTGCATATTATTATTTCAATTTTATTTCATATCTTGAATGTGTGATTAAGTGGTTAAAGAAAAAAATCAAATTAAGTAAAAGATATTTAATATACTGATTCACTCCCCCTCTCAATATATTTCATTCTTAACAATTAGTATTAGAGCAGGTTTTTTTATTTTAAAAGTTTTACAGCTTGAAGGTAGATCAGGGAAAGCACGATGGCTAGATCACATGAAGGTTTTTATACAAATAAGGCACCTTTGTTTGATAGAACAAATTATGCTTTTTAGAGCATAAGGATGAGGACTTATTTGATGGCCCTTGGATTTGGCATTTGGCAAGCAGTGGTGGAGGAATATGAAGAGCCACAGACACTTGTAACTACTCTGGTAGAAAAGAAGGTAAGTGAAAATAATGCTAAATCTTTAAATTCTATTTTATGTGGTTTATGTGAATCACAATTTGTTAAAGTTATTCAATGTAAATCTACTCATGAAACTTGGGTAAAACTTGAGAATATTTACAAAGGTGATGGAAAGGTTCAACAAGCTAAGCTTCAGACTTAAAAAGATAGTTTGAGAGTTTGAAGATGGAAGAGGAAGAAAATATAGCAAGTTATCTTTTATGGGTTGATCAAATAGTTAATCAGATTTAAGGTCTTGAATAAAAGTTAAAAGAATCAATTATGGTACAAAAAAATTTGAGATCTCTACCATTGAGATATGATGCAAAAATTTTGGCAATTGAAGAGATGAATAATTTAGTCAAGCTAAAGATGGATGATCTACATGGTATTCTTACGATATACGAGATGTGGACCAAACAAGAGAAACCCTCAAAGAGAGAAGCTACTTTCAAGACATCAAAAAAAGAGAAGGCTAAGATTCAAGAATCAAGTGACAGTTCTAGTGATGATGAAGATGACAATAGAGATCTATTCATTTGAAAGATGAAAAAAGGCACAAGTAAATATCAAGAAAAATTACCTTTTAATTTTTTTAATTATGGAAAGATTGGAGATTTTGCAACTAAGTGCCTAGATTAGGGTAATGGTGACAATGAAGAAGGAAAGTCTTCATACAAGAAGAATTTCAAAGGAAAATTCAAGAAGGGATTCGAGAAGAAGAGTTTTTATTCTAAATATCCTAGCACAGTCGAAGATAGTGGAGTCAGTGATTCAGAAGAAGAAAATATTCTATTCATGGCCATACATGAAGATGCCTCCGCAAGCAAAAGTATAGATGATCAAGAAGAAGAACAAGATGAATCTGAAGTAAATATAGAAGGATAACTCATTTGTGCCTTAGAAGAGTTAAAATATCTTGAGAAGAAGAATCAAAGATTAAAGCTCAAGATTGAGAAAAATGAAAAGGAGTCGAAGGAAATAAATGAAGATCTACAAGCACACTTTGAAAAATCCAAGAAAAATGAAAAAGATATCACGACACAGTTGAAAAAATTAAGTAAATAATGTGAAAGGTATGTTCTTGAAATTGCTTATTTAAAATCAAATCTTGAAAAAATAAATAAATTAATCCATGATAGAGTAGCTAATGATTCAAAATTTGAGAATAGCACTAATATGTTGAATAAAATATTAGAAAGTCAAAAATCAATGTCAGATAAGATAGGTATAGGATTTAAAAAAGAGAAAGGGGAGGACACTACTTTCACAGAGAAGGTTAACATAGAAAAAGGAAAGATCTATGTTGAAGCTCTTACCAAAGAGAAACTAAAAAGGGAAGAAGTTAAGAATACAGAAGACATCTCAAATAAAGAAGGTTGGAAGGAATAGAGCTACAAAAGGTAATCAGGTTAGAGATACATAAATAGGTCATATTTTTATGGTTACTATTTTTATTGTAATGGATATGGTCATAAGAAAATAGAATGTCAAAAAAGGGCTAACAATTTCAAAAATAAGGAGAAGGAAACTCATGCAGATTCAAGCAAAAGCCACAAATTTTTTGCTCCTCTATCAGGTTTTAATGAAGAGGCCATAATATGTTACAAGTGAAAAAACTTTAGACACATAGCTTGGTATTGTAAAAGCATGTTCGAGTCAGTCAAGAAGGACCAAAGTTTCAAGGCTCCATTCATCAAGAATAAAGTTTAGACAGGTTCATGGTAGAGAAAATAATCTAAAAAATCTATGTTGGTATAGACAGCTTTGTATGCAAGAAATGAAGAAAAGCCATGGTTCATTGATAGTGGATGTTCAAGGCACATGACAAGAGACAAGATTAAGTTCATAACCTTGAAAAATATCAATGGTGGCATAGTGAAATTCATAGATAATACTACTACCAAAATTATCAAAAATGCTACACTAAGTTTAGATAATGGTAGAACTAAAATTGAAAATGTTTTGTATGTAGAAGGTCTTAAGAATAATCTTTTGAGTGAAAGTCAAATATGTGATTAGGGGCACACAATAAAGTTTTATGCAAAAGTTTTTTAAATTAGGAGAAAAGTTTTAGATGTGTTGGTTGCAGATGCTCAGAGAACAGGGAATAATTTATATATGTTATCAGACATCAAAGGTCAAAGATGTTATTTGAGTCAGATTGAAGAAAGTTGGATATGGCATAGGAGAATGAGACACATAAATTTTGAAAATATTGTCAACATTAGCAAGAAGCAAGTAGTCAAAAATATTCCAAAGATTGCAAACCCATCTGACACGCTTTGTGAACCTTGTCAGCATGGGAAGTAGACCAGAAGATGGTTCAAAACAAAAAAGTACTTAACCACTCAGATGTTAGAGCTTGTTCACACTAATTTTTGTGGACCTATGAGAACTCAAAGTACTCAAGGTGAGAAATATTTCATGTTGCTTATTGATGATTTTTCACATATGACTTAGGTAATGTTTTTAAAGAAAAAATCAAAAGCTTTCAGATATTTCAAAACATTAGTTGAGAATGAAACCGATTTGAATATTAAGTGCCTAACATTAGATCAAGGAGAATAATTCATGTTAGATTAGTTTGTTAATTTTTAGGAAGATCATGGAATAAAGAGACATTATTCAGTAGCCAGAACTTCAAAACAAAATGGAGTGGTTGAATAGATAAATAGAATAGTTCAAGAGATGGCAAGGATAATGCTAAATGAATCCAAGATATCAGATAAATATTGGAGAGAGGCAGTTGCTACAGTATTTCATATTTAGAATAGAGCATTATTAGGAGTCAATAGTGACAAGACTCCTTATGAGCTATGGAAAGACAAACCAACAACAGTTGATTATTTTAGATTTTTTGACAGTAGATGCTTCATAAAAAGAACTAATGAAAAACTAGGTAAATTTGAATCTAGAGCAGATGAAGGTATATTTCTTGGCTAATCTTGCAAAAGTAAAGCTTATAAATGTTATAACAAAAGAACCAAGAAAATAGTTGAAAGTGCAAGTGTAAGGATAAAAGAAGGAGCACAAAGAAGTAGTGATCCAATAGACATTCCTAAAACCATTAAAGAGGAAGATTTTGAAAAATCAGATGAAGATGAGAAGAAAGAGAAAAAGAACACCAAAACCCCATCTAAATATGTCCAGACAAATCGTAATGAAAGTGACATCATTAAGGACATAAATGAAGGAATTCACACCAAAAGAATGATGATAAATGAATCTAAGTAAGTTAATTTCTCTTTGTTATCCAAAATTTAGCCTAAAACTTTTTCAGAAGGTAGACATGATAAGCATTGGGTTAAGGCAATGGATGAAGAATTAAATTAGATAGAAAAGAATGATACTTGGGAATTAGTGCCTAGACCAAAAGATCACAATGTGATAGGAACAAAATGGGTTTACAAAAATAAGTTGAATGAAAATAGAGAAGTGACCAGGAATAAAGAAAGATTAGTATGTAAAGGATATGCTCAGATTGAGGGAATAGATTTTGAAGAAACTTTTGCACCAGTGCAAAGGCTAGAAGCTATTAGAATGTTTCTTGCATATGCAGTGTTTAAAATTTTTAAAGTGTTTCAGATGGATGTCAAATCAGCCTTCCTAAACAAGAATCTAGAAGAAGAGGTATACATTGAGCAGCCTTAGGGATTTATTCTCTAAAATATTAGTAGCTATGTATGCAAATTGAAGAAAGCACTGTATGGATTGAAACAAGCTCACAGAGCTTGGTATGAAAGACTTGATAAGTTCTTTTAGGATCAAGGTTTCAAGAGAAGATTTGCTGACAATAATCTCTACATCAAAATAGAAGGTGAGCATCAATTGATTGTTATGGTATATATTGATGACATCATTTTTGGAGGAAACATTGAAAAGATGATAAAAAAAAAATTGATAATATGCAAAAATAATTTGAGATGTCTATGCTTGGAGAATTGTCATTTTTCTTAAGGTTGCAAATATTTCAGTTAGATAAAGGAATTTTCATATCTCAAAGTAAATATGCCAAAAAAATGCTGAATAAATTTGGTTTTGAGGATTATGTATTAGTTGGCACACCAATGAGTATAGGAAATAAAGTGAGCAAGGATGAAGATTCACCTACTAAAGATCAATCTTTGTATATATATCTATGATTGGTAGTATGTTATATTTGACAGCATCAAGGCTAGACATCATGCATGCAATAGGTATGGTTGTAAGATATCAGTCAGCTCTAAAAGATAGTCATGTTTAGTTGGTGAAGATAATATTTAGATATATCAAGGGGACATTGGATTATGGATTGTGGTATCTCATAGGCATAGATTTCACTTTGGTTGCTTATACAGATTCAAATTGGGTAGGTTTCTTGGATGACATAAAGAGTACAAGTAGAGGAGATTTCATTCTCAGTGATAGCTTAGTATCATGGCCAAGAAAAAAGCAAAATTTAGTATCACTTTCTATAAATGAAGCACAATATACTGCAGGGTATTATGTTTTACTCAAGTGTTTTGGAAGAAGCAAACCTTGGAAGATATCAAGGTAAAATATGATGAACCAATTTCTATTTTTTGTGACAACACAAGTGTTATTAATATTTCAAAGAATCCAGTGATGCATTTAAGAACAAAACATATTTCTATCAGATATCACTTCTTGAGAGAGCAGGTTGCAGATCAATAGGTTAAGATGGAATATATCAGTACTATAGAGCAGATTGTAGATATTTTCATAAAGGCACTACCAAAAGACACATTTGAGTATCTATGGGAGAAGTTGGAAGTAATTTATTTTACTTCCTACCATTGAGGATCAACATCAGTTGATGGGGAGCTAAGTGTTAGCTCTAGGATAGGCCCTTTTCCATTAATGTCAAAGGGGGATAAGATTAGACATAGGTATAGGTACATGTGTAGAAATAAGTGTAGAATAGGTACAAGTTACTACAGTAAGGGGGAGTTACTGTATGTTTTTTAGATGGCAGTATGTGTAGGTTTTAGGATGTGGCAGTTTTAGTTTGAGGTTGCCATCAATGACAAAGGGGGAGATTGTTTTAAATATTGTCATTGATGTCAAAGGTCTAACATTGGTGATAAAGGCCCCATTGCTGATGTCAAAGGTCAAAGAGTCACAGGGTAAAGATAAAAGAAGAATGGGAGTATTTTCTCATGAAGAGTCATCTTGAGGAATTTCAAGAGTCACCATGTGAAGACAAAAGAGGGTATGGCACATTCTTCCATGAAAGGACACTTAAAATAATATGAAAAGTCACCAAGATAAAGACAAAAGAGGAAAAGATGCATTTGCTGATGAAGGGTCACCATGTGACTTTTAAAATGTAAGGATACAAAGGGTCATATAAGTTTGGCACCATTTTCCATGAGGATTGAAGGGTCATAAAGGGTGAATGCCAAAGGTCATTTGGAAAGCTATAAATAAAGGCTTGAGAAGACATTTGTAGTATGCAAGAGATTGCATTGTTTGTATTTATTTTAGAGGAGAGAAAAGCAAGAGATATTGTAGAGTTATATCATTTGTTGAGTAAGCAACATTGAGAGATAGTTATGTTTTATACACAAGAGGGGTTAGTGCTCCTATGGGTTGGTGATCACAAATCTTTGTAAGGTGTTGGTGTTCCTATGGGTTGGTGCTCACAAATAGTTTCTATGTTGGTGCTTGGCAAAAGGGTTGGTGCTCATGCAAGTTGGTGCTTACAAACTTTGTAATTTGATTTGGTGCTCATTCATATACTTGAGATTGTTCATTGTGGTTTTTCCCACTTTGGGTTTCCACCTAAAAATCTACTCTCTCTCTCTCTCTCTCTCTCTCTCTCTCTCTCTCTCTCTCTCTCTCTCTCTCTCTCTCTCTCTCTCTCTCTCTCTCTCTCTCTCTCTCTCTCTCTCTCTCTCTCTCTCTCTCGTGTGGTGCATATTATTGTTTCATTTTTATTTAATATCTTGAATGTGTGATTAAGTGGTTAAAGAAAATAAATCAGATTAAGTAAAAGATATGTAAATACTTATTCACCCCCCCCTCAGTATATTTTGTGCTTAACAATAAGATCTTGTATTATGTGTTTCAAAGCATAACATTTATCTATGGGATGTCCATGAACTCTATGATAAGAACAAATATACTTTGATATTTTCATAGGACACATAAGAGATAACATGATCAATTTGTTTCAAAACATGTTCTGAAGAGTTTCACTTGGAGATGTATAAATATTATGCCAATTTCATGATTCATTAGTCATATAGGATTTTTTTATCTTAACCCATGTTGAATATTAAATATTTTGAGATGCATAAGTTTTTAATGGGGATCTATTAATATAATTTACAGTAGCCTACTCAAACTTTTGAACATATACAAGATTATATTTAAGTGACTAGACCTTTAGAGATAGGGTTTGGACTTATTTTTGTACCTTATATATGAAATGCATCATAGTAATAATCTGATGTGAAAAAATGATGGTATTTTGAATATATTCATTTAAGGTTTGAGTTTTATAATGGATGGCCATACTAGGTAAACTACTTCTGGTTGTTAATATTTAGCTTTATAGTCATACGCCCCTGACATTTCAAATTTGATATTCATGCAAATTTTTATAGTAGGCACCCTACCTCTTCATTTTTTGAAATCATGGACCTATATATCCAATCTAAGCCTTGATAAAATGATAGGAGAGAGATGGTGGTTATTTCTACCTTGAGGTTTAGGTAGAGGAGGATCGAAATGAGTCATACACTCTATTTCATATCAACTAGTAATTGGAAGCATCTCAAATTTGACATTCATGGAATGTGTTACTAAAGAAAGCTAATAGATTATCATTATGAATATCATCCTTATTTTTATTGTAGATAAATTTAATCTATTTCATTACATGAATGGTAAACATATTACATATTTTAGGAAAATGAAAATCATAACTTAACTCACAAAATATAAACTATTTGCATCCATTATAGCTATGCTAAAGTTTGCTTATATGGATAAGGGAAAATTAGAAATCAGATTTGAATGTCAAACCTTAATGCAACATAAGTTTGAAACCCTAAGAAGAAAGATGAAATCTTAAGGTAGAAAATACTTGGAATTTATCATGCTCAAGATAATGATCAAGTTCACGAAAAAATTTTACTTATTTTTTGATTAATATGATTTAAATAAGATAAAACTAAAAATATTCATATTCCATAAAATAATGCAATAATCATACAAATCTAAATGTAAATGGATAGATTGATATTGCACTTACTAAATTTGGAGTTGACAAAATAATGGAGGAGAAACATATTTAGCTAAACTACATTCATCACAATTCCTTAAAATGCTTTATATTTGCTTTTTAGCCACTCAGATCAAGATACATGTGCTTAAATCTTATATGGACATTCTTGGTGAAACTTAGTGTCTTATAGGCCAGTACTATCTAGGCTCTATTGATATCATCCTTGTTGACTATACAGGTCTGAGATACCTCAAAATGTTGTGTTTTTGCCTATAGATATGTCATATGTGTGTGCTTCCCCTCAGTCATATGCATCGATTCATGTTTTTATTCACCTTTGTTTGAAACCCTAATCTCACTTTTGACACATGATGACCCTTGAAAAATTGGTTATAAATTTGGGTTGGACAACATCAACCACTCCTGATTGAGTGACTGAGCATTGCTTATGTTTCAATACTTTGAAGAGAACTCAAATAGCATGGAGTTATCCCACCTAGGTGTTGTTGATGTGGGTTTTATGCACACTATATCAAATTTTATGAGGTATCCTATAACATTTTAAGATCAGTGAAAAGTATTCACTGCAAGGCACGAACTGTAGGGTATTGGGTTTTATAAACAACTTATTGGTAGAATAGCTATGAGCAAGACAGATTCTTTACCATGGATGGCTCAGCTATGGATGAATCTAAATATACTTGATATTGGTGGATTGATAATTTTTCTAACCTAAGTTGGTTAGGACTTTAAGAGAAACTCAAAAATGAGGGAAATGTAGAGCAGGGAAGGAGGTTTGTGGATCACACTAGATGAAACCTTTAAAGATTAGAACTTGAAATAAAGATTGGATAAGAAATCATAGGCTAATGCTTGCTACAAGTTATTATATCACACCAAAAATAAAACATGATTAGGAGTCAAAAGGAGCCAAAATAAAGCATACTTAAACACATGAAATCAAAGGTTATTGTGTTTGTTATACTGCAATAGCACATCTACAAGCGCGGTTATTATTTATATGAAAAAGGTATTCAAATCAGATATATCTTACTATGAATGACTGTAAATAAAATCAATAACTCATACAAAACTAAAGACTAAGAAACCAAAATGATAAGACTTATTACACAATCCACAAGTTGGAGAAGAATCAAGATTTACACATAAAGACTAAAATTTTAGAACTTCTTGAGAATTTATTATTAATCTTTAACAGCCAAAATTCTCCTCCATTTGGAATAGGAGGATACAAGTATAAATAATATTACAATGAGGAAGGCCTCATCTCTCAAGCGAAGTTTAAAAATACAATTCCAAAAATAGCATTGTATGTTAATCTCATGTAAAGCATGCATGTACAACATTAATCACTCTGAATAAAATTATTCATCTAAAAATACAATATATACATGTTAAATGAATTTAGAACTAATAGTTCCATCTCAACTATATCATGCAATTACATATATATAATTATATGGTGTTGATATGGAACCACTGGAAGAATTTACACTATGATAAAGTTGATGTAGAAGTTAGCATGGATAGAACTGGAGCTGTAACTAGAGTTACAACTGAGATAGATGCTAGAACTAGAAGTGATCTTGAAGTATATGTAGGAGTTGATGGAACTAAAGTTAAACCTCATTTTATTATTGGAATAGGCATTTGAAATACAGATGAACATGATATAACTATTGGTAGTGGGACATAAGCTATCCCAATCTAAGTATACACCAACATTTACTTGGGAATTTGAGTAATCTGAGGTGGGGTTGGCATGACCCCTACTACCATAGTTTTTTTCTTATCTACTTCTATCTGAAGGTAAAGCTTGTGACTTTATTGTAATTCCATGTCAATGATCTCAAAATCAAGAATAGCTCTTTTGAATAATTGAGAAAGCCTATCCATCGGTATCTTATGTATACCTAATGCAGTTATAACCTCAGTGTGCAGTGATTTAATCCCTATAATTTTATCTTACAAAATTGACCAGGTGCATTACCTCATCACTAGTTTTGTAAATAGTCCCCTCGATCTCCACTCTGATGATGTATAATGCTTCCTGTAGAAGATTCTTAAAAATGGGTGTGGGCACCAATTACCCCTATGGAGTGATTACTTAAATGACTCCTAATTCATTCAAGATAGAGATAGCTTACCTCTCCTACTTTGTAAATTATTGGACTAGAGCCTGCATCTCTTAATTCCATTTAATTACATTGTCCCTTTTAATAGAAATATAATTTTATGCATAAGAAACTTTGGATGTTGTCAATAAATTAAGGTGGGCATAACCCTTATTTCTTATTACTTGGCTTATAAAATGCAATTATCCATCAATATCTTTTATTTTGTTAAATAGTTGAAGAATGTCTTCCCATTTGGGTTGAGAGGTGGCCTTTTCAGACCTTATTGAACCAATAGTATCGAATAGCTTCTTATTTATCCCATGTAAATTATCCATTATCTATTTGGGGGCCTGAATAGTACTCACCTTTGTCTACCTCTGCATGGCTTGATCAAAATTTCTAAAATTTCCTTGATTGCCCCTCCTTTTGTGTCCACAAAACTGTAAGGGTATTCTCTAATCCTATCTAGGTCTGAAGCATTCACCTTCCTTATATTAGTTAAAAATAAGGTATCTTCTCTCTACTCTAGATCTATTTGTTGGCCTTCAACCATCACAATTTTCCTCTTGATTTTTTTCAAAGTGTTTATTTGTCTATCAAAATGTAATTTAACTATAGGTTATTTATTATTAAGTCGTGTCTTATAATTTATTCTTCTTGTTGTAGTTGCTTGATCCATGAAGGAATATTCAGTGTAACTTGTTGCTATATTTGTTATGTTTGCCTTACAAATGGTGTTTACTGAGTTGATTGTGTTTGTTGGGATTGTTGATCTGGTTGATCTCCTTGAGTATTTTAAGTGGGTGGCCTTGGAGGCAACATATACTTTAAGGAGGCTATCCCTATTGTAGGAAAAGGAAGAATAACCATCTTCCAACTAGTAAACTACTTTTGGACTGATGTATCTATGATGTATTTTACCTTCCCCTCTACTTTGTGTACTAAAATTGTAGGTGTCTCTGTCTATGTGGCTCAGTTAGTAGGCATTTTTATATATGTATATGGTCTAGGAGGGGTGATTTGTACAAAAAAATAGAGGTAAAAACTAGGTTTTTAAAATTTACCCCTTTGCTTGGCTTAGGGGACCGAGGATTGGTCCTACTAAAAAATGAATAGGTCATTGGGGTGATTAATATATTTTGTAAAAATTTAGTAATATAAGTATATGCAACCTCAACATTCATAGCAATAGTGGCCATAGGATCCACAACATTAGATTGGGTTGTGGTGGGAAAAAATTATAATGCAATAACATCTTAGGGCTAGGTTATTTGTCTTAGAGAATACAAAGAACGTAAATAATGTGTTATACTAATTTTTATTACATAAATTGAATAAGTTGTCAAATAATGTGGTCTTGGAGGACTTATAACCAAAATAGGAATATTTGGAATACTAGCTATTACAGTTGACATTGGTTTGATCTGAGGTGGAGAGCTTGGAGATGTAGTTGGGGATGGCCCATGTTCTTTAGATTGCATTTTTGACTCTACCTCTCTCATTTCATATCCATCTCAATCTAAAAATAGTTTAGTAACTATTAAGCTATCATCCCGTTGGTTAATCTCTTTATATCCTTCTATCAACTTGATTCCCCCTGACTGGGCTCTTTCCTTAAATAGCCATTCATCCTCTACATCTAATTTTGGTGCCTCACTGATTGACCATAACTCTTTAGTTTTTATCTCAGAGACCCAATCCTCTTCATTTTCCATTCTTCTCTCTTCTTATTCATTGTCATAGAACATGATAGGGTCTGATCTTTATTTAACCCTTCTTCTATCGTCCCTCTCTTTATGGACTTCTATTAATTCTTCCTTCACTTCCACATTTTGAGGATAAATAGGTGGGGTCTTGGGATTCCTTGCATATGTAATTATTATTTTGGTAGTATTAGAGGCTAACCCAATAATAGGTGGAGGGGAAAATAAAATAATGGAAAATGTAGGTGGTGATGAAGTGGCAAGAGTAATCACTACTGGATGAATGATGAATGGTGAAGCTAACTATTTAGAAGGCTAGGATAATGTTATTGGTGGTGTCAAAGGATTAATATGTACTCAAAATAAGAAAAAAAGAAGAGTTACCTATTACACAATGGTTAGTGGAGACAAAGGTAACACAAAAAATATACTAGCTACTCCACTTGGACTTGCAAACCTTTCTTCTTTAACTATGTGTTATCGGGAGGTAGTAGTAACTATGTGTGCATGGGTAATTGATGAAATCTCCACTCTTTTCATCATGAACTACCCCAGATGGGCCAAATTCTTCTTATGTTCTTGGTTCTACTTGAGGAGGGGGTCCATGAATAGGTTTTGAAACCCTTTGTTGTTTATCAATCCTTTTAGCATCTTCTCTAGTTATAGTAGGATCATATTGGATCCTCTATGTCAAAATCATAGACATGTTGGTCCTACACATCCTTATGGATACTTCAAAATCATCTTCAACATTCCTAAATATGTTGTCATGGTCATAAGCTTGGTTCCCATAGTTGATCCTGATTTTTCTTTCATATTTTTTGAGGTGTTCCCTGACATTTTTCCTTCGATCCCACTATCTGCAGGGTGCCCATTTGAACCCATAATATGTCCTAATCTTCTCAACCAGTTGGATGTTATCCTATATTATGTACTACATCTTATCAATACTAAGAGGGTTTGGATGGATGATTCCCTACTTTACCTTCCTTAACTCAGTGTCAACATTATTAGCCAATTGAGTAACAATTTCATGCTCAGCAACCTTATCAAGCATAATACTTGGTAGGTATAAATTTCTAATCTAGTACCTTCTATTTTGATTACTGTGCACTTTAGGTACAACTAGTAATCACCCATTTTTTTAATAGACTTATTTATTTCATCAAAAAATATAGGCATATTCTTTTCATAAATTACTCGATAAACCATAGGATAAAAGGTTTTAATCAACTTCTTCATGTCTTTCTTGAACTTGTGCACATGGATAAGGTTGAATTCATCACATATAATGTTTTTAAGTTACTTTGTTGATGGTTGCCAGGGTTATTGAAATTATGAGTGGATTTTCATAGTTACAGCATCCATTATGTATGACATGACATAGAAGTTGCCATCTGGTAAACTTCTAGGATTATTGATTCTAATAATTAAGTTGGAGCTGATGATCTCTCTAATTGTTATGACTTTTTTGTATTTAAAAACCATGTCCATCAAAGGGACCCATATCTCATTAACATAAGAAATGGTTGTAAAGCCATATATTTTATTTAAAAGGGACATAGAAATTATCATCCCTAGCTGGAAAACAATGATAAAAATGGCAGAAGTGGGGCCCAAGATTGTGAATTTGTTTGGGTTACCAACCCATTCTTACAACTTATTATTGAAATTATTATTGAGAAACCATATGTTCACCATATCTTTCATGTACGTCATCTCAAGCACTAGAAGTCTATAATACTTCTTGAAGGCATTGCCACTGATATATGTAGATTGCATATTGCTTAGCCTAAAGTTTACTATTTTTTATAAAAAAAAAAATCATTTAAAAATCAATCAAACAACAAGTCTATGCATGGCATTAACTTGGGTTTGGTTGTTGCATTGTAGAGACCAACTACTTTGATGGCTAGCAGGCCATTTGTGTATCTCTATGTGAAGATGGATAATTAATCCTTTGCTTTGTAGGGTTGGGCTATCTCGACTACCTTTTGAATGGTATAATAGTGCTTGAATTCATGATTCAGGGCCATAAATTCAAATATTGTATCAGTGTATTCAGTTGACCCTATAATAAAGTATGCAGATGGAACTAGAATACAAGTTGCATTTGCCATTGAATCTCTAGTTTGAAAATCTTTTGCTCCATGAAAAATCAGAAATTTATTCATCACAAAAGAGTTTTGGATTCACAATGTGCACTCAAATGTTTGAAATCAATGTGACTAAAGTAGATTTGGTAATTTGAAATATATTGCTTTAGTTGTGTTGACTCTAAAAATTGAATGCAATAATTGATTGCTTCGTGTGAATTAATAGCTACAATGGATTTCATTTTTTTTCCTTACCTACTCTTTTCATTTGAAATTCATAAAAACTAACACAATTTTCTAGTGCCATGTTGCCTTTCTACGTGTTCCTAGATGCTTATTCATCTTACTATGACAAATATATATTTTTTACTCCTTCAAGCTTAGTAGTGGTGTCTTTGTTGTTTATTTACATGTCTTCAGAGGACACGTGTCTGCATGTCATTATTTCATTGACGGTTGATGTGGGATCTATTGTATTTTATTTTTAGGGCCATGGGTTAACAAGATGATGACAAGTGGACAAATATCAATAATACACTTGCCCAAAAGTATTTGTACACATATTTGCATTGACATCACCATCAGCTGGCTAGGATGGTGACATGTGGATGGCTCTTAGTGATCTATTTAACTAGGATCTTTCGTATAGAATGCTTTACTAACATCACCTTTGAAAGGTCAGGATGGTGACACATGAACAACTCTCAATAATTCACTTACCTAGGATATTCTATACAAAAATATTTACTAACATCACCTCTAGGAGGCTAGGATGGTGGCATGTAGATGACTTTACATGATCCACTTACTCAGGATCTTTCGTACACATCTTTGTGTTGATGTCATTATCGAGCAGCCAAGATGACTTGTACCTTTTATCTTGGTTCTTCATATGAGAATAATGATGGCACATGGCAATAATAAACTCTAATATGGTCTAGTAAATGACTAAGTACAAGATACTTTATTCAAGGCACAACATAGACAAAAAACCCCATTGGAATTAAAACATGTTAGCTTGGTTAGCCATATAAATTGTAAATTGAACCATGTACATAAGTAATTTAAGGAAAATTGAAGGTGAAGATTAAATAATATAGTATGGTTTAGACATAATTTCAATTTCTTTTAGCTTTGAAAATACACTTTAAAAAATGAGATGAATCCTATGGATTGTGTTAAGCAAACAACCAAACCCCAAGATAGTCAAGCAAATTTCTCAAGCATTAGATAGCTTCTTTGAAATCATGTTTTTCAAACTT
Source organism: Torreya grandis (assembly GCA_037957365.1). Lineage (NCBI taxonomy): Eukaryota > Viridiplantae > Streptophyta > Pinopsida > Cupressales > Taxaceae > Torreya > Torreya grandis. Next base: position 900,253 of record JARHVA010000870.1, on the reverse strand, counting down.
CTATATTATAGACTTCTACTTCAGAATACCATAAAAGGATGTTCAATTAATATTGAGACCCTATTTGAAAATTTTAAAATGGGGGGTGTGTGTTTTAGGGTACAACAAATGGTGACTCATAGCTTAAAATACTCCTGAGTATTTTGAGAACCCAAAATTTTACAAATGCATCATGACAAAAATTCAGTTCCAACAAATAAATAATGAGCAAACCAAACTCTGAAATAGATTCCTACTTCTCATACAACATACTAACTTTTTTCATACTTGGATTTATATGTGTGATCTAATGAAATCAATTCCCCTTGGTTATGAAAGTTCTAATAGAGACCAGAATATACATTGTAGTTTCATTTTAACTTTTGATATTTTAATCAAATAGTAAAGAAATCATGGGCATTGCTCTGCTACCATCCAAATGTCTGAATCTCCGACAGAGATACCTCTGATTCCTCTAAAATCCTTGTTCTACTTCCAGCCATATGTCCATAACAATTTCCCTTGGTTATGAAAGTTTTAATAGAGACCAAAATATTCATTGTAGTTACATTTTAACTTTTGATTTTATAATCAAATAGTAAAGAAAGCATGGATATTGCTCTTCTACCATCCAAATGTCTATATCTTTAACAGAGATACCTCTGATTCCTCTAAAATTTGTGTTCTCCTTCCAACCATATATCCATAACCCTGATAGAGATTACTTGAATCACCTATCTTCTATCATTCTGTGTGTGTGTGTGTGTGTGTGTGTGTGTGTGCACGTGCACGTGCGCATGTGTGTGTGTGTGTGTGTGTGTCACAGATAGAAAAGGGTTGGGAACCACAAATGGTTGGATGTATGTATAAGAAAACTTATTTTGTCAATTTGTTCCTATCAATGTGTTTCTAGTTTTATGTTTATTATCTTTCATCCAATTTTTAGCATGAAACAGTGCAATAAATATTTTGAAATAGAAAACATTTATAAAATTTGCATGAGTGTATCAGAGTAAATCTCAAAAGTCCAATAAACCTATTCATCCCAAGCAGAACCTAATTTAATTATAATACATACCTTAACTCTATAAATTATAGTATTATCAAAATAAATCCTTGTGAATACCAATTGTGTTTCCTTATATATTGTCCCCTTATTTTTGGCGTGTCCCTTTTTTTATAGTTCCAACATAGGAAATTGGTGAGCCTATTCTATGGTTTTTTAAAAAACTAACCTAGAAAGCATAACATTTAATCTATTGAAAACAAAAAATGTAGAAAGTAGGAAAGACTACTCCTATAAAGCAAGAAATTACTCTTGAAAGTAAGAAATTTAATCTAGAAAGTAAGAAATCTACTCTAACTCGACATCTATAAATTTCACTTCTAGTGATCATGAGGTATCTCCAATTGGATCAGTAATGAAATAGTGTTTTAAAAATTATCCATTGACTAGAAAGGCAAGGTTATTACCTTGGAATTATTTCAACCAAAATTCATTCTTACCTAGCACCTATGATATCTGATATGGTCCAATCTATAAAAGAGCGAACTTATCATGCTATCCTTTCTTCTCATGTGATTTATCCTATAGAAATACCAAGTCTAAGATATTGAAGGCATTAATCTTCAATCTTTTGTCAAACCATATTTTGACAACATCCTGATGTTTATTGAAGTTGTGTAATTCTTTAGTTCTTATATCCTCCATCTGGAATATGTCTAATAGTCTAGATTATACTTTTTCATCTTCTCTCATGCACTCTTATATGAATTGGTACATTGGTATCTTGAGATTAATAGGGAAGACTAGATGTTTTCATACACCAACATAAAAGGTGAAGCTTTAAGGGCTTGCTTTTATCTAGTTCTATCTTCCCATAGTGCATACTTAAATAAGAGATGTCAATCTCTTGGTCTATCTTGTGCCAACTTCTTAATGGCATCCATTGGATTCTTATTGATAGTTTTAACTACTCCATTTCCTTATGGGTATTAGTTTGAAGAGAACTTGATTGTGATTTGATTATAATAGGCTCATTCTATAAGTTCAAAAAATTAAAAACCTAGAGTATTATCACAATTAAGGCAATGAGAGTGTCAAACCTAGTCAATATTCTAGAAACTTGATGACATCAATTGCTCTGAAATTATTTGTTGCTATAAATTTTATCCACCAAGTGAAGTAGTCAGTAGTTGTGAGAACAAACTTGTATCCTACTAACTATTTTAGGTTTATTACCCCAATAAAATCAAGGCCCTATTAGATAAATAGACATTCTTCTATGACTAACTACAAAGGTATGGTAGCATTTACTTCTCTTTTACTAAATACTTGGCAATCATGATAGATCATGACATGGTTCTGAGTATCTATGAATATTTTAGGTCATTATTATCCCATCCTAAGAATCTTATGGTTGTGTTCCCTAAGGGATTCCCATTGCCTATCTTATAATGTAGGTTATTTAGAATATATGTAGCCTCTTCTTTTGGAATGCATCTCAGATAGATGCCTTTATAGTTCTTTCTATACAAGACTCATTTCTTGATCATGTAATGAGATGATTTGAACTTAAGTGATCATTTTCGATCTCTTTTTAGTTATAGAGTGAAATAATTATGAGGAAGTAATGGACGATTTGAGTGTACCACTCACCACTAGTTAATTGAGTCACATTAATGTGTTCAATATTGATTCATCAGTCTCAATCATCATTTGGATGATCCCTTGGCCTCTAACCATCTTGGCTGCTCTGATCTCAAATTCAAACTCTTAAATTTTTTCCATCCATTTGCCTCTTATTTCACCTATTTCATTTTGTCCAAGCATAAACTTGACATCAAGATCTATAACAATGGCATAAGTTTTTTTTCATAGAATATAGTGCCTAAACTTTTTGACAGTTTTAATCAGGGCATAAATCTACTTATTTATCATGAATTATTTCAATTCAGATGAAGGCAATGGGATGTTCAGTATCTTCTACATTTTGTGTAAACATATCAACTACATTATGCTCTGAATCAAGTGAATAGAGATAGAAATCCTTATTAAAATCTAGATTAATTAGAAATGGATCTTGAGTAAAGGAATTTTAGATGTCTTGAAAATCTCTCTAGTCTTTTGTTATCCACTGTATCTTAGCATATTTATTTATCATAGTGTTTAATGGCTTGACAATATCTACAAATCTAAAAATATATGTTCCCAAAAGTTAATTTTACCAAAAAAAGACTTCAAATCCTTCTTGTTGCTTGGAGGTGTCAATTTGGATATGGCCTGCACCCGATTTGGATCAATGGAGATCCTATCTTTAGTGATGACATGGTATAATATCTTCCCTTCAATAACTTCAAAGATGATTTTATTTAGATTAAGTGATACTCCATACCTTTTTCATCTATTTAAAACCTTTTGAAGGTGGTCTACATGGTCAGCTTTGTCTTTGGAGAACACATTGAGGTCATCCATGTATATGTTGGGAGAGGATGTACACCGGAAGCACACAATTTGATTACCAATACCAAGCAACTTAATATGCGGAAATTAACCAGATTCACCAAGTAACTAGAATTCAGAGTAACACATGATATGAGAGACAATACCAAATTGTATTAACACTTTATACAGAAAAGAATACAATAAAGAAGATGCCACTTCTTCTCCACCACCTTACAGAGGTTTCCCACGCTTCAAGTGAACAGTAATTCTTCTCTCCAAAGCTCTCCCTCTCACAGGTCCCAACACCCAACTCAAATACAGAGTTGGTGTTCACCTCCCCGTGCTCCACGCACACCACAAGTGCTCCACGCACTCCACAATCACTCCACGTGCTCCACAAGTACTCAAGGTACTTCAAGTAGATCTCCCATGAATCTGCAACAACCTGCAATTCAACAGACCATACTTATGGAAGGAACTCCCTTGCCTTCCTCTTGCTCTATCCGAGTACACACCTGTACTCCAAGTAGATCCTGCCTGATACTGCTCCCTGTAGTGTTGTTGTCTGTATGACCTTGCACACCTGCAAATCAAGCAATGGTTCCAATCACCTGTGAACCTCGACCTTGCACACACATACACCTGCAGATCAACGATCTTACTTATTGAAGAACCCAGCTGGCTCTCCAATCCAGCACCAACACACCTGGTACTGTGGCACTAGGAGGAACGCACCATAGCTCTACCTCACACACAGAAGGAGCTTATAATTATGCTCTCTTACTCCCTAGCACACTTTTCCAATACAACCATGAGTCTATTATATAGATCTCATCCAAACAATGATTAGACATCTAATTACCATAATTAGATCCACAGCTCTCAGTCTATAATTAGCCCTGATCATGCAAACACTTGGTTCGTTAGCTAACTGCCCGTAAATAGCTCGCAGTCGAACCACACAGGCGACCGACGTCGGTCCCTGTCTGCCTGGAGGTGACCGACGTCGGCCGATATATGACCGACGTCGGTTGCTTCTCTGTGCTATTCCGCCGACGTCGGCTGATCAGACCGACCCCAACTTCTTCTGCAACTCAGCAACCTTCAGCAACCTCCTCTCCTGTTTGCATCAGTGAAGCTTTTAGCTCCACAATCCTAACAGTATATGATGATACACTTGTCTTCCAACCCTTTGAAAGCAAATTTCATGGCTATCTTAAAGGTTGATCCTATATTAATTAGGTCAAATAGCATCATCTTATATGAAAAAAATTTCCACTTTGTTGTGAAGGCAGTCTTCATTTGATTGTCTGCTTTTACTAGTACCTGATTGTAACTAGATAAGTCATCTAAGAAGGACATCATCTATGATCCACTTACCATTTGAATAAATGCATCTAATGAAGGCAAGGGATAATTATCTTTCTCTGATGCTCTATTAATATCCTTGAAATTGACTTAGAGTATAATTTCTCCACTCTTTTTTCTAACTAGTAATAAATTAGCTAACCAAATAGAGTGCCTAATTTGAAAAATAATTCTAGCCTCTAGTAGCTTTTGTCTTTGCCTAAAAGGCTTATGATCTGACTTTAGCAGGATAGTGTGAGTAATGACTCTAGGGTTGAAGACTTTTAGGTCTTCATATGTCCAGGTTATCACATTTTTGTATTCTATCATTAGTTCTTTTAGATTTTATTTCTCAATTTGATTGCAACATAAGCCTACATTCATCTACTGAGAGTGTTAGTTAGTTCCCAAATTTCATTTGGAAAAAGTTTATTCAATTGCTCTTAGTGGTTTCTCCCTCTGATCTTGGGGTTCTAGATCAAAATCTCTCTCTAAAGAGACCATGCCCAAAGGGATGCAGTTATCCTTCAATTGTAAAATGCCGTCTTCTCCTATGTCTTCACCATGTATGGGTTCGATGTATTTTTCATTTATTATTTGAGATTCAAAATCTCCAGATCTATTTATGAATTACACTATTTGTTCGTTATCCTCAAACACCTAAAAAATTTCCACATTATCTAGGATAGAGGGGAAAGAAACCAACTCTACTAAAAACTTCTACATCTTTAACTCTTGGAGTGGTGCCAGATTAGCAGTTGAAGCTATTACCAAATTAGTTGTCTGGTTATACTCTCTAGGGATGGCCTTGATGTTGAATCCTTCAAAAGGATCAATCATGTTTCAAGCTATGTGCTTTTACTTATTTAGACAAGTGAGATTACATTGATACTTATTCCTAATCTGATTGACTACCAGCTCAAAGTTGCCAAAGATCTTCAGTAGTTATATATTGTGTTTGAGTACAAACTACAAGTTGAGGATCAGAGCTTCATATTTTAATCTATTGTTGGTACAAGGGAAATGTAACCTATAAGTATCAAGTTAATTATTTATATTCATATCTATCATCATCACACCCACACCAAAACCTTATTTTCATTTGGCTCCATCAAATTAAAGAGTCCATGACTGAGAAAGATCTTCAAATTCTTATTCAGACAATGCATGTTCTTGTCTAATGGTAAACATGTATACACCTTCATGTGAAGATATAAAGTCTACCTTGTCATTTGTGGCATTGTACTTAGTAATCAGGTATCTCATCTTTGGTTCACATTCCACTCAGATCTGATTGGCTACCCCTTTCTATGGAAACCACATGTGTGAGAATTTAGTGGCCATGTATTCATTCAATGTTTTGGACTAATCTTGGCTTAGTAGGTCGTAGGTTTCTATAATGTCAACAACCAAGATGTCAATGGTATATTACACATGTGACTCAAATTCTAACTAAATGTGCATGTTTTTTAATTATCCAACACATGGGACCGAAGACTTATCCAATTATAAGACCACTCTCTTTGACTTATCAGAGATCAAGCCTAACATCTAGCATACAATTGGTGGTATCACATTAATAGATGTACCTAAGTCAACCAAGTAGTTATGCACATTATTTTTGAATATTAAAATAGTTAGAAGAAATGGTGGTACTTTAATTTTATCTTTAAATACCATCACATTAGCATGCATGGATTTGGATTTGTCTGATGTAGAGGATCTCCTAGTTAGGGCTTTTATCAATAATTCCCTTTGTTTGGTGATCAGATCCAATTCATGCAGGGTGATATTAGCCTTGATATTTTTCATGTCCTCAACAATTTTATACTTAGCCTTGATTTGTGATTTTACATTCTGTAAATGCTCATCTCTTTTAAGTGAGGTAGATTGTTGTTGGCCTAAGAATATGGTGGAGTAGTATCATTATTGTTCGGAGGTGTTGAAGTATTAATTAGTTACTTGTTCTTTAGATTTTAATTATTCTTATAGAACTACTTGAATGTATAGATCTCATCTGTGTTATCCTCTAGTTTGTTGTCATCCTCTTCTAAGAAGGGAGATCATAGGTCCCAATTACCATTGCTAGAATGTTTAGGATTAGTAGAGGAAGAAGATTTTTTTTGATGTGCAAATCCTTATTTCTATTTGTCTCTTTTTTAAATATATTAAAGGTTGTGCAGAACTCAATGCAATCGATCTCACCATGTTGTGTAGTGTTATAAACCTTGCACCAATTAAGAAATGTTATTGACATAATATTGATCTCTAGCATCCTGTTGGATGGGACCTATTTTTATTGATTATTTTTAGACCTATTGAAAGGCTCATTGTATATATAAAATTCAAATCCCTAATTGGTATTCTATCCTCCAATTTTACCCATGTGTTTCTACATGTTTAGAAACTCATTACTCAATTTCTGGACCATCCTTTGGATTGACTCCAATTCTATTTTTATGGAATCAGAATTGATTTCATGTGTTGTAGCAATATTGACTGGTATCAATGATTGATCCAAGATTTTTTGGTTAGGCATAGAATTATTCAAGAATCCAAGATGTTGATTAGGTAGACCCTTGGTTAAGGGAAACTGATTATAAACTAGGTTCTGGTTTTGGACCACAATGTTCTAATTTATATTTGGACTTGGAGTGAAGGTCAAAAAAATGAGACCAAGAGTGAGTGGGTTAAAATACCGCATTTAAGGGTTCAATTATTTGTCTACATTGATAGCTTCCACATAAACCAAAGGTAATGTATCAATACCAATAGTGTTACATATAAAAATAGTAGTCATAGGCTCCAGAACATTTTTATACATATCTAGAGCCAATGCCTCATTACGTGTGTATGTAGTCTCAAGTCTGTTATACATCTTATGAAATCTAGAATTGAAGGCTTGGATTGTCTCATTTGTCTCTCTCTTAATACTTGCAAAGTGTTGATAAACAACACTTTCACTAGTGACCTGACTAAATTGTGAAAAAAAAGTGTTTTGACACTCTTCATAAGAGGTGATTGAACCTTCTGGGATATTGAGAAACCATTCATAGGTTGCATCTTACAATGTGAAGGGAAATAGTTTGCATGCCACATCTTCATGGGTTACATTAAATATTCCCAAGGGGTTTTTGAAGGCCTTAATGTCTTCTTCTATAGTCCTTCCTCCTGAGGGAGAAAAGGAAGGCAAATACTTCTCATGATTTCTAGGTAAGTCATGAAGAACTCCTACAATGTTGATAGTAGAACCAGTTTGCCAAGTTGGAACCTGAACTAAAGCTTAGGTTTGAGGTTATGGATGGGCCATCGAGAGTAATAGAAGATAAGGTTGTCTACCTAGAGAGAATGACTGAGTCTGGGGTTCTCTCTTAACTCCTTTATCAGACCTAATTTTTCTATGAATTTCCAAATGTGGAAATAGTAAGTTAGTGTATAAGGTTGACCTTGTTAATCTTTTAGGTGATTCTAGTGCCATTAAAGTGATTCATTTCAAAGAAAGTAGAGGCATAGATTCAAGCTCTCCTTCTAGTGCCAACTTAAGTTTGTCTCTATTGATGTGGGTTTTATACACACCATAGGAAATTTTATAAGGTAGCTTATAACATTATAGGATCAATGAAAATTATTCACTCCAAGGCATGAGTTGTAGGGTATTAGGTTTTATAAACAACCTATTAATGGAATATAGGTAAGCAAGGCAGGTTATTTACCACAGATGGCTCAGCTATATATGAATCTAAATATTTTTGATATGGGTAGACTAATGGTGGTTCTAACCTAAGGTGGGTAGGACTTGAAAAAAAACTCAAAAAAGATGGAAAGGTGGGGTAAGGAAGGAGGCTTGTGGACCACACAGATGAAACCTTGCAAGACCATAAGTTGAACTAAAGGTTGGAGAAGAGATCATAAGCCAAAGTTTGTTACAAGCTACTGTAACACACAAATAATCAAACATGATTAGGATTCAAATGGAACCAAAATATAGCATACTTGAATACATGAAATCAAGGGTTATCATGTTTGTTAGATTGCAATAGCACATCTACAAGGGGGATAATGAATTATATGCAAAAGGTATTCAAAACAACTATAGCTTAATATGAATAACTGTAAATAAATAAGATAAATCATACACAACCAACGACTAAAAACTAGAATGATAGAACTTCTTAGACCATCCACAAGTTGGAGAAGAATTAATATTTTCACATCAAGACTAAAATTGAAGAACTTCTTCATAATTTCCTATTAATCTTTAATAGCCAAATTTATCCTGTGTTTGGAATAGGATGATACAAGTATAAATGGGATGGGGAAGGCCTCAACTCTCAAGTAAAGTCCAAAACTAACATTGTATTCTAATATCATGTAAATCATGCATGTACAACATTGATCGTTTAGAATAGAATTCATCTAAAAATACAATATATGCATGTTAAATAAATTTGGAACTAACAATTCCATCTCAACTAGACCATGAGAGTACATATGTATAATTAGATGGCATTGATGTGGCATCACTAGAAGAATTTAAAATATGATAAATCTGATGTAGAAGCTAATGTGGATGGAACTAGAGTTACAACTAAGATGAGCACTAGAATTAGAAGTGAGCTCGAAGCAGATGTATGAGTTGATGGAACTAAAGTTGAACCCTGTGTTGTAATTAAAATAGGCATTTGAGTTATAGATAAACCCAATGTAGCTTATATTAGTGGGACATAAACTAGTCCAATCTGATTATGCACCAATATGTAATCGAGAAGTTGAATACTATGAGGTGTGTTTCCATGACCCTTATTGTTTTAGTTGCTTACTTAGTTGCTTTTGTCTGAAGATAAATTACATGACTTACCTAGAATTCTATGTCAATGGTCTCAAAATCAATCAAATCTCTTTTGAATAACTAAGGAAGCTTATCCATTAGTTTCATGTGTATACCCAATTTAGCTCTATCCTTAGTGTACAATGACTTAGTCCCTATAATTTTATCTCTTATAAAATTGACCAATTGTATTAACTCATCACTAGTTCTATAAATAGTCTCTTTGATCTCCACTCTGACGTTTCCAATGTTGTTTGCAAAATATTCTAAAAAATGGGCCTAAGCACCAATTGCCCTTGTGGATTACCTACTTAAATGACTCTTAAGTTAGTTGTGATAGAGATAGATTCCCTCTCCTAGTTTTCAAATTGTTACACCAAAGCCACATCTCTTGATATTGTTTAAGTACATTATCTCTTTTTGCAACAATATAATTTTTTGCAAAATAAACTTTGGATGTTGTCATTAAATTGAGGTGGGAATAAGTCTTATTTCTTGTTGTTTGGATTATAAAACACAATTTTCTATAAATATATTTTATTTTTTTAAATAGTTGAAGAATGTCTTTCCACTTGGGTTAGGAGGTGGTCGTTATGGACCTTATTGAACCAATGGTATCAAATAGCTTCCTAGGTATCCCTATAAATTATCCAATATCTCTTTAGGGGCTTGGATGGTATTCACCTCTAGTTGCCTCTACACATCTTGATCAAAACTTCTAAACATTTTTTTATTACCACTCCTATTATGTCCACAAAACTATACGGGTCTTCTCTAATCCTATCTGGGTCTGAAGGATTCACCTTCTCTAAGTTAGAGAGAAGATATCTTCTCTCTGGTCTATTTTTATTTGTTGGCCTTCAGTCATCACAATTTTCCTTGACTTTTCTCAAAGTGCTTGTCCATATATCAAAATAGAATTTAACTTAATGTTGCTTAGTTATTACCAAGTCATATATTTTGGTTTCTTTTTGTTGTTGTAGTTATCTGGTCTATGAAGGAATATTTAGTGCAACTTGTTGCTCTATTTTTTGTATTTTCCTTATAGATGGTACTTGTTGAGATCATTGTGTTTGTTGGGCTTGTTGAGTTGGTTTATCTCCTTGAGTAGTTAAATGGGATGGTCTTGAAGGCAATGTAGCCTTTAGGAAGGATGTCCATGTTGTAGGAAAAGGAGGAATAGTCTTCCTCCAACCAGTAACCTACTTATGGATTAGTGTATCTATGATGCATTTGGCTTTCTCCTATGCTTTATACACCAAAATTGTAGATGTCTCCATTTGTGTGGCTCGGCCAATAGGCATTTCTATTTGTTTAGATGGCATAGGAGGGGTGATTTGTGTATTAAAAATAGAGGTAGACACTAGGTTTTCAAAATATACCGCTTTACTTGGCTTAGGGGACTTAGGATTGATCCTAATAAAAATGAATAGGTCATTGGGGTGTTTAATATATTTTACAAATAGTCAATAAGAGAAGTATATGTGACCCTAGGATTCATAGTAGTAGTATCCATAAGATCCATAGTAGTAGGTTAGGTTGTGGTGGGAAATTTTAATAATACAATACCAGCTTGGGGCTGGATTATTTGGCTTGAAGAATACAAAGAATATAAATAATGTGTTATACCAATTGTTATTTTATAAATTGAGGAAGTTACTAAAGAATGTGGTCTTGAAAGACTTCCAACCAAAATACGAATAGTTGGAGTACTGGATATTGCAGTTGACATTGTGAGAATTTGAGGTGGAGAGTTTGGAGATGTAGCTAGGGTTGGCCCATTTACTATAGATTGTAATTGTGAATATACTTCTCCTATTGCATCTCCCTCTATCTAACAATAGTTCAATAGCTACCGAGTTATCATCCCTTTGGTTGATCTCTTCAGATCCTTCTATCAACTCAGTTCCCCCTGACTGTGCACTTTCCTCAAACAACCTTTCATCCTCTATGTCTAATTCTATTGTCTCATTGATTAACCATGACTCTTTAATTTATGTCTTAGAGACCCAGTCCTCTTCATTGGCCGTTCTTCTCTCTTCCTCTTCACTTTCATAAAACATGATAGGGTTTGATCTTCATGTGCCCCTTCTTCCATCCTCCCTCTCTTTAGTGACTTTCATTGGTTCTTGCTTCACTTCCACCTTTTGAGGATAAATAGGTGGGGTTTTGGGCTTCCTTGCATATGAAGGTATTATTTTGGTAGCAATAGAGGCTCACCTAGTAAGAGGTGGAATGGAAAATCAAGGAATAGAAATTATAGGTGGTGATGAAGTAGTGAGAATAATCACTATTATAAAAATGATGGATGGTAAAGCTAACTATCTAGTAGGTAGGGATAATATTGCTGGTGGTTGTTGACAATTTTGCCCCACAGTTCAAGTTATCACCCCTACTATTCAGAACTCTGCATATCATGTCAGTTTATCTTGTGAATCACTTTTTGGTCCTAAATAATGTGAAGGAATGGTTCAAGTTTAAATGGTCACTTTATTTCAAGAGAATTGTCCAAGTGGGAATCCTGAAGGGCATCCTCAAAAGCAAGGCCATTTGTTCCAAAATTCTAAAGGGTTTAAATCCTTCAAACATTTTGTCCGAAGGGAAGGAAAAGGTTCACTTGAAAAAATTTGAAGGACACTTGGCAAGAGTTCTAAAGGGTATCTGCCCTTCAAGAGAGTTCACTTCAAGAATTTTGAAAGACTCTTCAAGGTTTTTGAAAGGCTCACTTACAATAAGGTCGAAGGATATCTGCCCTTCAGAAAAAGGCATTTTCAAGACACTAAGGGAACTTCAACAACTTTTATGAAGGGTAGAATTCCTTCAAAAAAAAGTTCACTTCACAATTTTGAAGGACCTTTACATTTTCCCAAGGGATCATTTTCAAGAAGTTGAAGGGCACTTTCCCTTCGGGAAAGTCATTATCAAGAAATCCAAGAAGAAATAATTCATTCAAACTTCTTTGTCTGAAGGAAATGAAAGAAGCAGAGGGACACTCTAGAGAATCCTAAAGGGCTCTTTCCCTTTGGGAAAGTTCATTTTGAGAATCCCGAATGGCTCTTTCCCTTCAAGAAGGTTTGTACCAAAAAAATTGAAAGGTTAAAATCCCTTCAGCAAAAGTCCACATTAAAAATGTTGAAGGGTCTTTTTGAAAGTGATGAAGGGACATTTTAAAAGCCCAAAGGGTAATTTTCAAGGAAGGAATTATCAAAAAGTCTGAAAGACCTAATTCCTTTGGACTTTTAGCCAAAAGCAATTGTCTGAGAGAAGAATCCTGAAGATTGAATTCCTTTGGACTTTTTATTTGAAGGAAATGAATAGGAAATGAAGGAAATAAACAAAAATAAAATCCAAAAGAAATTATGTGGGAAAATAAATGAAGATAAGGGTTCGAAAGGAAAGCTCGAAGTAAATGAATGAATAAATGAAGGCCAAAGGGAATAAACAAAAATAACTCCAAAAGGAATACATGCAAAAACAAAAGGTTAAGGATTTTGATAGCCAATCAACGGAAGATAATGAGGACTTCCCTTTTTTACTCAAATTAACGCATTTTACAGTCACATTCACATGTAGCTGCCTTCAGGGACGACTCTCTCAGTTCTAAAAGGGAGACTCAAATGCATAAATATCTTGAGGTGTTTAAAATTGAATGGTTATTCAAATGCCAACATGTATTTTCATGTATGCTTCAGTTCTAGAGTTGACTAACCTTGCATTATGGTTGACTAGTTGACAAGTCTTGCATGCACTTTTGTTTAGCTTGTTGAAAGCTTTCAACGTTCCAGCAGTTCAAGCAGAGTTATAAATTAAATTTTGGCATTGATTTCATGTGAAGTAAATTATTTTCAACATTCCAAAAATTCAAGAGGAGTCTATATTTTAAGATTGGCATAGCCTCATGCATAATGAAGGTTTGACTCAAACTTGAGCCACCATCATTTTTCCAACACCAAAGAGCTTTTCATGCAAGGCATAAGATAAAAATAGATTTTACTTAAATGCTACTTTATCTTTTGATAGCTCAAGTTTGACTTGGTTAATGTGAGATTTGACTTCCTCTTCTATTTTTAGTGCTAACCTCTTCGCTATTGTATCTTTTTCTATATAAGTTGGTTTTTCAGCCTTGAATTGTATCCCTCTTTTAGCAAGACCAAAATTTCTATCAAAAATTGAGTTGTAACCTTATCAGATTAATAAAAGGATAATTTTTAGACTTCAAGGTGATGGTATAGTGTATTTATGTCAGTGATTTGCATATGTGATAGAATTTTCTTCCTTATCAAGTCTTGATTCTTACCTAGTTACTAGTTGATCAGATTATTCAAGTTATGTTCTATGTTTAATATCTTTTGGTTGAAGTTATAGTGGATATAAGTGGTTGGTTAGTGCCTTGAATCAGGCATATTCCATCATTTTCCTCAAGCTTTGATCATAAGATATAACTTTTTCAAGAAATATTGATGTGTGGGGGTCAATCGAGGTCAAAAATTTAGTTTGTTTGATGTTTGATCAGTATTTTTAGAAGCTCAAATTGTGTGGATCAATCAAAATTCAAGTGTATCACCATCATTAGATAGGATTTCCTTTCAAGTTTCTTATTTTTTCTTTTATCTAGTAATTTATAGCGTAGAGTAGAGATCCCAAAGGATACACCAAAGGGAACTATCCCTTATAATCTAAAGATTCAATCCACTGATTAGGTCACCCACAAATTAGGATTATCTCCATGTTTTAGCAGACTGTGAAGGCCTAAAACTACATTCACAAGAGTGTGAGTCTAATTGAAAATAATTTTTGGTACACCCGGTGGCACATCGAATAAATTCTTTGCATATCTAAATAAGTTTTATAGCAAAAAAAGATATTCATTATCATCAACATCCAGTTGCAAAGCTCATAGCATCATTCAATAAATTCATTCATGCCAAATGTTATCACAAGGTTAGCAAGTAAAGGTATTCCTTTAGAATTTATATCATATAAGAGATCAAGATTTAGGAGGGTAAAACCATATCCTCAAAATATTATTTGTCTCCTAGTCATCCTACTATTCTAATCACTACAAACCCCACTACCCAAATGGCCATCAAAAATTAAGTGTTTGTTCCATTCAATAGAGGTATCCCACTGATTTTAGCCTAGTTTGATGACATTCAAGTGTTTACCCTTAAAAGCATCCCATTCTTCTCAGGATAAAATCAAATAACCCCTATTATGCATATCCAAGATGTAGTTAATCTCTATTCAGTTCATAATGTTGTTCAGGATAATGTTGTTATCAGATTGCTTGTTGCTTTCTTCAAAAAAAAAAAATTAATGGTATATAAATCTATCACTAAACTCCATTTCTACCTGGGATGAGTTGGGTGCAACCTTAGTCAACCAATTTGATGACAAATTTGATCACCTATCTTTAGTTGAGCAATTGACAGCCATAACAAGGGCTCCTCATGAGTTCATGTCTGATTTTAACCTCAAATTTCAAAAGACATGGACCAGAATACCTATGTTGATAAGGCCATCCCCTAAATATGCATTTCTATACTATTTGAAAGCTCTTAATTCTGACATTAGTGTGATGATACAGTCAATGGGTGGTAATACTTTGCCAAATGCTTATGAGGTTGTAATAAGGGCAGAAAATAGTTTAATACAAGCTGGTAAGTTTTTTCCAAGACCACCAATGCCTATATTCCTTGAATTGAATTCTATACCAGCCCCTCAAGTTCCTCAAATTCCATCCTTGGCTCCTACTCCATCACCTCAAGCTCAAATTACAGCCCCTACTAGTCAAGCTAGTGAGATAGGAGAGTTGAAAAGCTTGTTAAAATATTTTGGAAATGAAATAGTGAAACTTAAAAGATAGCAATATTAGTCTAATAGGCCCTATCAACAATAAAATCAGAACACCTATTAGCCCAGCTAATCCATATGTTACCCTTGATCCTAATGCTTCGTCCACTTCAAACACCATTTTTCCCACCCCACCTCAAAACAACATGATGCAAGATTCAAGTTGGCAATCCTCAAATCTCAATGATACTCAAAACCAAGCCTTGGTATCACAAAATAGCACTATGCCATGAATGACATAAGAAGATATTTCTTTTCAAGTTCATTACCAAGATACAAGTTTAGCATCACAAGGAGAGACTCAAAAATTTCAAGGGCAGCCTGATGCCATTAATGTAAATTGGCAAGTAGATGATCATTTTGCTTTTACTCAGGGTGTTGAAACTAACAGTTCAAGTGGTCAAGTTGTAGTTGTAACTAGAGCTAAAAAAGAGCCATTGATGAGTTTCAGGAGGTGAAAAATTCTTTGAGTAATCTTCATATTGTTTTTAAGAGTAAAAAATAACAACGCATTGCCCCTACAACTCAAAAAAATTAGAATATAGAGGTTAGTAAAGTTCAGTGAATACCTCTAGTTCATAAGCAGCTAGTGCTTCAAAAAGTGCAACCAAAGGTTAGTAGATCTCATTTCAGTATAGTGGATCAAATGAATAAATCTAATATCAGCATTAGTATATGGGATTCTCTTTCCATTCTGGGACAAAAAGATAAGCTCATTTAAGAGCTTTCAGATCTCAAATTGTCTCCAAAACTAGTTGAGAAAGAAGGTGTTGTCTTGACTAATTCCGATCAACCAACTAAGTAATAGGTATAGAAAGTAAATAATATGGCAAAGGTGGATAAAATTGAATTAAAATCAAAGAAAACTCCTCCTTTTTACCTTTTTTTGATAGTAGGTGATACTTTGGTTCATAATTTTATGGTGGATAGTGGAGCTAGTAGTACTGTCATGCCTAAGCAAATTGCAGACAAGTTTGGCCTCATTTATGAGCCAAACACTAAAGGGGTATTGCAATTAGATGGGTCACCAAAAAAGATGGTAGGCATCATCAAAGATCTAAAGTTGACATTACATGCTTGTCTCAATGTTATTATTCAGTAGGATGTTGTTGTGGTAGACTTGCCTCCTTACTTGCTATGTGTCTTTCAAGGGACTTCACCTCAAATATTGGAGGATATTTATCAAATAATTAGTCTTATTTGTTGTTCAAAACTAGGTATGGTACTAAATTAACTATTCATTCTGAACCTATTGCACATTTCCATATGGAGGCATATATGCCAAGTGTTGTGAACACTAACTGTATCATTTCAGATGATGTGTTAGAAAATAGTGAAATAGAAAATGGATCACCTTTGGATGGAGTTATAGATTTATTTCTTGATGATTGGGCTTCTACCTTGCATGAGAATGATAATTATAAGTTGATTGATGGACTTGGTGTGGATTGTCTTCATGAGAATGATGCGTCAATTCCAGCCATGGTTAAGGATGATGAATTTAGTGAAAGTTTGTGGTAATTGTACTTTGATAGATAAAGGAATAAACATGGTACCAAGGCTGGAATGATGTTGGTTTCTCTAATAAAGTGAAGGTATTTCTCTTTTATTAAGTTTCAATTTGATTGTTTAAACAATGTTGGAGAGTATGAGGCACTAGTTCACGGTTTGCGGTGGGTTAGGAAGATGAAAGTCAATTCCTTGTAAGTTTTTGGTGATAGTGAACTTATAGTTCACTAACTAAGAGGTTTGAATGTTGCTTAAATATTACAAGCATAGAATATAGGATTTACTTGAAGATTTCCAAGCTTTTAACATTCAGGCAAACTAAGAGATGAGAATAAACATGTTGATAGGCTGGTTATTGTTGCGACACAATTTAGTATCCCAACTAATGTAAAAAATGAAAAAAATCAGTCACACTTAAAGGTGGTTGTAAGGCCTTTTGTTCTAGATAATCATGAGAATTGACAAGTTTTTGTAGATGGCAATCAAATTGTGAGATTCTTGCAAGAAGAAGCTGAGTTTTCTTTAAAAAACCAAGCAAAGCCTTTACAACAATATGATGATCAGATTGTGCAACTAAAAATAAATAAATTTTCCAAGGGATTGGTCACACTTGAGAACATTTTCAATGGTGATGATGAGTTAAGGAAAGAGAAGTCATCCTTGTAACAAAAGAAGAGCACTATGTCAATGTAGAGATTGTAGCTAGTAAGATTTTGAAGTTGGGTAAGGTATGCACTCCTTCACAAAAAGAAGCTTTCATTGAGTTATGCACAAGTTTTACTAATATATTTATATGGCAATATAGTTATCTCAAGGGATTTGACCCAAGTCTATCTCAACACATCATTGAGTTAGAGGCTAAAACTAAACTAGTGAGACAAAGACAAAGGCCCATCAATCCTTATCTTGATCCTTTGATGAGAGCTAAGATTCACAAGCTCATAGAGTTAGCTATTATATTTCCAATTAAGCACTTAACTTGGGTGTCAAATCTTGTTCTGATATGGAAGAAGAACAGTGAGATTATATTTTGTGTTGACTTCTATGATCTAAACAAGGCTTCACTTAAAGATCACTATCCATTACCATCAATGGAACAAATTTTGCAACTGGGTGTAAGTTTAAAAAGGTTTTCTTTATTGGATGGATATAGTGGCTATAATCATGTTTTGGTCAAAGAAGAGGACCAATTTAAAATAGGCTTCACAACCAAGTGGGAGACGTTTGCATACAGAAAGATGTCATTTGATTTATCTAATGTTGGAGCAACCTCTCAAAGAGCCATGGATATGGCATTCCAAAGCTTTCTTAACAAATTTGTACTTATTTATTTATATGATATAATGGTATTTTCAAAAAATGCAGGTGATCACATGGTTCATCTCAAGCAAATGTTTGAAAGGTGTAGGCAATTTGGGATATCTCTAAATCCCAAAAAGTGTGTCTTTTTGGCTCATGAAGGTAAGTTCCTTGGCCATGTGGTTTCAAAGTCTGGTTTGAGCATAGATTTTGAAAGGATAGACTCTATTCTTGCACTCTATTTTCCTAATCACAAAAAGGCTATGCAAAACTTCTTTGAGAAAATCAACTTCATAAGAAGATATATCTCATATTTTTCCATTTTAGCTAAGTCACTTACAGCCATGCTAAAGAAGAATCAAAGCTTCAACTAGTCCAAATAAGTAATAAAGAGTTTTGAATATATTAAGAAGGCCATAGCTAGTGCTCCTATGCTTATAAATCCATATTTCATAAAAGATTTCATTTTATACACTTATGCTAACATGGACACCATTTCAGGCATTCTTATGCAGCAAAATCATGAGGCTTTGAAGCAACCAATAGCTTTCTTCAGTCAAGTCTTGGAAGAATATGAAACAAGGTACTCTTTTATTGAAAAACATGTACTTTCAGTTATAAAATCTCTTAAAAAATTTAGATACTTGTTGTCTAACAAAAAGATACACCTAATGGTGCCTCATCCAAGCATCAAAGAGTTCCTTTTAAACAAAGATATAAATGAGAAGAGAGTTGGTTGGATAACCAAGTTAATGGAGTATGATGTGAAAATTAAGGTCACAAAACTAATTAAGAGGCAAAGGACTTTGTGAGCATCTAGCTCAAGACTTGCAAGAGGTTAATGAGGTTGTTTTGGTGTCAAATGATAAAGAGGTTGCAGCTAGTCATATCTCACCTTCTAATTGGTTTCATGACTTGGTAATCTATCTCCAAGATGGTATTTATCCCTCTCATCTAAGTGCTTCTAAAAAAAGATATTTCATATTGCAATCAATTCTATTTTTACTTGTTGATGGTGTTTTGTTCAAGAAAGATATCAATGGCATGTTGTTGAGATGTGTAGAACCAAGCCAAACTCAGAGATTGCTTGAATAATTTCATGATGGACATGGTGGAAGACATTTTTATGAAATAAATATAACCCTTAAGATCATGAGAGGTGGGTACTATTGGCCTAGTATATTTTGTGATTGCCATGCATGGGTTAGAAAGTGCAAATAGTGTGCTATGTTTGTAGGAAAAGTGAAACTTGCAGCCTTACCTCTCCAACAAATTGTGGTGGATCAACCCTTTGTCCAATTGGGATTGGAATTTATTGGTCTCATTAATCCTCCTTCAAGTTCAGGGCATAAATGGATTCTAACTGCTACAGATTACTTCACACATTGGACAAAAATAGTGGCATTGAAAGAAGTAAACAAAACTAATGTTCTAGATTTCTATGAAAGTTTGCTTGCTAGATTTGAAGTTCCTTCAACTATTATTTCTAATAATGCAATGGATTTTTTGGGATCTAGGATCAGACAATGGGTTGTCTAACATGGAAATTATCTTAGCACTTCATCGAACTATTATTCACAAGGCAATGGCCTTGTTGAATCTATGACTAAGAACCTTTTGAGGATCATAAGAAGGACTATTGAAGACAATCAGAGGTCATGACATCTCAA
Organism: Torreya grandis; assembly: GCA_037957365.1. NCBI lineage: Eukaryota > Viridiplantae > Streptophyta > Pinopsida > Cupressales > Taxaceae > Torreya > Torreya grandis. The sequence goes on along the minus strand of JARHVA010000870.1, from coordinate 880,323 downwards.
GTTGAAGTCAGCTCTGTGGGCTGATAGGATCACCTATAAAAGATCAATAGCCAACTCTTCATACAAGCTGGTATATGGTAAGGAAGCAAGGTTACCCATTTCTCTTGAGTTTCCTGCTTTAGAACTAATGCATCAACTTGAATTTTTGGAGAATGAGCCTATGGAGATCAGGTATGCTAAGCTTATGGAGTTGGAAGAGATAAGAAATCAATCCATGCTAGCCATGGAGATTCATCAAGCACAAGTAAAGAGAGCTTTTGACAAGGGAGCTTCTTCTCGAAGTTTCAAAGAAAGAGATTTGGTCCTCAAGTGGGATGAGGATAGAGCTAAACCAGGAAGGCACACAAAGTTTGATTCCCTTTAGAGTGGCCTATACACAAGCTCTAGCTACAAATCCCACAATGCCTTCCAACTTGCAAAGATGGATGGTGACGAGCTTCCAATCCCAATAAATGGGATACATCTAAAACATTGCTACTGAAGAGTAAATTTTCTTGTACATTAGTTGTTTTGCTTTCCTCCAAGTGTTGTTTAAACACAGTAGTTTCGTTCTATTTTGTTTCAAATAAGTGCTTGTTTGCACATTTACTTTTTAGTTAGTTTTCCATGCTTTGTGTGTTTCCCTTCTTGTTTTGGAGGATGAAAGTTATCTCATGCCAAAAGAGACTTTGCAATCATAGATCATATCTATCATTTCTTTATGAATTCAAATATCATGTATATGGCCAGGTTCTCAAGCATAGAAGGCATGCTTCCTAGTTGAGTCACCAAAATGTTGACAATTTTGCCCCATACGTCAAATTGTCACCTTTGCTATTCAAAACTCTGCATATCATGTTAGTTTGTCTTGTGAATCAATTTTTGGTCCTGAATAATCTGAAGGAATGGTTCAAGTTTAAATGGTCACTTTATTTCGAAATAATTGTCCAAGTGGGAATCCCAAAGGGCATCCTCAAAAGCAAGGTCATTTGTTCAAAAATTCTGAAGGGTTCAAATCCTTCAGACATTTTGTCTAAAGGGAAGGAAAAGGTTCACTTGGAAAATTTTGAAGGACACTTAGCAAGAGTTCCGAAGGGTATCTGCCCTTCGAGAGAGTTCACTTCAAGAATTTTGAAAGGCTCTTCAAGGTTTCCAAAAGGGTCACTTACAAAAAGGTTGAAGGGTATTTGCCCTTCGAAAAAAGGCATTTTCAAAACACTAAGGGAACCTCAACAACTTTTCCAAAGGGTAGAATTCCTTTGAAAAAAGTTCACTTCACAATTTCGAAGGACCTTTACATTTTCTCGAGGGATCATTTCCAAGAAGCTGAAGGGCATTTTCCCTTTGGGAAAGTCATTATCAAGAAACCTGAGAAGAAAGAATTCCTTCAGACTTTTTTGTCCAAAGGAAATGAACGAAGTAGACGGACACTTTTGAGAATCCTGGGGGGATCTTTCCATTCGGGAAAGTTCATTTTGAGAATCTCGAAGGGCTCTTTCCCTTCAGGAAGTTTTGTGCCAAAAAATATGAAGGGTTAGAATCCCTTTGGAAATTCCACATTAAAAATGTTGAAGGGTCTTTTCGGAAGTGCCGAAGGGACATTTTAAAAGTTTGAAGGGCAATTTGCAAGGAAGGAATTCCTTAAGACTTTTTGTCTGAAGGAAGTTTACGAAGGAAAGGGCTTTTCAAAAAGTTTTAAAGACCTAATTCCTTCAGACTTTTAGCCACAAAGAATTGTTCGAGAGGAGAATCTTGAAGACTGAAGTCTGAAGGAAATGACAGGGAATAAAGGACACAAACAGAAAGAAAATCCAAAAGAAATTTTGTGAAAAAATGAACGAAGACAAGGGTTCAAAAAGAAAGCCTGAAGGAAATGAATGAAGAAATGAAGGCTAAAGGGAATAAACAAAAATAACTTTGAAAGGAATACATGAAAAAACAAAAGACTAAGGATTTCGACAGTCAATCAGCAAAAGACAATGAGGACTTCCCCATTTGACTCAGAGCAACATGTTTTACAGTCACATTCATATGCAGTTGCCTTTAGGCACGACTCTCTCAGTTCCAAAATGGAGACTCAAATGCATAATAACTCGAGGTGTCTAACATCAGATGGTTTTTTGAACGCCAACATGGAGTTTCATGCATGCACCAGTTTTGGAGTTGACTAGCCTTGCACTATGGTTGACTAGTTGACAAGCCTTGCATGCACTTTTGTTTAGCTTTTTGAAAGCTTTCAACATTCCAGAAGTTCAAGTGGAGTTCTAAATTCAGTTTTGGCATCGATTTCATGCAAAGGAAATTGTTTTCAATGTTCTAATAGTTCAAGAGGAGTCTATATTTGAAGATTGGCATAGCCTCATGCATGATGAAGGTTTGACTCAAAATTGAGCCACCATCCTTTTTCCAATGCCAAAGAGCTTTTCATGCAAGGCATAAGACAAAAATAGATTTAATTTAAACGTCATGTTTGTTGGGTGAATATTTTGTCGGCCAGCTAACTAGTGACCAAAATAGTTCCTATCACCACAGCATAGAAAGATTGGTCGGCCAGGTGTGCAGCTTTACTACATCAACCAGAGACAAATCTCTCCTCTCATCAAGGGGAGGTTCCCTATAGATACGTAGGAGCTATATATAATATAAATAAGTAGAAAATAACACATGGGGGCAGAATAAACCATCTATCTCTCTTCTTTCAGAGATGATGCACATAAACAAAGGAGAAAATCTTGGTGTAAACACTGAAGACACTTCTCTTCTTTCAGAAGTGTTCTTGCAGGAAATAGCAGGAGTTTCTTTCAGGTAGCACGTAACTGGGTCCAAAGTAACCAGCAATCTAAGATGTAGCACAAAGTCTCCACCTTGATTGCCCTAGAGGGAGATACGAAAGACAATGAGGGCACAAAGTCATCCCAAGGTCTTTTACACAGAAATAGAAAATAAAAACACACACTGAAGATGACTATGACAGCGCAAAGTCTGGAAGTAGTTATCTTCAGGACACCCTCCTTATCACCTCCACTAGTTCTACTTGTTAAATCAAATAAACAAGAATGCTTTCAGAATACAGACATACGAACAATCTCGTAAAGTAGCACAAGCTATAACAGCACAAAGTCTACAAGTAACTTGCTTTCTCATTCAATCAAAGAAATATGAACTACAATCTGAGCTCAAAGTCTCAGTAATGCCTTTCAATTTGGGCAGAGTTTTGCTTCTGGTAAGGGGAAGATCCCCTTCAAATGGTACAAGAGATTACATTATATAGAGTCTTGAGGGAGGATTGGTACTTTGTCCCATAGAGTGACCCATTTGGTGCATTCAATGCCTTAGACGCATTATTGGTCTTGTCAGGAAGGGCCATGCTGGAGCAGGGCGGCTGCCTTAACTGTGACGTGTTGATTCATCTCTAGTGCCTCCTCTCGAGTCTAAATCTCTCATTCCATCACCTACCTAGCTGCGCAATTGTCTATTCTACCTTTATCTTAAAGGGGACAAATAGGCTATGCTTTCAATGTTGGCAAGCCCCAAATATCTACCTGACGAACTGTTTCACCCACTAGAAATAACTCCTGCTGAGTTTCCCTCTTTGTCTCTTCCTCCTCTTGGGTTTGGCCTTAGGCTCTTTGAATGCATTTGGGTCCGCACCTTGAGTCTGTTAGAATCAATAGACACTTAAATGCAACTGATTTGGCATTCGCGTGTCTTTCCTCTATTGAAGGTTAATGGTTAGCCAATTGCTCCAAATTTTATGCCGGCGGACCTGTTGGTCCTTTATTTCCTTCGAATAAAATGTTCGAAGGAATTCCTTCAAACAATTTGTCTGAAGGAAATCCTTTCCTTGGCTTCATGCGTGCCTTTGCATTGTGAGGTGCTCCGTCCTTTGACATGTGGTGCCTTCCGCCACTTCAAACAAGTGATATGTGGCATCTTTCATTGAATCTTACCAGGGACACATGGCATCATCTGCCTTCTCAGGCCTTTGCAACATCACAAAAATGTTTGGGGCTCGGTTCGGCTCTTGCGGACAATGACACTTGTCAGCCTCCACCGCTCTCTGCATGGGACATGTGGCATGGTCTGCTGCTCTTAGGAAAACAAAGTAAAACCTTTCGCGGTTGCCACTTGTCGCCCTCCGTAGAGTTTTGGCAGAAGCTTTATCGAAAGAGACCCTGTAACAGTCTCGCGGATGCAGACACGTGGCAGCGTCAGCTTCATTTAGTCACTCGCCCTAGGGCCCACCACGGTCTTTACTCAATACACTAGAATGGAAGGAAGGAAATGCGGATGTTGACACGTGGTGGCTTTTGCTACTTCTTAGGAACAAGGCATAATGGCTCGGCCGGTGACACTTGGTGGTATCCGCTTGACTCTTTCTATTGCGCGTGTTTCTCTTCATAACTGAGGTCATCTTTAAACCTTTGAACCCAGTGCATTGAACCAATTGAACATTGAACCCGTTGAACCGATGAACCAAAATGGTTCAAGGTTCAACGGTTCAAGCTTTTGAGACTCGTTAAATGCTCGGGGCCGCGGAACCTTTGGAATGGTTGAACTTTGAACTTTGTCAAATGCACCTAGCTACTGTTGAAGACGTTGAACCTTTGAACCTGCTAATCCCTTTGCTGAAAAAGCTTTGAAAAAATGAGGAATTTGAAAGCCCCCGAATAAATTTTGAGAAGGGGAAGAGAGGAATTTTGGCCCTGCAGGTCCAAGAATAGCTCATATGTTGTTCCAAAAATGACTGACACTTTTGGGGACCAACAGTGTTATCTTTTGATAGCTTAAATTTGACTTGGTTAATGTGAGATTTGATTTCCTCTTCTATTTTCAGCGTCAACCTCTTCGTTGTTGTATCTTTTTCTATATAAGTTGGCTTTTTAGCCTTGAATTGTATTCTTCTTTTGGCAAGACCAAAAATTATACCAAATATTGAATTGTAACCTTTTTAGATTAACAGAAGGATAGTTTTCAGACTCCAAAGTGCTGGTATAGTGTATTTATATCAGTGATTTGCATATATGATAGAATTTTCTTCCTTATCAAGCCCTGATTCTTACCTAGTTACTAGTTGATCAGATTATGCAGGTTATATTCTGTGTTTAATATCTTTTAGCTGAAATTATAGTGGATATAAGTGGTTGGTTAGTGCCTTGAATCAAGAATTTCCATCATTTCCCTCAAGATTTCATCACAAGATAGAACATTTTCATGAAATAATGATGTGTAGGGGTCAATTGGGGTTAAAAATTCAGTTTGTTTATTGTCTGATCAGTGTTTTTAGAGTCTCAAATGTGTGGATCAATCAAAATTCAAGTGTATCACCATCATTAGATAGGATTTATTTTCAAGTTTCTCTTTTTTTCTTTTTCCCCAGCATTTGTAGCGTAGAGTAGAGATCCGAATGGATACACCATAGGGAACTAGCCCTTATAATCGAGAGATTCAATCGACTGATTCGGTCACCCACAACCTAGGATTGTCTCCATGTTTCAACAGACTGTGAAGGCCTGAAACTACCTTCACAAGGGTGTGAGTCTAATTGACAATAGTGGTGTCAAAGGAGTAATATGTACTTGAGACAAGAATGAAGGAAGAGTTATTTGTTGTGCAATGGTAAGTAGAGGCAAAGGTAACATATAAAATATACTAGTTGTTCCACTTGGACTTCAAGCCCTTATTATTCAACTATGTGTTGTGGGGATTCAACAACTCTGTGTACAGGGGAAGTTAGAAGACTCTCCACTCTCTCTTCAGCATGAACTACCCTAAATGGACTAGCTTCTACTTGTGTTCTTGGTTCTACATGAGGAGGGGGTCCATGAATAGGTTTTGAAACCCATTGTTGTTTCAAAATCCTTTTAACATCTTCTTTGGTGATAGTAGGATCATATTGGATCTTTTGTGCCACAATCATAGACATCTTAGTGTTATGCATCCTTATGGCTACTTCAAAATCATCTTCAACATTCATAAATATGTTGTCATGATCATAAGCTAGGTGCCCATAGTTGATCTTGATTATTCTTTCATATTTTTTGAGGTGCACCCTGACATTTTTCTTTGAATCCCACTATCTATAGGGTGCCCATTTAAACCCATAATGTGTCCTAATCTTCCAAACAAATTAGAGATGTTCCTATCTTATGTATTGCATCCTGTCGACATTGAAAAGGATTGGATGGACGGCTGCCCGCTTTGCCTTGTTTAACTCAATGTCAACACTAGCAACTAATTGAGAAACAATTTCATGCTCAACAACCTTATCGAGCACAATCCTTGGTAGGTATAAAGGGTGTGATCTAGTACTTTCTATTCTGATTATTGTGCACTTGAGGTACAACCAGTAGTCATCCATTTTTTTAAGACTTAATTATTTGATCAAACAATTTAAGCATGTTTTTTTCATAAATTACTTGATAAACCATAGGGTAAAAGGTTTCAGTCAACTTCTTCGTGTCCTTCATGAACCTGTGCACATGGAGAATGTTGAATTCATCTCATATCATGTTTTGAAGGTACTATGTTGAAGGTTGCCATGGTTACTGAAATGATGAGTGGATCTTCACAGTTACAGCATCCAATATGTATGACATGATATAAAAGTTGTCATCTGGCAAGCTTCCAGGATTGTTGATTATGAGAATTAAGTTAGAGCTGATGATCTCTCCAATTGTTATGACTTTGTTGGATGTCATAATTATGTCCAGCAAAGGGACCCATATCTCATTAACGTAGGCAATGGTTAAAAAACCATATATAATGTTTAAAAGGGCCACAGCAATTCTCACCCCTGGCTTGAAGATAGTGATAGGAATAGCAAAGGTGGTGCCCCAGACTGCGAAGTTGCTTGGATTACCAACACATTCTTGTAACTTGTTGCTGACATTGTTTTTGAGAAACCATGTGTTCACCATATCTTGCATGTACGTCATCTCAAGCACCGAAAGTCTATAATACTTCTAGAAGGCATTGCCACTCATATATGTAGCTAATGTTTTCTCACCCTCAAGTGCAATATTTTTTCAAAAATTGTCATTTACAAATAAATCAAACAACAGGTCTATGCATGGCATTACCTCGGGTTTAGCCATTGTGTTGTCGAGACTAATTGTTTTGATGGCTAGCAGGTCATCTATGCATCTCTGCGTGAAGATGGACAATTGATCCTTTGTTTTATAGGGTTGGGTTGCCTCGACTCCCTTCCAAATGGCAGAATAGTGCTTGAATTTGTGATTCAGGGCCATTGAATCAAATATTGTATGAACATATTCAGTGGACCCTATAATAGAGTATGTAGAGGGAACTAGAATACGAGTTGCGGCCGCCATTGAATCTCTGGTGTGAAAATTCTTTGCTCTATGAAAAATTAGAAATTTCTTCATCACAAAAGAGCTCTAGATTCACATTGTGCACTCAGATGTTTGAAAGCAATGTGATTAAAGTGGTTTCAGTGATTCGAAATATATTTATTTAGTTATGTTGGCTTTGAGAATTGAATGCAACAATTGATTGCTTCGTGTGAATTAATGATGGCAATGGCTTTCGCTGCTTTTCCTTACCTAGTCTTTTTATTTTAAATTCATAAAAACTGACTTCTATGATTTTTTAATGACATGTGACCTCTTCCATTTGTTCCTGGATGCTTAGTCATCTTAATATGACAAATATATCTTTTTCGCTCTTTCAAACTTAATATTGGTGTCTTTATTGTTTATTTATGTGTCTTCAGAGGACACGTGTCTACATGTCGATGTTCCACTGATGGTTGACGTATGATATGTTGTATTTTTCTCTTATGGTCATAAGTCAGTGAAATGATGACAAATGGATGACTCTCAATGGTACACTTGCCCGGAAGTATCCGTACACATCTTTGCACTGATGTCACCATCAGACGGTTGGGATGGTGGCACATGGATGACTCTTAGCGATCCGCTTGCTCGAGATCTTCCATACAAAAGGCGTTGTTGATGTCACCTCTGAGCAGCCAGTATGGTGACACGTGGATGGCTCTCGGCGATCCGCTTGCTCGAGATCTTCCATACACATCTTTGCATTGATGTCACCATTGCGCAGTTCACATGACTTGTACCTGTAGACACCGAAATAGTGTCTAACCCTTGGTCACCTCCCTCTTTTGGTTTATTCCTAACCCATTCCTAAAACATGCAATTACTAATTTAAAATAATAAACTTATTTTGAATTAACCCCCCTCCTTGGACACATCACCCATGACACCTCGCCTTGGACTAATTCCCATCCTATGACTCACCCAAGACCTATTCTTACTTCTCTCTAACCGCCTAACCAACTCTCGTGCGTATTTAGCTCAACCTTTGACATTCTCCAACGGATAGTGCACTTGGCGGATGAAAAATGGGCTTGGTGGCTCTTTTTCCCGTTCTGCACCCGTCGACGTCGGTCAAATGTCGGCCGACGCCGGCAGAATCACCGACGTCGGTTATACTTAACCAAATTTTCTGACCCTTTGATGAAACCCAATCAAAAATTAGTTAATCTCTGGAGCTAATCACGACTCTCAAATCCTCTTCCGGCGAAACAAAGTTCTGGTGCTTTTGCTTTTCAGTGTTCTGGGCTTCTTGGTGTTCTTGCAGGGATCAGCATTCTTGGCAGCACTTTCTAGGCACTAAGGTCTTGCATCAGACATTCTGCACAGGGATTGCACGATATCTCCATCACCAGTGAACCGAAACACAGCTTCTGCACCTTTGCCAATTCATATCACAGCTAAGTATTTGTACTGTTTTCATTCTAATATCATTTCAAATATATTAGTATTCTGTCTACTGTCTATTCCAAGCATCCTTGACCCAACCTTCCCTGTTCTTCCCGAAGAGGTTGAAAAGCCTTCTCTCACCCCTTATTCCCTTTTCTTTGCCTCTGACACTCCCTTAGTCTCTCTTTAGGAAACACCCTCTGTCCAATCAACTCAGCATAAGTTATCAGAGACCTACAGACCATCTTAAGACCCATCTAATCAACCTGACTAAATTGCTTTACGGAAAGGCTGAAAGGCCTTTTTCCTGTTTCTCACTCCTTTTCCTGACAAGATTTTTAGTCCCTTAGATCCCAAACAGTCCCTCTGAATCCGTCATAGACTCTCAGACCCTCAGACAAGACTAAATCCATTCTGCAGACCAGAAACTAGACCTGTAACCCGTCCCTGGCCAATTGCCCTGACCGTCCTCATCCACTTCCCCTACCGACGTCGGCAGTCTAACCGTCGTCGGTGACCTCCCTGACCGACGCCGACAATATCACCGACGTCGGCGACTGTGTTAAGCAAATTACAGCTTATCAGGTACGCATTTGTTTTTAGTTCTTTCTTTTCACATCTTTCATTATTTCTCTTTTCTGTCTCTGTCATATTCTGTCTTAAACAGTGGATTGTCATCCTCCAAGAAGCCTTAGCGCTTCTAGGACCAAGCTTTTGCTTGGCAATCAACCCTCTTATCAACTAACATTCTTCGTGTTTTCGTGTCTATCTCTTTCAGGTGTCATTCCTCCACAGCAAAAGAGGAGTTCTCACAACGTCTGGATTACGGTGCGCAGACTACATCCAGGTACATACACGCCTTGACCATTCCTTTTAGTTTCTCATTTTCTCTCCTTTGAATGTGAAAGCGAAATTGCATAGAAACATTCTAGCATGCCCGGTGGGACCCTTAGGGCCTTCCTTGGGTTCCTTTCCTTCTTTGTTCATTTAGGTGCATTAGGTTTCTTCCTCTTCACCTCTTTCTTCTTTTCTAAAAAAATATCATAAGCAGGAATAAAAAGAACTTTTTCTTTCTTTTCTTGCATTTCTAGACTAGTCAAAAAATCATTTCCTTCAACCCTTTCTCAAACTTGTTTTCATTCCAACTTAACATTTCGATTTGGGGCTTTAAAATATACTGCATTCCATTTTCTGCTTGCTTGCATTTCTTAGTCCACACTTAGTAATTAGTAAACCGCATATTGAATAAATCGTAGATCACTTGATGTTACACAACCAGACCACATGCACTAAATTAAACATCAAACTCACTTGAGACAAGGCCCGACTGGGATTTCATCACCCAGCGGATACCTTACCCATCCCGGTGATCCTACTTGGATTTCACCACCAAGGGGAAAGCCCACTCTGTTCTCTGGCAGAGTCTAATCTATAGGGAAAGTATATTTTGGCTAAGCGAGACCAGCTAACCACTGGAATTGTGAAGTGAGGGGAGCTTGCTCCTTAGCACCAGGTCATGTACGAAACCTAACACAGACTTTTGAGCGCCTAAACATACCTAAAACTATCTTTAGATTACCTATTCTAGGACTCTTCTAATAGCCAACCTCCTCAAACATCACATTAAGGCATAAGCCAGACGATCCTAATAAAATTATTTTTAGGGATTTAACGCTAGGATCTGCCTATTCTCATCTTATTTTCTATTTTATCTATTTTTTTTGAGCTGGTAAGGACGTCTTCTTCATTTCCAAAAACTTTTTTTTTTGAGTTTCTGGAAAACACAGTAACCGACATCAGTTCTGTAACCGATGTCGACAACTTTTCTATACCGGCATCGGTCATCTGACCAACATCGACAGTCTTCTTCACCGACATCGGTTTTTATACCGACGTCGGTCACTGTCCATTTTCTTTTTCCAAAAATAGCAAGCTTAAAATCCAACTTTCTGGCTGTCTAAACATCCATTCATGTTTTCTGAGACTGAAAAAATACAGTTTTATGAAACCTGACCCTTTCTTGCCTTGAATGGTTTTGACACGCAGTCAAACCAAGGCCCTTCTTGACCACGCTAGTCAACAACCGCTTCCACCTTCACCATCCATAACTAGTCCTATAATGGAGTTCCACTCAGAGACTGAAAGAACTCCTACTCGCCCAACCCCGCCTCAGACTCCTATTGTCCCAGAAGGGGACCAAGATTTCGCATGATTCTTGGACCTTAACGTCAAAGCCTTACAACACTATCTCACGCATAGCCAAACATGAGACTCCCTAGGCAACCCAATCTATGGGATGCCGACTTCCTTAGTCGAGACAAGAATCACATCAACAGCACCTACAATTCAGCCACTAGACAATCAAGTCAACACCTCCAACAATAACCCAACCGTGTCTTACCTTCAAAACGTAGCCACTCCATCTAAACCTACCTCCATGGGGTTCCAGTACTCCCTCAACCTCAAAATACTCAACCAAACCCCACACCTTTCCAAAACCTACTGGTCTCTATCCCCCCTGCTCTTGCACCTTTCAACACAAGAGTAACCGTTTACCCGTTAACAAGCGTGGCTACTCCTCAACCATCCTTGACGGTGCCTATCCAACTTGTGCCTACCAACCCCATAACACAAGTGCCCTTGGCTCCAACTTTTACTCCAATAACCAGCTACCCATATGTTGCATCTACGCAACCAACCACGTCATATGCCCCTCCCAATATCTTTCAAGTGCCTTATAATCTAGGAGGCGCTCCACCCGTCAATCCATCAGCAGATATCATCAAAATGCTGATGGACAAGATGTCTAGCCTAGAGACCTCTGTTTCTGGCTCACGCAATGCTCTCTCATACGAGCAAATTTGCAATGAGCCCATTCATCCTTCCGTTCTGATTAGAATATACCCCAACCAGTGGGAGCTTCCCAAATTTTCTCACTTTCAAAGCAAGGAAGACCCACAGTAGCACTTACGGGCATTCAGACATGCCTGTTACCTTATTGCCCATGACGATGCATTGCTCTTGCGCACATTTCCTATGTCTCTTTCTGGCGTTGTGCTTGATTGGTACAGCTCTATTGTCAGCCATTCCCTCTTCACATTTACACAGCTGGCCCAGCTCTTTCTTGATCACTTCTCCATTAACATCACCAAGAAGGTCTCGATTACGGACCTCTATACTATCCACCAATTCGAAGATGAATCTATATCTGACTTCATTGCTCGTTGGAGAGGCCTCATCAATCAACTCTCCTTTTCCTTACCTCACCCTGAACTTATTGAACTATTCTCCTGAGCCTGCGCCAAACATATTTCTTCCACCTTACGGGTTCAGACCTTTTACACCTTCGACGAAGCCTTCACGATGGCCCGTAAACTTGAATTACGTGCCATCGAGGAGAATAAAGTCAATTTGCGGAGCAAGAATACCAACTCTAAGACCAATGACTCTTCTTCTTCTAAACCTTCATCATCCAATCCTAAGTCTAAAGCTTCAGCTAACGCTGTAGTCGTTAGACCTTCGTCCTCTTCAACCAATCAACCTGAGCCATCCACATCTCAAAGTGCCACCCATCAATTCCAACAGAGATACGTACAACGACAATATACTCCTCTTGGAGAATCTCATGCGTCTATACTAGAAAAACTTGTTAAACAGGGGATTCTCAACCTCCCCCAAATTTGACCACCGCCACAATTTGATCCCTCACGCGCCATCCCTGCGTGGTATAGGGAAAATGACTTCTGCAATTACCACCGTGTCAAAGGTCATGACACGGGAAACTGTAAAACTTTTAAAAACATAATCCAAGACATGCTTGAAAAGGGTGACCTCGTTCTAGATAATCCCAATGCACCTCCTAATCAGGGCATCAACATCTTCAAGCAACCATTCCCCAATCATCCACCGACCCAAAATAATGTCCAGACCTTGATTGATAACACTCATGAACACGACATTCGAACAGTCAATACGGTCTCGCCCTTCATCCCCGACCAACCTCAAAAGGTTAGCCCATCTATCAGTCCATCACGTGTGGATGAACCTCTTTCCCCGGTTAATTCTCTGTCAACTTCTCTCATCTTGGAGGATGCCTCAACCTTACCGGCACCACCGGTCTCACCATCCTCCTTTCTTCTGCCTATGGAGGACCTGACCTTACCCACTCCTCGATCGCAATTGGAGGGCACCATAATCCCTGCCCTTTACCCGCTTGAGGAGCCACACTCTCCAGTTCCTTCTCCACCAAGAGAAGAACCTGACTCTCCATCTTCTTCGACCAATGACAATCCAGTTATAACTCCCACACACCTTGGGTCCGAGACTACTGCCACACCTAACACATCTTCTCAAGGACCCAAACCTCATCCAACATCCTCTCAACCATTTTCCTGACTAGTGGAGAAAATCAAACTTCTCCCTTCAAATAAAGTGGAGCATCAGGGATTGTGGGAGCGTCTTAAAGCTCTTCAACATTCCCGTGCCCTCTCGTCTCATGCTGCCAATCCTCCCAAGGTAGAATCTCCCAAGACTCTCAACAAAGACCAGACTCCCGCTTCTAAACCTGCATCTACCCAATCTAAACCGATCAAGTCACTCGGCATTCGCCCTGTCTCTACCCTCACTCACCTGTAAGTGAAGGTGGACTTAAACCAGACCTCGACCAAAAGTAGTCTTCCAACCAAGTCAAAGAAGACTGCCAGACCGCAGAAGTGAACCCCTCCTCCACCATCAACTTTTCCCTCTATTTTAGGCCCTCACCCTTCTACCCTAATCGGCGTGCTTCCTACTCCGACCCTTAACCAAAACAAATTACCTCCATTACTTCCTTTGCCAACCACAAGTCAACCCCCTCTCAAAAATTTGGCACCTCTCACGAAGAAAGTGCCATCTTCACATGTGGCCGCACCATCAAACCAAAAGGTGATACGGAAACCTTCTTCAACATCTCCCAAGCAAAATTCACCAGCACGTCATGCATCAACAAGCACGGACCCCTTAGTAGGTTCATATGCTTTGATATTACACCAACTTTTGCAGACTTCTAGCATTACCCTTCCTTCTATCAAACCATTCCAACCCCTCAGATCAAAACCTTCCTGGTTCGACGACACGAAGATTTGTTTATACCATCGTACACCAGGACACGATACCGAGACTTGTTGTGCCCTCAAGGTAGTCATTCGTCGCTATATGGAGAAAGACACTCTTCTCCTTGAGGACACTCTTGACCGACCCTCGACACCTTCCCATCCAACCACATCAACATCTCACCAACATGCCATGACCCCTTCTTCACCTCCTATCTTTGAAATCAATGCTATCCATATAACCACTAGGTCACAAAATGACAAGGCAAAAGAAAACGTTGTTATTCCTTGGACCTATCTTTTTGTCCAGGCACCTCAACCACCGAAACCTAAGATCTCCATCTTAGGTGCGTCCCAACCCACTTCTTCAGAGGCAATCAAAGATTTTATGATAAAACAACTTCACCAAACGCCTATGAAGATGACCCTATATGACCTTATCCAAAGCTCCCCCAACATCGCCAGGCTCTAATCAAAGCCCTACAGGCAGCGAAAGTCCAACCTGAAGACCCTCAACCACTAGCTGCCCTAGTCCATTCTTTATCCCCTATCACCTCTATCACTTTCAGTGATTCTGAAATTCCTACTTCTACCTTGGAAGATCAAGACGCTGCTCTTTTCATCACAGTCTACGTTGATCGAACCCGTATTAAATGAGTTATGATCGATGGGGGTGCCAACATTAATATCATTTCCACCCATGCCTTTGATCAATTGGCTCTTCCCAAGAATTGCGTATCAAAAACCGACGCAATCCTTAGATCCTTTAATGACACCACCGCTAACACTATTGGCACTATTGTCCTCCATATCTGCGTTGGTCCACGCACAATCCCGGAGCTCTTCTACATCATTGAGGGAGAATTCCAATATAACATGCTATTAGGACGACCCTGAATCCGCGCCATGGCTTGCATCCCTTCAACACTTCACCGTTGTGTCAAATTTGAACACGACAAACAAGTCCATGTCATTCTTGCTGACCCATCCCATTTTAAGACTTGTAACACAACCTATCGACCCAATGACGTTCTTATCCCTCTCAAGGCATCAACCCAAACATCGTCTCCATCCGCAGAAGCATCAACTAGTACACAAACAGCGGTTGCCACCACATCATCTTCTCAATTAACAACCAAGGACCCCATGGACGATATCTTCCAAAGACTTTCACTGGGGGAATATCGCCTACTTACTCTAGACATGTTTCAGACTCCTCAAGAGTATGGACAGCTTCATCAAAACCCAAGCTATGACTGTCAGATCGGAATGGTCATTCCTTATGGTCCTCCTAGCCTTCAAACCAATCTCGTCTATGGGGGGCTAGATCAAGCTCCTACTGAATCAAATCCTTCCTCCTCACCTCAAATATTTACATCCGATTTCTCCTTTCTTGGCAACCCCACCTTTGCACATACCTACCTTTATAGGTGTGCATGGAAGGGTTTTGGCTTTGGGCGCTACAAACAAGGCTCCCATCGGCCCATCAAACCACCCAATGACGATAATGCCAATAAATGGTATGGACTGGGTTTCCAAGAACCCACTGAGGCTTCCACAAACCTTTGCCTCGAACCAACCATCGACCAATCTCTTCCAGACTCGCCTATTCTTCCATCCTCACCTACGGAGTCGGTGGTTTCCATCCCTCCTAGTTTTTTTTTGCATAAACACCATCCGCTTGGAACCCCTAACCTATCAGCTCAATGGGGTTTCCAAGTCTCTCCCTCTCGTTTATCCCAACATGATAGACGATGAATTGACAACCATCAACACAGTCCACTTCATAGATGACGACACCATTCTTACCTATATGGGTGCCGATGATTCTTTCATTCAGCGCTCCCTCCCTTCTGAAACACAAGTTATGTTAAATGAATCAACCATTGACATTAACCTTTCATCTTCTGATGTTCCTCATGTCTTAAAGATTGGTCAGTCTTTGGACACCCAAGAGTAGATCGACTATACCACATTTCTCTCAGACAATCGCAAAGCCTTTGCCTGGACCTACGCTGACATGCCTGGCATCGACCCTAACATTGCCACTCATAACATTGTCACAAACCCAGAGGCTAATCTTGTTAGGCAAAAGCTTCACAAAATACATCCTCGTGTTGCACTTCTTGTCAAAGAAGAGCTTCAACGCCTTCTTTCTGTCTCCTTCATCCAACCCATCGATTATCCGCAGTGGGTCTCTAACATCGTTCATGTCACCAAGGCGACTGGGGGGATCCAGATCTGCACAGACTATCGTGACCTTAACCTAGCTTGTCCCAAGGATGACTTTCCTCTTCCAAACATTGACCAACTTGTTGATCTTACAACTGGCCATGAGATGTTATCACTCATGGACAGATTTTCAGGATATAACCAAATCTTGATTGCACCGAAAGATCAGCACAAAACCACCTTCATTACACCATGGGGAACTTTCTGCTATCGGGTCATGCCTTTTGGTCTGAAAAATGCAGGCGCCACATATCAGCGTGCCATGACTTACATCTTTCACAATCTCCTCTATAAAATCATGGAGGACTATGTAGATGACCTACTTGGCAAGTCTAAGCTTCGTCGCGACCATTTGACTATCCTCAAAATCATCTTCTCTCACCTTCTTCAGTACCAGGTCCGTCTTAACCCCAAGAAATGCGTCTTTGGGGTCCTCTCCAGAAAGCTCCTGGGATTCATTGTCTCTTTGTGGCATCGAGATAGATCCTGCCAAAATCTGTGCTATCCTCGAAATGCCACCTCCAACTAATCTCAAGCAACTTCGCAGTCTACAAGGGAAGCTCCAATTCATCCGTCGTTTCATTTCGCAGCTTTCTGACCGTTGCCAACCCTTTCATCATCTCCTCAAGGACGTCTCTTTTAAATGGGATAAAGATTGCCAAGAGGCTTTTAAAGCCCTCAAACGCTATTTGGTTTCTCCACCAGTCCTTATTCCACCAAAAGACGACCAACCTTTCTACCTCTACATCTCAGCAACCAATCATTCGTTAGGTGCCATGATCGCGCATCGAGACGAGCAACACCGTGAGCAAGCGGTCTACTACATAAGTTGAACACTTGTCGAATATGAAACTCGGTATACTCATATCGAGAAACTCTGTTTGGCATTAGTCTTTACCACTACCAAGCTCCGTCACTATCTTCTTAATCACAAAACCTTTGTCATCACCCACACTGATCCTCTTAAATACATGCATTCTAAACCATATCAAAACCAACGTATGGCTCGTTGGCTTATGCTTCTTGCTGAATTTGACTTAGAATTTGTCCAGCAAAAATCTATAAAAGGGCAAACAATCGCTGACCAACTAGTGGATGCCCCTCTTCCCGACAATCAACCTTCTCAGTGCGAGTTTTTCGATGAATCTATCGCCACTCTCTCGACTGATGACACATTCTACCAAATGACGATGTTCTTCGATGGCTCTAAATGTCAACTCGGTGGGGGTGCAGGGGTCATCCTCATTCCACATGAAGGTGAACCCATGCCTCTGTCTTTCAAACTCGAATTTGAATGTACCAATAATACGGTCGAATACGAAGCCTTAATTTTGGGACTTCAAACTGCCCTTTCTTTAAACATCAAGACCATCAACATCTTCGGTGACTCACAACTTGTCGTCAATCAAATCAATGGTTCATATCTTTGTAAAAATAAAATTTTACAAAGGTACAAGCACCGTGTTGACACTCTTCTAGCATCTTTTGACCATCACTTATTGCAGACTATTCCTCGATCGACGAATAAGTTTGCTGACACCATGGCTTCCCTCGCCTCGCATATTCCTTCTTCATCATCATCCTCATCAAGAATTTATGTCATGGTACATCGTGTGCCATTGCCTTCATACATTTCCACTGACATCAATCTCGTCCACACCATAGACTCTAGTTCACAAGATGTATGGTATAAACAACTTGAGGACTACTTGGCTCATTCTATCATTCCTCCCAACCTCTCTAGCAATGCACGGTGGGCTTTCATCAAGCGCACCGCTCGCTATACCATGCTAGGGGGCCTTCTCTATAAAAGAGGTTTTGACGGTCTTCTTCTTCGTTGTTTAAACTCCACTGAAGCCTCTCATGCTGTTAAACAAGTCCATGACGGGATTTGTGGTGGACACTTCAGTGGTAACTCGGTTGCCAAGCGCATCCTTCGCTTGGGTTATTATTGGCCCACTCTTCATCAAGACTGTAGCGATTATGTTCGGCATTGCATCAAGTGTCAGCAGCATGCTAACTTGCTTCATCTCCCTAGTCACGCCTTACAAGTCGCTCAAGATTTTTGGCCTTTTTCACAATGGGGCTTAGATCTCATCGGTGAGATTAACCCTCATTCGTCTCTTCGTCATCAATCCATCATCACTGCCACCGAGTATTTCACTAAATGGGTGGAAGCTATTCCTCTTGTCTCCACAAAAGCCGACAAGATTATCGACTTCATCACCACCCACATCATCTGTCGTTTCGGTGTACCTCACAAAATCATCACTGACAATGGCAAGTCATTTAAAAACAAGACCGTCCAAAAACTGTGCGACTCATTTGGCATCAAACTCAATTTTTCTTCGCCTTACTACCCACAAGCAAATGGGCAGGCCGAGGCTTCTAACAAAATCTTAACTAAAATTCTCATGAAGGTGGTCAATGACACTGGAAGGGATTGGCACGTTCAAATACCCTTCGCTTTGTGGGCCTACCGCACTAGCATCCGAACCTCTACGAGTGTTACCCCTTTCTCTCTAGTGTACGGAACAGAGGTTGTCTTACCTCTCGAAGTACAGATCCCGTCTCTTCGCATTTCACTCCATGACATTCTTTCTAATGATGACTTTCGTCAAGATCGATTAGCTCAACTTGAGTTACTTGACGAACGTCGTCTTGCTGCCCTCAATCATCTCCATGTCTATCAAAATCGCATCAAACGCGCCTATAATAAAACTCTGAGAGAACGAGATTTCAATATTGGAGACCTCGTCCTCAAAGAGAACCAACATGTGACCAATATGGAACGGAGTAAACGAGGCAAATTTGCTCCTAATTGGCTCGGACCTTATATCATCATGCACAAGTATGGATCAGGGACTTATCATCTGTCTTTTCTTGAAGGCCGACCAGAACCTGAGCCCCTTAATGCTTTGCATCTGCGACCATTCTACTGTTAGTCGAGTACTCATCCACTTGACATTTAACTTGAGATCATCCCTTGAGCAATCCTTGTCCTTTTAATCCTCAATCCATTCCACCCTTTTTCCCTTAACAAAATCCTCTACAACCCTTTTATGACGTATGGATGCTTCGTCCTAATAAAAGGGAGCCCTTGACCTTCTATAAGTCTTGTCCATGACTCAACATTCTGT
Source organism: Torreya grandis (assembly GCA_037957365.1). NCBI lineage: Eukaryota > Viridiplantae > Streptophyta > Pinopsida > Cupressales > Taxaceae > Torreya > Torreya grandis. The sequence goes on along the minus strand of JARHVA010000870.1, from coordinate 861,138 downwards.
CAAAACTAAATCAAGATGTCAAAATATCTAAGGTCACAAAATCAAATCAAAAAGCAGACTGCTCCCTCGAAGGACAGCTATTCAAAAGCCCTTAAATCTATAAAGCAAAGTATAGACCACTCCCTCAAAGGATGGCTATGACTAAATCTTGCTACAAACAGCACTTTCTTAGAAGCTTCCCGCATCAATCAGCTTCACAAATGACCACGAAACAAATGACATCTTTATGTGGACTTCCCGCATTGATCAGTCCGCTCAAAAAAAAAAAAAAACTGGGTCATGGACTTGACTTGTAGTTGTCTCAAGGTCTCTTATAAAAAGGGGCAAAGTTATCCATACTCTAAACTAGGTTACCATTTTCCTCCTATCATATCACCTACTCAAGGGACTTCGAGCTCACTTTAATGTCAAAAGTGATTCGATTACTGCTCTAACATAACTCATGGTCAACGATGCAACGCATAAATGGGGCTCTTGGTTCTAACAACCCCTGTCTATGTTGTCATTTTGGTCCTTGTCAATAAAAGGGCACTTATGCTTTTTACTTTCTGCCTACACTTTGATCACATTCAACCACATTCATGTGTCAAAATGATTCAATTCGATTCTTTTCAAACCACTCACATAGCCTAATCATTCTGGTTTCCATAGACATCAACACACATGAAAACTATCAACCACACAATTTATGTCAAGCATAAACCATTACTTGCTGAAACATAAATCAACCTGCAATTCATTTTTAGCAAACATCCATCACGAATATGGATAGTTTCTAGGGATGAAAAACCCTGACCAATGTTACAGCTTACACCATTTGGAAAAGGCTGTAGCATCATCTCCTCCTTGTCATTTCAAGCATGTACCTTCGGACATATGGGAAATGCTATATCCTTATCATGACCAAAATCAACCACTTCAATCTTTTTTCCTCCCTTTTTGGGAGAACTACATTGGCCTGAGGCCCTAACGACAGGGGCTATGTAGGCAGCACTCAGTTGACATGGGGTCTTCTGGGGTTAGCTCGGCCATTCTTTCATCGCATTTCTTTCATCATATTTTTTTTATCACCTGCCAATCACATCACAAACAATCACATATTTTCATAATCATTAACATTAATCGTTTTCATCCATATCATTAATCATTAATCTTAATCATACATTCATCATTATATAAACACCATAATCTCAACATCATAACCCTAAACATATATCACATCAAAATAACATAAAAACACATCCACAACATTTTTCATAAACACATCCATGATCAAATATCTCATCATATATATATATATATATATATATATATATATATCAATGTTTATACAATCGCACAAATATGTGCCTCTGTCTCTCTCTCATACATCTCGCATCAACGGCTCGCAGGCCGGTATATACATCAAAAATAAATCTCAAGGTCTGCCCTCAAGGCTGTGGCTGTGGTGGTGGTGGCGGTGGCCAAGAAGATGATGTATCCTCTCTCCCCTCTGATATGTGCCATCTGCGAGACCCAAAAGCCGTCACTCGAGACATAGACCTCTGTCAGCTCTACTCTGCTCGCATCTCGGAGTATCGCTATATCTGAGGGAACCCCCTGATGGCCCTCTCATAATATGCGATCTTGTCCAGCGCATCATTGTATCTAACTAGAGATACAGTCTGTGGTGGACCCATCTGTCATGCTACCGTGCCCTGTCCTGACCCCTGTGGCTGTGGCTGACCTAGCTGCACCGATGCCGACTGTCTTGGCCCCTATGAAAATGCCAGCTGCTGTGATGGCTGCTGCATCGAACCCTGTCCTCTCAAAACCTGTCCTGCCGCTGCCTGTGCCTGGGCTACAGTGAGTTGTCCCTGTAGCAGTGTGACCTGATCCGTCAACACCTTTACTCGACTCGTCATCTCTGTCAGCTGCCCTGTAACCCCTGCCAGCTGTCCCTGCAAAACTGTGACCTGGGCCTGTGCCGCATCCCTCCCCTGCCACGCAGTGTCCCTCTCCTCGCAGGCTGTATCTCACTCCCTGGTAATGGCCTGTGGATCTGGCTATGGCCTTACCTGTAAACCTGTGTACTGCCCTGCCCACCACGTCATGTAGGCCTCTGTACAACCTATGTCAGCCACTCCAGGTCCTGCCGGCAACTCCTCAAAATCTGGGCCCTCTGTCTCCTCTGGTAGTGAGAGCAGCACCTCAATGTCATCCCGTCTGTACAGTGGGAATGCGAGAGGTACGTCCTATAGTAGCCCGTACTGGTGCCGCACTCTCTCTGTTGGCACTCTCTCGAGCTCACCGACTCGCCTGCCCCTGACCCATATCAGGCTCTGCACTCCAACCAGCTGCTCTCCCTGATCTCTGAATGCTGGATAAACCAAGTATGGTCTCCAGATGATGTCTGCAAGAATCAGGGCCTCCAGTACCCCTCTGTAGTGGTCAATGTCTCTGACCACTCCGTCTACCTGCATCTGCGCCATCACCTCACGCCACCACCTGAATCCGACCCTGAAGCCGGCCAAAATCACCACTGGAAGGCCAAGAGGACAGGTAACCACTATATGCTCATAGGCCCAGCAATGTAGCAGGTGGCCCACGCACAAGCTGTATCGTCGCCGCCGACTGATACCCCACAGCTCTCTATATACCTGGGCCAAAAACATTGGTGCCCAGGCGAACACTGTCCACTGCTCTAACATATTTAGCAAAACTCTGGTCATAGCGATCGAAAACCTGCTGCCCTCTGCATCTGGCAACGCGTACACCGTGATGCCTATCATCATCAACACTGCTAGCCGATGTGCGTCCTCGTCTGCAGCGTACAAAGGCTCATACGCAAAGCTCGCTGAGTGGTAGCTCATCTCCGTGACGTGCTCTCCAAACAGCGTAACCATATGAATATCATGCACCTCTCTCGAGCACGCATAAAGGTCTGTTCCGTGTATTGGCAGCCGTAAAATCCGGTACACATCCTCGACTGTGACCGTCATCTCTCCCATGGGCAGATGGAAAGTGTTGGTGGAATGACCCCACCGCTCGATCAGCGCCACCATCAAACTCACATCCCGCGCCACTCTGCAGTAGTGTCGCAGCCCGCCGAGTCCAACTGCGCTCATCTGCGCCCACTCATCGACTGTCACCCCTTCGCGCATTCGCATCAGCAATGTCGAGAGGCGATCCTGCAACATCAAAGTTAGTCTCGCCTGCATCCACCCAAGTCAATTTCATGTTAAAAACTTTCCCTATTTTACTATCTATGCCTGACCCAACACCCAAGAAGCCCTTGGCGTAACTTCGACCCCTCGACTTAAACATTTTTCATTTCTCTTTTGACCAGGCAGCCAACTGACATCGATTAGTGTGCCGGCGACGGCACTCACCTAACTGATGCCGGTCACTTAGTGACCGACGTCGGCAGGTTAGTGATCGACGCCGGTCGCTGGTCGGTCGACGTCGGCGATTGGTTCGGCCCTAGGGCCGAACGGGGCGAGCCCTAAAAATTAGGGCTTCCCCATTTCTCCCCCCTACACCCCCCAAAACCCTCTCAAAACCCCCTAACCTATCCTAGATCCCTTTCCCACCCTCCTAGCTACCCTCCCCCCTCGTTTTCTGTCCATATCAACAAAAATTTCAAAACACAAATAAAAACAAAAATCTAACCAACTAGGGCTTAGAGACCCTCCTACCTCATCTCGGCGTCGCCGGCGTGGTGGCACGATGGGTGCCGCTGGTGGTGGACCTCTCGCGGGTCCTCTACTGCCCTCTGCCATCACTTCTGCCTCGAACTCCTGCTGGCCCACAGCTGACTCTTCAACCTCCAATCAAACTCCAATCTACTCCCTCTCTCCACCAATCTCACTCTGCCACCTCACACCGCTAATTCGCTCACTATCAGTCACTTTCACTCCTCAAAATCTAGAGCACTTTTTTTTCTCTCAGTCAAATAATCACAAATGACTTTTAGTGGGCCGCCAATCTGGATTTGTCAGATTTGGCAGGCCACCGACGTCGGCATCGGTGTGCCCTAATCCGCCGACGTCGGCCGATCTCTGCCGACGTCGGCCATTTTTGGCTACGGACGTCAGTTTTTGTCACCGACGTCGGCGTCCTTCCAACCTCTTTTTTTTTTCTTTCTCCGTTGCCCCAAAATCATGCCCCCAATCAATCAGTCCTCCAGACCACGTCATTTTGGCCCTCTGGGGCACACTTGAGATCACTTTTGCATCCATCCATCGACCACCAGACCTTGGAGATCATGACCATCTCCTCTAACCGCGACTACTTCCAAAGCGATTTTGTCTTGGTTGTTTTTGCATGTATGCTACCTCATGATTGGTTAGCAAAATTGTGCGCAAACTTTTGACCTTCACAAGTATAGGATCGCAAGCCAGTTGATCCGCACTACTTGTGACATTTTCATATTTTTGGGAGCACTTCCTAAGCCTGGGATACCTGGAACACGACGACCATTGGAGCTTCAGCTTAGATTGAATAACCCAATCAGCAGACGACTAAATGTTGGGGCCTGATTATTTCAATTTTGGCACTCCTCAACCCTCGACCTGCGATAATTTGACCTGACCATCTCGTGAAGTGGTGTACGCGCAATCACAACTTTTGCAGCATTCTCACTCTATCTTCACCCTTTTCATCCACTCTCTGTCAAATCAGCAATCGATTCCAGGTTCCCTTCTCTCGCCTACTGCTTTGAGGGGGGATACCTCATCCATAATCGGGGCAACCAACCTTCGCCTATTTTTGTCTTGCAGTTCACTTAAACAACCAACAAGACGAAATTAACCTTATCCCATACCTGGGGCAACCGACTCCTATTTGTGTCTTGCAGTTCGTTTAGAGCAACCAACAAGACAAAAAGGGGCAAATGTAGACACCGAAATAGTGTCTAACCCTTGGTCACCTCCCCCCTTTGGTCCATTCCTAACCCATTCCTAAAACATGCAATTGCTAATTTAAAATAATAAACTTATTTTGAATTAACCCCCCTCCTTGGACACATCACCCATGACACCTCGCCTTGGACTAATTCCCATCCTATGACTCACCCAAGACCTATTCTTACTTCTCTCTAACCGCCTAACCAACTCTCGTGCGTATTTAGCCCAACCTTTGACATTCTCCAACGGATAGTGCACTTGGCGGATGAAAAACGGGCTTGGTGGCTCTTTTTCCCGTTCTGCACCCGCCGACGTCGGTCAAATGTCAGCCGACGCCGACGGAATCGCCAACGTCGGTTATACTTAACCAAATTTTTTGACCCTTTGACGAAACCCAATCAAAAATCGGTTAATCTCTGGAGCTAATCACGACTCTCAAATCCTCTTCCGGCGAAACAAAGTTCTGGTGCTTTTGCTTTTTAGTGTTCTGGGCTTCTTGGTGTTCTTGCAGGGATCAACATTCTTGGCAACACTTTCTAGGCACTAAGGTCTTGCATCAGACATTCTGCACAGGGATTGCACGATATCTCCATCACCAGCGACAACCGAAACACAGCTTCTGCACCTTTGCCAATTCATATCACAGCGAAGTATTTGTACTGTTTTCATTCTAATATCATTTCAAATATATTAGTATTCTGTCTACTGTCTATTCCAAGCATCCTTGACCCAACCTTCCCTGTTCTTCTCGGAGACGCTGAAAAGCCTTCTCTCACCCCTTATTCCCTTTTCTTTGCCTCTGACACTCCCTTAGTCTCTCTTTAGGCAACACCCTCTGTCCAATCAACTCAGCATAAGTTATCAGAGACCTACAGACCATCTTAAGACCCATCTAATCAACCCGACTAAATTGCTTTACGGAAAGGCTGAAAGGCCTTTTTCCTGTTTCTCACTCCTTTTCCTGACAAGATTTTCAGTCTCTTAGATCCCAAACAGTCCCTCTGAATCCCTCATAGACTCTTAGACCCTCAGACGAGACCAAATCCATTCTGCAGACCAGAAACTAGACCTGTAACCCGTCCCTGGCCAATTGCCCTGACCGTCCTCGTCCACTTCCCCTACCGACGTCGGCAGTCTAACCGTCGTCGGCGACCTCCCTGACCGACGCCGACAATATCACCGATGTCGGTGACTGTGTTAAGCAGATTACAACTTATCAGGTATGCATTTGTTTTTAGTTCTTTCTTTTCACATCTTTCATTATTTCTCTTTTCTGTCTCTGTCATATTCTGTCTTAAACAGTGGATTGTCATCCTCCAAGAAGCCTTAGCGCTTCTAGGACCAAGCTTTTGCTTGGCAATCCACCCTCTTATCAACTAACGTTCTTCGTGTTTTAGTGTCTATCTTTTTCAGGTGTCATTCCTCCACAGCAAAAGAGGAGTTCTCACAACGTCTAGATTACAGTGCGCAGACTACATCCAGGTACATACACGCCTTGACCATTCCTTTTAGTTTCTCATTTTCTCTCCTTTGAATGTGAAAGCGAAATTGCATAGAAACAGTACCTTTTAGCTTGGTGCTCCGAATGAGCGAAATGATGATGCATGGTAAGAATGAACTTCAAGATGATCCAAGAAATGCCTAAGTACAAGATACTATGTTCAATACATAATATAGACAACAAGCCCCACTACAAGTAAAACATGTCAGCCCGATTAGCCATATAAATCATAGCTCAGACCATGTACATAAGCACTTTAATGAAAATTGAAGGCGAAGAGTAAAGCATTATAGTATGGCTTAGATACAGCTTCGATCCAATTTAGCTTAAAAAACACCCTGCAAAAAAGAGATGAAACATGTGGATTGCATTAAGCAAACAATCAGAAACCAAGATAGTTAAACGAGTTTTTCAAACATTAGATAACTTCCTTGAATTCATGTTTTTCAAACTTTTGTATCGTATACTTCTACTTCAAAAGACCACAAAAAGATGTTCAATTAAGATTGAGCCCCTATTTGAAAATTTTAAAATGAAGTGTGTTAGGGCACAACAGGTGGGTGTGTAACACTATCATGATCATGCCAGAATGCAATGCAATGTTTTACTTTTGACACTTGACAGATGCAACTTTGATTGTGTTTGTATTCAGACTTAGCTCTAGGTTTCTCCTTTGAAGAGATTTTAGATGTGTAAGCTTTTGTGATAATGTCTCAAGAGAGTGCTAATTAATTTATCAATGTGATTGTCAAGTAGTGAGTAAAACGATCGAGTATGACCTTAAAATTAATTTATACTTATAGATGTCTCTTTGACATTTCCCACTATAACTGATCCATGAAATGTGTCTAGGTTGACCTAATGGAGACATTTAAATTTGAAAAATAGTGATTAGTGTTTTTGGATTCTAGAAAGCTCTTGCACATACTAGGGTGATCCCGAATATGTGTAATTGGTAAATTGGGTTAGCTAAGACAATTAGTAGTAGACAAATAGGAAAAAATGTGCACAAAAGTCAAATATGTACACATAGTTCAAGTATGTCAAAGTGTGTCAAAGTTGATGTTTTTAAATGTCTAATACAAAATTTAGGTGTCTACACACATCAAACAATTTTAGCGTGCAAATTGTACCTTGCTATAGGTATTTAAAGATGGCAGTACAATCAAAATGTTGCTTAAAGTTCATTAACGAAGATACTATAATATTAATAGTTATAGCTCCCTTTGGATCTAACTAGCTATGTTGCCTTCAATGAAACTAGACATGTTACATCAACCACATCATAGATAATATAGACATGTTACAAGAATGAAATCATGTCACATATAGAAAGAATTTTTGAAGTGCCCATCATGCAGGGAATAGATATGCCAAAACAACTAGAGAATAATCAACCCCGCAAAAAGACACCTAAATAAAAATAAAAATAGCATAAAGGTTGATAACCTAATAAGAACCACCATAAAACACCTCCATGAGGCCATATCAAACTAACCATGGGTCACTTTAAGAGTGAATTATGGAAACTCTAAGGGCTTGTAGCAACCATGTTTTCATCCCCCTAACACCTCCTCTGAGTCACTAATCTGCCCTCTCCCAACCAAATCATGTCCCTCCCATACCCTCTAAAATTCCCAAGCCAAAATTCGGCCATTCCAACATATGAATTGTTAATGACACTTTGAGAATGGTCATCATACAAACAAAGCATTATAAGAACACTAGCATTGTAGATAGAACTTTAGAGGGTGCATAAAAGCATCGTTGTGAACAACCAAACAACTTAGAGGGATAAACCATGACTTTGCACTACAGGAAACATGTTTGCCTAATGTGGATTTTTTCAAGAGATATAGGCCCCAAATGATCCAATGAAAAGCTTAGAACTGTTTTGCTAATATAATTCTCTTTCCCAACTCATTCAATGTGACACAAATTGGAAGGCATGGCCATTTGCGGCTCTCAACATGGAGAATTATCAGTCTCTCAAAAAAAAAAAAAACATATAATATTGAACATCAACTTGAAGGAGTGGACAATGAAACATCACACCAAGTGCAATTAATATATTTTATGTGCCCAATCAAAATATATAGTCTTATTTATTAATTTCTTTTATTATAATTCCTTATACTATAATTCAGTCATTACACTTCCAGATTTTAAGTAGAGGATAATTTTTTAGAAGTTTTGTTTTTTTTTCCTTATGGCAGGTCTTTATTTTTGTCCTTATTACAAGTCTTATCAATTATGTTTATGATATAAAGGAGAGAAGCCAATAGTCGTGCATCCTAACTTGGCTACCTAATAAGTACGTTGCACAAAAATCAATTGATATATGGACAACATTCATTTGAAAGTTCAAATAGAGGGAAAGTCATATGTGTCATTTGGCATACTGAAATAGAAGAAAAGACACATTTTGAATTCAATTTAAATTGAGATCCTAGAAATACACTAGAAAATTAATGTGACCAAAACTTGTGCATTTGAATATCTTATACTTGTGAAGGTGATGTGTTATCATATGATTCATTGCTTTGCATCATTATTTGGTCAAAGTTGTACAATCACGTGTTAATTGTACTCCTACTTTTCAATCAAACATAAACAACTATTGGATCTTTTACTCCCAAGTACTATCTCAAATATTGGTATCAGCCCAAATATTGGGTCCTCTGCCATAGACAAAACAGGATAGATCATTAAAATTCCAAAATTTAGTATTGCACATTATTCAGAATGTTACATTATAACGTATTTTCCAACACGTTTGGAATTTTAGCTAAGTTACGGTTCAGCCCAATCAAATTATTTTGGTACCCTGGTCTTTTAGTTTCTAACCTCTTCTTTTTAAATGTTGGAGCTCAGGTTTCGCTCGCTCTTGTTCATGTAAGTGGTTCTGCCTTCAACTCCCATTGACCTCATTTCGTCAGTATGATTTTTCCTCTTTTTTTAAATATCAGTCACATGTCATGCATCTTGGTCATTTCTTTCTTTCGTTCTACAAGTATCAGTATGTCATGCATATTGGTCATTTTCTGTTGCAGGAAATTATTTTATTAGCTCTACAAATCTGTTGATGTTATTAATTTTAAATATATATAAATTTTATATCCTGACCAATATGTTCCTTGTGACAAAAACATCCAGTTGTGCTCAATCCATTCTCAGCTTAAAAATCACAAACTGCACAATTTTAATAAAGGAATAGTGGGGGTTAACTTCCTAACATCTACCATCCATGATGAAAATTGCATACAATACCAAAATCGCAGCGACCCTATTTTGCAATTTGCTTAGGATTTATCAACTGATCAAAAACTCCCAAAAAACCAAAAAAAGGCAGCAACCTTATTTTGCAATCTGCTTAGGATTTATCAATGGATAAAAAAACATAATAAAATTTTGCAAAATTTAAACAAAGAAATGAAGACAGTTGGCTAAAGAACAACAACCATCATATGTTTATTGCAGTTTGCATCCAATCCCAAAAAAGTAGCAACCTTATTTTGCAATTTGCTTGGGATTTATCAATGGATCAAAAACATTAATACAATTTTTGACAGTTAAATTACAGCATATCATGCTGGTCCATTTCATTATAAATTCGGCTCTGAAAGATACATCTGACTCAACCTACTAATCTAGATTTGTACTTTTCATACTTCCAAGTGGGTCTTATGCCTTCGTAAGGTCAGACTACAAAAGAAAAACAAGCATAAACTCTCTAAAACGAGGCTGGCATAGACGCAAATGTGATTTACAAGGACAAAAGTTGTCAAGCTTCAACTAGCGGACCTTTATATTCTGCTCCTTGAACAATAAAGTCAATTGGCTTTTCTATCTCCTCTAACCATGCATAACATCCATCACTGTCAACATCACTTATTGCATTGCCATCATCTGCAACACAAAATAGCATACAAACAAATTTGTGCCATCACCAAGAACATCAAAATGTTACCCAATTGAAATCAATCTAGGAACATACATAGTCATATTCATAAGGCTTTCTGAAACATCTGAAAGCAGATTGCGTTACCAGGAAGACTTGAGTAAGGATGTTCACAATAATATGTGCAATTCCTGCCAGCTGAATCTGAATATGGAGGAACAAGGACATCAAGTACTGCACATGATGTCTCTGCTCGGAATGAATGTATATTGCCTCCAGATGTGGGATATAATATTGATGGATTGCAGGGAGCTGTATAAAAATTGTCAATCTTCAATTTCGCTAACCTTACTGCACACAAGAAAAAAGAAAATGTTGGTTAACCCTTCCAAGAAGTAGCTGAAAATGCAGATTATTTTCGTCTGTTGGACAATATCAAACACACCACACTTCAGATGTCTTGAATATTTTAGACCATTGAAAAAGCTAAGCAGGAAACCAAAAGTTCTCGGGGACAGGATGCAAATACAAAATAAAAATTCTGACTATGAGTAGAGATGTGTCCAACAATTCTATGGCTATAGGTAATGTATATTTCAAAGTATAACACTGCTACAGCTATAAGTAATGCACATTTCAAAATATAACATGACGGCAAAGGTATAAAAAGTATGAGGACTTACCTTGTGAAGGATTTGGTTGTGTCCCCGTGGGATAAAGCCAGTCGTAAGCTTTTATGTGCATCGATCCAAAAAGAAGCTTACTAAAAACTGTCATTCTAGGATGGTCATGAAATGGAATGACTGCTGATGCCGGCAGACAAAATATACCTATCTGAACCAAAAATAACAAGTCAGTTTTACCTGCATACAACAGTAATACCTCAATAAATGTTTTCAAATGCTCATACAGATGAACTAAGAAAAACTAGTTTTTAAAAAAGTCAGTTTAGCAGTTTCAATCATTATAAATTGAGACCAAATAACCATGAACATTACTAGTTACACCCTTAAGCACTCGTGACTATTACACACCACATAAGTTAAAGGGCTACAATGGCATAAGAAACTTCTATAAGCAAACATTCAAAGGATACGCTTTACAACTTATCACTGGTTTTAGTCTTCAGTAGAGTTATAAGGACAGGACATCCAGAAAATGAATTCTTCTTCATGGCTTTAAATTAGTTTCTCGTCTTCCAAGATTGGGTGAAAAGTTCTTTCCCATACCCCTGCAACAAATTTCACCAAATATCAATCATTACTGGACTAGTCAAGATTCAACTTTGACCTTGGACCTTGCCTCAATGGCCAACCAGCTAATTTATTTCCAATTTCCTTCTTGTGATCATTACTAATTTTTTTTAACATCTGCATTGATGACCTGTAGGATTCTTGTAACAGGATCTTACAGCCTCCCTCCAAATGCACAATTAATTTTCAGGCTTATATATTTTCAATTATAAGATTTGAACACCTGCAATTCAGGATAGTGGTGCTCAGATATGTTTGGAATAACCTTAGGTGTAAACAGATAGTACATTATATTATTGGTGCAGACAGGGATGAGGGGACCAAGTGAATGGCTGCCTCTCTCTCCAGCGGTGTTCCACTACTCTTGCTTCCTCAAGGACACGAGACTTGGAATGGAAACAAAGATTCTTTATTGATGTTCAGCTGTGTTACAGAGATTATACACACCTCACACTCTCCCTTCCCCTAGACTATGAAGAATAGACCCTCAATCCAATGACTGGGTTACAATGAACAAACATCTCTCAACAGGGTCATAGCCTCTGCTCTCGCTCTCTGAGCTTCTCTCAGATCTACTCTGCTCTAGCATTGGACTCTTATCTCCCCACTTGCTTTCTCCCGGCTCCACCTTGGGTGATTGAGATGACTCTCCCATCCTCTTCCAAAACAGCTGTGAATCTTAATGCCTTGGCACTAACATCCTGCCACACCTTTTGGGCTCCTGTCTTGGAAAACGGCCCACACATCACATTTGCTTGATCTGGGCAGTTACTTTGTGTATCTTTCAAACACGACGAAACTGCCGTTTGCTGCATATCGGCAGTTGGCAGTTGCAAAACCACTGCTTGCACAAAGCAGTGGTTTCCAAATTGCCGCCTACATGAAGTGGCGGTTTCATCATGCTGCAAGGAGAATGTCCTAACCAATGGAACAGGACTAAAACCATCCTCCTTGCATTTTCTTGCCCAATGGGACTCTTGATGTTGTTCTTTAGCATGACATCGTTCTTCCTCCATATGCACAACATTGTCACAGAAGAGATAAAGTCGCACAACACAACACATATGTGCACAAGAACCCGAACGCATGTTTTTCGATGATGCAAGATAGCTTGTGAACCTAGATGCTCTTGCATCAATTATGATCCCAATTCTCATCCCCAGTTACTTGTGCAGTGTTTGGTCTACGTGGATCTCACCACCTGATGCAAGTGATGCATATATTAGGATTGGTATAAAGACTAGCTCAACTCGTGGATATAACGTTAAAATGGCTGAGTAATGGATGACGGATATACACTCAATCCTAACTTTGAGCTTGTAATACTCCTTCAAGGAGAATTCTCTGCTTCCTGCAGTCCAACTGTTTGAATGCTTCTCTCGGTGTTAACTCAACTTCTTGTGTATGTATGGATCATTTGATGATTATCCACCCATTTATTCTGCTAAACTTACAGACCTAAGATTACACAAGGGCAAAAGTTCCTTCTTTTGTAGGAAAGAAGACAACAAGCATCTATTCGAAGGAATCATAGACAAATTACTTAATCAAATACAGAGAAGCAAATCAATAATTAAAAACAATATTCATAAGCTGTTGTCAACAAATGTAAAAAATTACAGGAATGAAAGTTTGAACATCATAGGGGTGTGACCATAGTTACCAAGTTCTGAAATCCAGATCCATTCAGAGGGCAAAAAAATCTCAAAGTTCGGAATTCTTGAAAAAGTTAGGAAAAATGTGACCCGGAATATATATAAATAATATATGTGAGCATAGTTTTATAAATATGCAAAATTGACAAATACAATGAAAAACATTAATAAAATAATATATAATGTTAATATTATATAATATCTATGGTTTCTGGGTATTTGTTTCCACAGGAAACCTAAAAAATAAAAAATAATTGGGAAAAAAACAGGCCCGACCTGGACGAACTTATCCGGGCCAGTGAAAAAATCTGGATCCAACCGGATTTTGTGCAGATCCGGCTGGATTTGGTAACTATGGGTGTGACACTGCACATGGGAATGGTGTGTAACACGCCCTTTTAGTGCGCTTCTTGAAGATAATTTACCCTTATTAGGCAATTTTGTTTCCCAGCCACCTTGGTCCTGACATATCTTTGCACCTCTGATAGCATCCCTTTTATCTTTCATTCCTAACCACTAGCATCGAGCAAGAGTAAGAGTTATGCCCCCCATCAACGTGGCCTTGGATGTTCAAAAGCTACAGGTGATTGGCGCAAATTAGTTGAAGACTCCATTGGTTTGTCTAGTATGGTCAAACTCTCAGATCTTCCACAATCAACAACTAAGCTCCGTCAAATTTCTTGTGCCAACTACTATTGGCTTTGTCATGATCGCTGCAACTGCAGGGCCCAATCCACATTATGCAGTGTAGCCGAGTGACAACAGTAATTGCAGACTTGGACGCTCATGCCAGGATACAATCAGAAAACAACAAGGCCTGGAAGGCCAAAGGCCAAATGACAGAAGAACGGTTACACTCTATAACTTAACCAACTTAATCTGCCTTCTCCACATTTGCATGAATATTTATCATAAATATTCATTGAAGGAGTTTCTATTTTTGGAATAGGATTCCAGTTTTGGTTGTTATACATCTGGCCTTTCGGATCCTATGCACTATGCAGAACTTGCAAATGTATGAATTAATATATCTATCAATACAGTTATAATATGTTGTTTTATGGTTTCTTTGCTTAATGTGTGTGTATGCTCTCTCTGTCATGGTAGTCTGATTATTGATCATAAGAAGCAATACTAATCATTTTTGTTCGTAACACACTGAACCTTCGTTTGGTGTGTTGTTCCAAGAATTATCCCTGGGCTCCAGATCCCAATGACTGGAAGGAGAGACTTCATGCAGTGTTATGGGTGTATAGAACAACGCAACTACAAAGAAGAAGACTGGTGAACACGTTAGTTTACAGGCTCAATTAGAAGAGTTAAGCAAGTGGGATGAGAAAAGGCTGACTTCACAATGGCTGATTGAAGTTCACATAGACACAAAGGAAGCACTACAATGATTGACAATTGCAGAGAATTAATTTTAAGCCAGGCTCCTTGGTGCTCAAATATGATGAGTGCCAAGAAACCAAGCCCGGAAAGTTTAAATTATAATGGTTAAAGCCGTCCAAGGTACATGAAATAAAAGATAAGGTAACAGTTGAGCTAGAGACCTTGGACTGAAGTTTTGAAGAATGTGACCAATGGATCTAGACTCAAACCTTTGAAATTTCAAAACAAGGAGCTTGATCCCAGTTTCTTCCAAACACTCTTCACTAGAAGAGATAATGAGTATTCTAAGCACGTCAAACAACCAGCCAAACAATATGATGAATGTCGAAATGACACCCATATGCTTTAGTGTTTGAAGGAAATGAAGGAATTAACAAAATGAGTGGAGATGACTCATCCTGCTAAAAATAGACAGAGTGCTAAGAATTAACTTCTTAAAATTAGAGATGTCAAAGGGAGACTTTCTAAATATAGAATTTTCATTTATTAGAAAATTTTCGAGAAATGAGGCTTTATTTAAGATTATTTAACTTTGAGAAGTTTGAAAACCAAATAATTAAAAAATATATATTCAGGCGTCATCAATAAACGATGAGTGGCACCTATCCATGGATGTATTAGTTTTTGGTCACGCTTTGTGCGACTAGTATAAGGGTCTAAAAGGAGTCCCAAAAAATCCTTCTACAGTGGTCTAGAGGGAGATCCCCCTACAAGGGTCTACAAGGAGACTTGATAAATTTCCCTAAAACGGCCTAAACTTCTAAAGGGAAACATACTAAATTCGTCTACATCCAAAAGGAGATACAGTTAAGTCATTACAATGGTCGGTATTTTCATGTTATGTGCAGGGACTAGAGAGACGATGATTCATAACACATTTTATGGTGACATCCATTACTTACGATGAATAATAAACTGTGCGCAAAAGAACCTATAGTTATAGACTTTAGTCAAGCTAAAGAGAGATTCAAACTAGCGAATGCTGATGACATTATCATTAACTAAATCAAAGTTTAATTCTAGAATCCTTGTGGTAGACATGAAATATCTTCCTCCCATGTATTTGTGATGAGATTGGCGGTGGAATTTTTGACAAACCTTTCACCTGCCATACTCTTTCAAAGATGCCTAGCAATCATTGACGCAAGCTCCCCATTGGAGGAAATGCAAAATGGATTATGGAATCTCATGTTTAAGTTTACCACTTGGTTATTCAGATTACATGGGATTTGTAAAGCCCCTATGAGTCTAATAAAACTTATTTTGCTCGGTCCCTTGTTCGTAACGGCTTAGCACTAGGTAGAAGACTGAACCATCTTGGAATCCCAACTCCATGATTTTGGTGGTCAACTTTATGCAATAGCATCCAATGCATACAAGCAACCTTGAACCACTGAAAATAGGTAGACAATTTTACAGCTTTCAACAAGGAGTCTTAGGGTAGATTTATCCATGAGGACAAGGTCCTCGGGTCACATTCTGAGATCCCGTTCTAATTCAGAGTTGCAGCAGTCTCAATGAGTTCACAAGGATCACATCTTGGGTCAGACTTTACTAGGCAACTTTAACTTGCTAGGCAGTCACGTATATTTGCTATTTGCAACCTTAAGTTGTTATCATGTCCCCTTTTCAAAATAATTAATAATCTAATAATAATTAATTAAGTCATCCAAAAAGGTACTTTAAGTTATAACTTTGGAAAATGACACTTATTAATTATTATTGAGTGAGGCCAAAAGTAATTAATACATACATGGCCAAAAGTAATTAATATTTATTAATTGAAAAAATATGAATATTAAGTAATTATAATTACTTTAGGGTTTGGATGAATTGAAAAGTGATCTTATATAAGGACAAAAGGGGCAATGAATATTATTATTGATTATTCAACTTTTGACAATTCACGACTGAATTTCAAATTCATTATATTTCTGCTTGAGGACGTAAGCCCTCTTTGCAACCAAACCAGAGGACGAAACCCCTCTAGTTTTCTGAGGTAGCTTCATCTAGGAGTTACACATGCGACACACAATCAGGGTATTTTTCAGAATATTCTGAATCACAAGGTTTGCACACTAAGGTTTGAGTGAAAAATCAAAGATTTAAGCTTCCAACTGCAACGAACCCATTCAAGAGGTAACTCCGTGCTATTTCTGAGCAATGTGTTATTACAGAGTTGGGCAATGCTATTTTCTTGATAGTTGACACCTGATAGCTGTGGGAATTAGCTGCGTTGAGGGTTTGGGAGCTTGCTGCCACCTACAGCAGTCCTCCAACATTAAAAAAAAAAAAACTTCATCTGAGCAGGTTTTGTAATATCTATGTGGAAAAACTCAGTTTCATATTTATTTTATTATTTGATTCCGTCAAGCTTTGCATAGGAATTTACTTGGACAACATATGAGCATTTGAATTATTTTATCATAAGTTTTAAATGAAACTTCAAGATTGAATTGTATGCAATAAATTAATCATCTATTTCCGGGGTTCATCTTCTATTTTAGTATTTGCTTGAAAGGGATATATATTATTGTGCTTCACCTATTATATTGGGACATCATGAGCAGGAATTGCAATGAAAAAAAATTTCAAGGGTTCTAAATTTATCTTACCAGAGGGTTCTAATTCTGAATTTACTTCTTCTAAGGGAAATCGAAGTACCCTTTTCCAAAAATAAATCAGCATTCTTATTTCATCCAAAAAGGGATATTTCAATTGCAATGTTTCAACGACCACTTCAATATTCCCTAAGTTTCCATGGAAACCGGCGACCACCAAAAAGAGATATTTCAATTGCAATGTTTCAACGACCACTTCACTATTCCCTAAGTTTCCATGGAAACCGGCGACCACACAATATTCTTAAGTTCCTAAGTTGTCACAGTAGCCATAGTCTTCATGTTCCTTGGATACCCACATACACGTGTCTATATTTGCGACTAAAGTCTATAGACCCAAGGAGACCATCGGCCCTGATGAGGTAAAAAATCGAATTGAAAAGTCCAATGTGTCCACGACCATGGAGCATTCACTTCTTGGAATTTGCACACAAGATCAAAAGTCAAAGTCAACACAGAGCACTTGGAATTCATGCACAAGATGATAGGTTGGCAAGCAGTGACGGCCATCAAATTTATTCTTGTATTCACGAGGTCCACGGCCTCAATTTCCTCCATGGGAGGCAAAAGCCATGGCGTGAGTTCAAAAAATTGGGATTGCAACACGTCACAATCATGGGGGGTCACAAGTTATAAAGCAATCATAGTGTAATGTGGATGCAGTAAAAATCCTAAATGGATTTAATATAACCCATCAGTTCATAGTTTTAAAGAGAAGCCATAGTGAATAGTGACCCCTTTGCGGGTACGTGAGAGTCTATATATTGTAAATGATATTCCCATGGGTCACAGGGAAATAATTGGATCACAAAGAACATTTGAACCCATTAAGTAGAGACTCCAGGAACATCCCATGTGGCACAATCACATGAACCGGCTATCACAATTTCAATTTGATCACAACACAGTGATGACACATTAGATTTCAAGAGGCCATAACTTCCACTTGGGATCATCATTTGCAACATTCTTGATCTCATTGAAAAGCTGGGAATGAGATATTCAATCAACAGTAGCCACGGATCATAAAATCTCTTGTGAAGAAAAGGCTATCTATGACAATTTGTTTATCTCTTGATTCGACGAGACAATTACGAGGAAGTTGGAGAGTTGGAGACCAAAAGGATAAAAGGGATCACAACCACAGAGAAGAGGATCCCAAATAGTAACAGAAAAGGCCCTGATTTACGAATGTCATCCCCTTTTCCAAATAAAGAAAAGAATAATAATAATAATGTTTTAAGTGGTTCCCACAACATCACTTTATAATGACAACTTAAAAGGGGACACTTGGTCATTATTATTAATTGAGTGGGGCCAAAGTTAATTAGTTAAAAAGCCAAGAGGGAATATAAAAAAAGAAAAATTATTATTAATTATTTTTGGAGCAAAAAGGTGAATATTAAATTAAAAGTAATTTTAATTACTTTAGGGTTTGGAGGAATAAGGGAATTATAAAAAGGTTGGATGAAGAGAAAGCAAATCATAATCATTCAATCAATTTCAAAACACTTTTCAAGCTTGAGCAGCCATTGTTCAACATTCATGACAGAAGAAGAAACCCCTCATACCCAGAACGTGATTCCATTCGAGAATCACATTGGTGCTTCCAGAATCAAAAGAATACAATTCCAAGGATTTATTTTACAATTGCAAACATCCGAGCATCCTAGGGTTCAAACAATTTTTTTTTGAAGTACAGATCTGTATGGATCTGTACAATGTCATATTACAAGTCGTACGACTTTTGCAACAGGTCGTATAACTTGGGTAGCAGTTGGCAATAGCCATGAAGAAATTCTGTGCAGTACAGCAAAAAGATAAAATAGTCAACCGAGTGGACTTCCAGACAGTAAAGTGGTATTTAGATTTTTGATGCAATTTATACC
Source organism: Torreya grandis (assembly GCA_037957365.1). Classification (NCBI taxonomy): domain Eukaryota; kingdom Viridiplantae; phylum Streptophyta; class Pinopsida; order Cupressales; family Taxaceae; genus Torreya; species Torreya grandis. The sequence goes on along the minus strand of JARHVA010000870.1, from coordinate 842,040 downwards.
TTCCATATTTTTCAATGTTTTCAATATATTCAATTGACTGAAATAAAGAGTACCTTTGTGAGTTATTAGTATTCTATTGCATATATTATATTGGGGTTTGACTAAATTTTTAAGAAAATTAAATAAAAATCAAAATTCAGAATTTTTTCTAAAAAGGGATATTACAGTGGTATCATAGCCTTGTTCTTGTCAACCTATTGGGAAAATTAACATCTGTATGCACTCATATTCTAATATCAAATGCATGTCAATGGTACTAGTGGAAGAGAAATGCTAATATCAATGCATGTCAGTGGTATTAGTGGAAGAGAATTAAGATACTATCAAAGAGAAAGAAGAAAAATTCAGCGACCTGAGATAGAAGAAGACATGGGTGACAAAGAAAAGAGAATTTCTTCAGACGAAATTAGTTATTTACATGAATGAAGTCAAAAGGATTTGAAAAAAACAATCCAAATGACCCTCAAATAATCTATGGCAAGTATAGCACAAGCCATACAACAAATTAACATGGGTAAAAGAAAGGAAAATTAGAAGAAGCAAGCACTTCAAATGATGTTAGGGTTTCAGTAGCCCCACCTCCAAAAGCCTTTTGTGTCAAAGTCCTACAGAAGGAGGAAGAACCACCTAAATAAATAAATCCTTTATAGTGGCATGCAAGTAATGAATATTCGATATATCTTACAGAATATGAGGGGCTCAGCTATGAAGTGCAACAAGCTCTCTCTTTCAGGGAATTTCGTGAAATAGAAAAGAAAAACAACAATAAGAGAGGTAGAAAAAATCAGCCAGATCAACCAAGGAAGGAAGTTTCACTAATTGCACATACACTAGCTAAAAATGTTGTTGATCTGTGTGCAGAGAAGTTGAAGCCATATGTTACAATTGAGGGACTTACCTCTAGTAATCAATAGAAAAAGAGTTCTATTGTGGTGAGGGAAGAGAAAATATCAAAATCTAAAATGGGTAAGCAGAAATTGATGAGAATTCAGCAACATCGAAGTTAGTTGAATCACAACAGTTCAGCCAGAGCAAACAAAGATTGAACAACTACAACTATTGGTAACAGAAGAGAACGTTGTGCAAGTCTTAATGGAGTTGGATAGTACAAAAAGGATCATTGATGATCTAACTCTTAGTTTGCAGAGTGCTCAAACTGCGACAGAGACCAACACTATGGGTGAGGTAAATGTTGTTAGCACTAACTATACAGTCACTAATGCAAATTAGAGTACATTGGAAACAGTGAAATCAAAGTACCTACGTGTGATTAAAGATAGGGATATGTTCATCAAAATTGCAAAAGAGGCCTTAACTACATCTGAGAAAATGCAAGAAAGGGTTGATGCCTTCACTATGAAGTTTAGCTCAGTCTCTCCTTCACTTCATAAGACAGAGGAACCACAAATTATTGTAACAATTTTCAGTGAAATGAAAGGTGAGTCATTGCCCTGTATGATCAAAATTCAGAATAATCATGATGATAAGCACACAATGGAGAGTGTCACATTTGGTAGTATTGTCTCTAGATCACAGCTAATTTATGATTCAGCTATCATGGGGTTTGTTGGAGAGGCGTCATGGCATACAGAGTTTCCAATTCTTGATTTATCAGAGAAGTGCAACAGAAGCTAATTACCTCTCAAGGAGAAATGGAAGTGATAGAGGGATTGGTTTGGGACCCTAATATTTGCTAGGACAGTTCAAGGATTGCTTGGGGGTAAGCAATCCTTAAGAAGGGCGCACTGTCATGTCCCCCTTTTCAAATAAAGAAAAAAATACTTTAATAATATTGTTTAAAGTGGTTCCCCCAACATCACTTTATAATTACAACTTAAAAGAGGACTCTTAGTCATTATTATTAATTAAGTGGAGCCAAAGTTAATTGATTAAAAGGTCAAGAGGAAAAATTTAAAAAAAATAATAATTATTAATTATTTTTGAAGCAAAAATGTGAATATTAAATTAAAGTAATTTTAATTGCTTTAGGGTTTGGAGGAATAATTAATTATAAAAAGGTTGGATTAGGAGAAATCAAATCATAATCATTCAATCAATTTCAAAACATTTTTCGTGCTTGAGTATCCATTGTTCAACTTTCATCACAGAGGATGAAAAACCTTCAGTGAAAGGCTCTGAGAACAAAACCCCTCATACCCAGAAGGTGATTCCATTCAGGGATCACATTGGTGCTTCCAAAATCAGAAGAATACAATTCCAGGGATTTATTTTACAACTGCAACCATCAAGATGTCCTAGGGTTCGAACAATAAAGAGGTATAGATCTGTACAATGTCTGTGCAGATCCGTATGACGTTAGATTACAAAGCGTACAACCTCTGCAACAGGGCGTACAACTTGGGTAGCAATTGGCAGTAGCCATGAAGAATTTCTAGGCAGTACAACACAGATAAGATAGTCAACGGGGTGGACTTACAGACAGTAAAGTATTATTTAGAATTTTGATACAATTTGTACCTTCCATATTTATTTTTCAGTGTTTTCGATGTATTCAATTGACCGAAACAAAGAGTACCTTTGTGAGTTATCAGTATTCTATTGGGGTTTAACTAAATTTTTAGGAAAATTAAATAAAAATCAGAATTCAGAATTTTTTCTAAAAGGGGATATTACAGAGAAAAAGAGAAGGGCCACTGATCAAATGGGCCAAAATAGAGATCAAGGAGAGGTCCCCAAGAGAAGGTTGTAAAGTCTACAATACATAGTGATTGTAAACCTTGAGAGGCTTAGAAACATAGAGAATAGAGTAGCCAGTAGATAGTCACTGTGAATGTAGATGTCGTAAAGGCTGATTTTACTAATAAAAAATGAATGTTTTTCGTTGTGTGCCTTTGGTTGCACAGACAAGGGCATCCCTTCACTAGGACCCCCCTACTGTGATTGCACCAAGGGGTATCAAAACTAGGTTAGAATTCTGCTGAGAGTTGTTTTCCACATTTTTGTAGGTAGAAAACAAGATAATCTTCCAACAGAGGTGTAGGGTAGGTGTTAGAAGATACATTTTAGTCAATTGAGTTTTGTCACAAGTGTGAGAAAGCCCTACAAGTGAAGGAGAGTCGTGATAAGTTGTGAGACTATTTTTTTGAGTCAGTTGCAAGTTGTGAAAGAGAAGCTTGCACTTGTTGCAAGAGAAAATTCCTACAAGGGGAGACAATTGTGTGAAAGACAGAGACTCTTGTTTAAATCTAGTGCAAGTTGTGAAAGAGAAACCTACTTGTTTCTATTACAAGTTGTGAAACAAAATCTTGAATGAGAGATGATAAGTTTGTTGCAGGTGTGTGAGAAGCCTTGCAAGTGTGAAGAAATGTGTGAAAGAAAGACTCTTGTTTGAGTCTAACGCAGGATGTGAAAAAAATGCTTGAATCAATCACAGATTGTGAAAGAGAAACCTGTTTGTGAAAAAATGACACATAAAGGAGGAAAAGCACCAGGAGTAAAAGATTTGGCAAAGATGTTGAAGAAAATCCAAGCGAGATTAGATATGATAGAGAAAGAAGAAGCAGAGACGAAAACTCAACAAAGATTCCAAAGGAGTGATTTGAAGTCACCCAACATAGAGATAGAAGAAATGATGGTGAATATGGTGCCAAGGATGGATGCCATAGAGAAAAGAGTTCCCAGTAGAGGACAAAGACCTACAGAGATCAAAAAGGAAGAAATAGGTAAGTCCATTGAGCATACCTTTGTATTTTCAAGTAGAGAAAATCCTAAAGAATTTCTAAATTGGGTACTCGACTTAGAAAGTTTTTTTAAAAAGAGAATATTGTAGATCCCATAAGGGTAAAGGATGCACACACTAGAATGTATGATAGTGCAGCTAAGTGTTGGAAAGCTCTCCAACAAGGGAGACTAAAAGATGGGAAGAAGAAAGTGAGCAATTGGGAACACATGGTTTCCAAATTGTTAAAGCAGATTATGCATCCCATATTGCATAAAGGATGGTGGGAAGAACTTTAAAATATGAGACTTAAGAAAACAAAAGAGAAGATTGTTTTAAGAGACAATAAGGAAGAAGAGTTGCCTAGTGAGCAACGGAAAATCGATTTGAAAAATAATAAGAGGCAAGAGAAAGCAAAAGAATTTCTCCTAGATGAAGGTGATCCATAAACTAAGTGGATATTCCACACTAAGCTTCACTAACGTGGATCCTATACTCGTAGATCAACAAATGATTGATAGATGATTGTTTAGAGTAATTTCAATGCTAAAACAGAGATAAGCAAGTGCTGGAAATGAAACGTACAGCAAATTGAGCATAATAAAGAAGCATGAACTGAGACAAAGCATAAGATGAACACAAGATATGACTTGGAGAAACCCGGTGTGGGAAAAACTCCAATGGATGAGGCAGTTGCATTCCCTACCACTATGTAATTCAACAATTGTATAAGTTACTGCCAAGCATGGCCTTCGTGAACAAAGTTTTCACTACTACATTATCCAAAGCTTGCAAAAAAGACTACTTTGCACTTCTCAGACACTCTATAGTGATCTAACACAACTAGAACAACCATTAAACAACTAAGAAACAATGAGACAACATGAACAAAGACCCAAACTTGCAAACTAGAATGTGAGTCCAGCTTCAAAACTTCTCACCGACTTCTTTCATGTCCTCTGCCTTCAACAAAGTCTGTATTTATGCGATTCCACCTTGGAACTCGCCAAAGAATCTAAACGAACCATTGTCAAGAAGTGAAAATGTTTGCAACCATTCTCATTCATGTGCTTTGCCCTGTGGCAAAACCTCCACTTTATGCAGATCGACAGTTACACAATCGTCGCCTACAGACACCGGCAATTACACAACCATCGCTTGCAAATACCAATGCTTACGCAACTGCCACCTGCAAATACTGACAATTTGGAAAAACCCTTTGTTTCAAACGTTGCAAGTTGCTGACTTCATCAATTCAAGAATCCCTGGACCCATCCCAATACTAATTCTACATGTAAATACCAATGGTTTCATCATCCTTGATAAAACCCTCAATCTCAAAGGCTGCAAGCTACTGACTTCATCAATACAAGAATGCCCAGACCATCCCAACACTAATTCTGCCACTGCAATTTAGCTAAAAAAATCACTTCACATGATCAAGCTTGAAGATGTGTCTTAATTTATGTTTTATATACCTGAATTACATAATTAAGTATAGTGGAAATAACTAAACAACAGGGCTAGTAAACTAGATCCATAATTTGGATCATGCCTCCCCAGTTTGAGGCATTTAAGTCCCAAAAAGCTTCAAAACTCTGCAAGGGAGGAAATAATTTCCCTGCATCTTCTCAGAAATACCATTTTCCCTTACCGGGTAACTAACCCTTTCACCCAACCAGCCAATGCTCATGCACTCCTATTCTTATTGTCCTCTCCTCCTTTTGTAGCACAACATCCTCCTCCAATTCCAACTAATTATTAGGAGTGAGGTCTTCAACTAAAGGTAGCAACAACCCTTCATCTTCATTGTCTAAAATAAAAGACTCAAAGACAGATAAATTCTCAATATTGACTATGAAACAAATCTTCATATGAGGAGGCAAATCAAGTCTAAATGCATTCTTGCCCATTTGTTCCAGAATTTCAAATGGACTATACCTAAAAGGCTTATGCTCTCAGCCTTAGCTTGAAGTCTCTATACTCAAGTACAACCATACCGTGTCTCTAACAAGGAAACTATGCTCAGTCATATGTTGATCAAGTGTTGCTTTGTACTTAGCTTGACTCCTCTATTGCACTTGGAGGTGAATTTGTTGAATCTTCTCAATGAGCTTTTCAGCTTTGTGGACCTCTTGAACCACTTCCCCATTTATTTTGTATGGTTGTTTCAGAACGTCAAATGCACATAGAGGTAAGTAGCCAAAACAAATTCCGAAAGGAGTTTTGCTAGTAGAAGAATGCACTACCTTGTTATAGAATGTTGAATATATATTAAATTTCATCCCAAGTCTTAGGATGCTTTCTATCGTACCCTCTCAAGAGCTGTAACAATGTTATTTTTACAACTTTTGTTTGCCCATTAGTTTGTGGGTGGAAAGCAGTAGATCATTTCAACTTGGTATCCATCTTTTTCCACAATGGGACCTAAAATTTACTAACAAATCTTGAGTCCCGATTTGAAACAACAAAACTACGCAAACCAAAATGAACCCACACATTAGCAAAAAACAGCTCAGCTACTTCACTACCTTTGAGGGTCTTCTTACAAGGAATAAGAATACACATTTTACTAAACCAGTCCACAACCACAAAGAGATAGTCATGCCCCTTGACATAGACAACCCACCTACAAAATCCATGGAAATACTTTCCCATGGCCTAAAAAGAACCCGTAATGGCATATACAAACCCAACTACCTGTTACTAGGCTTGCTTGTACTACATAACACACATCCCCTTATGAACTTTGTAATATCAAACAACATATTAAGTCAAAAAAGATACCTCTACAAATGTGCAACAGTCTTTGTAACACCAAAATGCCTTGTAACTTTTGACATATATGCTTCCCTCATTAGTTGTACTATTTCCTTATTAGGCACACAAAGCTTACCCAACTTGTAGAGCAACCCATTTTGGAAATTATAATCCGCCTTAAGCTCAAAACTTGCACCTTGGGACCTCTTTGCTTGAAGAAATGGCTTCCCAAGATCTGCATCAAGCTCATATCCTTCTACATAAAACTCACACATAAAAGGCTCAAGAAGAATTATAGTGCCCATGGCTAAAAGCTGAAAAATTCTAGATAACATATCAGCGAGTTTGTTAGTCACACATTTCTTATATTTGATAATCAAATAAAATTGTTGCAAAAACTCTGTACATCTATAGTGTCTAGATTGTTGAAGTTTGTTTTGTGCTTGCAAATATTGAAGAGAGTGATGATCCGTGTGGACAATAGTTTCCTCAACCATAAGATAGTGTTTCAATTTCTTAATCGATTGAACAAGAGCATACAATTCATTTTCGAATGTACAATAATTCAGAATTGCACCATGAAATAACTCTAACTGGTAACATTCGGGATTACCTTGTTGTAGTAGGGCAGCCCCCATAGCATAATTACTAGCATATGTTTCCACCTCAAAAGGTAGTTGCAAGTTAAGCAAAGCTAATACTAGAGCATGGTTAATCTAGTGTTTGAAAATATCAAATGCATCATGTTGCTTCTTACCCCAAATAAAAATATTACCATTTGTTGTAATGGCGTGCAAAGGTGCGGCTATGGAAGAAAAAATCTTAATAAAATTCCTCAAATTTTGAATTGCATCAACAAAACTCCTTGTTTCAGTCACATTGGAAGTCTTTAACCAATTCATGATAGCCTCTATCTTTATCAGATCAATACTCAATCCCTATCTCCGACCACATGCCCCAAGTAAACAGTGATTGTTGAGTAAACTCACATTTCTTTTCATTCAACACTAACTTGTTCTCCTTCAAAACTTGCAAAACTTATTTTGAAAGATCAATATGCTCATCAAAAGTTTTATTGAAAACAAGAATATCATCCAAATACACAATGACAAAGGAATCAATAAATGGCTTCATTACGTTATTCATCAACCGCATGAAGGTAGTCGGTGCATTACATAGCCCAAAGGATAGAACCAACCCTTCATACAACCCTTGCCTTGTCTTGAATGTTTTCTTGCAAACGTCATATTCCTTAATTCTCACTTGGTGATACCTAAATTACAAATCAAGCTTAGTAAAATACTTGGCATGCTGAAGTTGATCAAGAAGATTATCAATATGTGGAAGAAGGTACATATTCTTGATAGTTATTTTATTTAGTGCTCTATAATCAGCACACATTCTCCATGAACCATCTTTCTTAGGTACAAACAATAGTACAACCACATGGAGAAGTATTAGGATGGATTACATCTTGATTAATTAAAAATTGTAATTGTTGTTTCACCTCATTGGCATCCTTCAAGGACTGCCTATACAACCCAGATTGGAAGCAAATTGTTTGGTAGCAACTAAATTCCATGCTCAATAGGCCTCACCAATGGCAGCCGCATGAACTCGTGAAAGACTTCCTTGAATTGTTGCACCAACTTTCCCATGTGTTTCTGCTCTTTGTTAGTAAACATGTTATTAAAAGTTTCATATGCAGTCACTCATATATCTTGAATCTCTCTCAAAAGAAGGCAAACGTCCCACTTGCATTAATAAGCCTTTTAGCTTGAGAGGCACTTATTAAAAATATTTTTAAAATCACCTTTGTAGATTGAAAAGATGTAGTTTTTGCCATCCTTTACCAAATAATACTAATTGGCCCTCCTCATGAAAATAGCATCCCGGATATACAAATAAGGGTTGCCAAACACTACACCGCACACATCAAGAGGCACAACATCCACTATAACTTTATCAATGAAATGTGCATTAATACTTAACTTAAATTTACATTGTTTGATCACCCTGATGTCTACACCTTTCTTCACCCAACCCAAAGCATACGGGCTTGGATGATCGTAAGTCTCTATCTTCAATTTACTTGCTAACTCCTTGCTTATCAAATTTGCTTGTGAACAAGTATAAAAAAGTGCGTCCACTTTTGTTTTTTTTCATCTGAATTTTCATATGGCAAAGCTTAGAAAGTTCACTCTCTTGAGCACTATTACCACCCAAGCATACTCTATCGACAAAGGTACAACACAAAGTCTCATCCACGTTGAAGTTGCAACCAATGTCTTCACCTTTGAGAGAAGGCATAGCCTCCTTCTTCTTGAACGCGTGCAAGTTCGAATGTAGCTTCCAACAATTTTCTTCAGAATGAGTATTAAAATCACAATGCCAACAACTCCTTTTAGTATCCTTCTTAGAAACAGAAAAAGCATTACACTTACCTTTTCCTTTACCTTTTACCCTTATGCTTAGAACCACCTTGTTGCTTTGGAGTGCTTTGAGAGGCAGATGGAGCCTTCTTCTTGCCCAGCATTCTTTTTGTCCATCTCTAAGTAGCGAGTTTGAGAACAAGTTTCATCTACATCCATAGGCTTGGCTAAAGGAAAATATCTCCTCAAATGGCTATGCAATCCACCAACATAATTCATCAATATGTCATGGTCTACTATATCCTTGCCCACTTGGACAGCCTTCTTGCAAAACTCACTTGTGTACTCTTGCACACTTTGGCCATGCTTTTGCCTAAAATATTGCCAATACATGGACCTCTCTTCCTCATAACAAATAGGATAAAAATATTTCTTGATTAGCATCTTAAAATCGTCCCACTTAGTCATAGGATGAAGCTTCTTAACAACCAAGCTATGAATATGATTTTCAAACCAAGTTAAAGCGTGATTGGTAAATTTCAACATTGCAAACGAAATGTGTTGCTCTCATTTATCTGATGCAAACTGATATATATCTTTAGTTGGGCTATCCAATGGTCTAGCCTCTCCACATTGACATCTTTGTCATATGGCTAAATCTCTATCTTTGCCTCAGCCTTGAATGAGGTGGAGCTTGGTTGGCACAGGGATGTCCTTCCACCTTCTCATACTCAGGAGTGTCCTCCTTATTTGCTTTCAGCACCTCCACACAAACACCAAGCTTCTCCATGAGAATCCCCATGATGGACTCCCACTGGTCAAGATCGCTCATAGAAAGAGAGATGCTTGCCACTCCTCCAAGCTATTTAAATCTCTCTTCTGTTGTACAAGCATCTTCTTCATCAGAATGAACCATACTTTTGATCTCTTGTTTCCACTTCCTTGTGGAAATGTCTTCTTCAAAGGGAACTACAATACCTTAACCACTAGCACTACTTGCTCTAGTAACAGCGATATACTGTAATATATACACAAACACGCAAAAATTATAAACTAATACTAAACTGAGCTCTAATACCAACTGATCCATAAACTAGGTGGATATTTCACATTAAGCTTTCATCAATGCAGATCTTATACTCCTAGCTCAACAAATGATTGATAAATGACTGATAAATAACTGTTTAGAGTAGTAGTTCCAATGCTAAAATAGAAATAAGCAAGTGTTGGAAATGAAAGGTGAAAACTGAACATAAGAAAGCAACATAAGCTGAGACAAAACATAAGATGAACACAATATATGACCTAGAGAAACCAGTGTGTGAAAAACTCTAGTGGGTGAGGCAATTGAACTTCCCTTCCACAATGTAATTCAACAATTGTACAAGTTACTGCCAAACATGGCCTTTTCTAGACAAAGTTTTCACTACTACACTATCTAAATCTTGCAAACAAGACTGCTTTGCACTTGTTTGATACTCCATAGTGATCCAACACAACTGGAACAACCATTAAACAACTAGGACACAACGAGACAACATGAACAAAGACCCAAACTTGCAAACTATAATGTGAGTCCATTCAAGACTTCTCACTGACTTCTTTAATGTCCTTTGCCTTCAGAAGTACCCTTCCACCTTGGAACACACCAAAGAATACAAACGAACCATCACCAAGAAGTGGAAATGTTTGCAACCATTCTCATTCATGTGATTTGGTCAATGGCAAAATTGCCGCTTTATACAAACCAGTGGTTTCGAAACCGCCGCTTGCAAACACTAGCAATTACGCAACCACCACTTGCAAACATTGGCAGTTACGCAATGCCACCTGCAAATACCAATAGTTTCATCATCCTTTGATGAAACCCTCTGTTTCAAATGCTACAAGATGTTGACTTCATCAATATAAGAATGCCCAAACCATCCCAACACTAATTCCACCACTACAACTTAACTAAGAAGTTCACTTTATATGAGCAAGCTTGAAAAGGCATCTTACATAGTGTTTTGCATCCATGGATTACATAATTGAGTGTAGTGGAAATGAACTAGACCACATATACAAAATAGATCCATATTTTGGATCAGAAAGTGTGGCAAAAATATCCACAAGAAGATAGAGAAGTAAGAGTTGTCTATAAGGCAACCAGAGATTGTTCTAGTGAATAACGAGACTACAAGAAATTGTGTGCAGCCCTTGGAAAGAAGAATAGGCCATTTTCAGCCTATATAACATGATATCTTCTTGAAGAAGAATGAAGAAGAAATTGCAGCTTTAGAGTTGCAAAGAGTTGAAGATACATCAGCCATCGAGGAAAAGAATTAGACGGGTAATGTTGGATAACTTGTTTTGTCCAACATTTATTTGTGTGCAGGGTTAGAAGAGTCCAGAGAATGTGAGGGAGAAGAAAAAGGTGAGAATATTCTTGCAATTGAAAAAGAAGACTTTCTCCATGTATCAATCATAGGTAGAGAAAGAAGAGAAGATGAGGAAAGCATTCTCCATCATGAGAGATGGGTAGAGAATTGGAAGGCAGCAGGACAAGTCCTGAACTTGTTAAGAGCAAATGATCCAAAGATTCTTTGGACAGTAGCAAAGGTAGCATGTCACCCAAGTGACAGATGCAGAGAATACAAAGAGTTGAATTTGTTGCAGCAAAGGCCAAAAGAGAAGAGAAGAATGTGGTGTTTCACAACCACATGAATAATGAAGAGGTGAAGTGTGAAGTGCAAAATTGTGGGTTGACAGGTGGTGACAACCATCAAATTTATTCCCGTATTCACGAGGTCCATAGCCTCGATTTCCTCCCATAGGCGGCAAAATGATTGCACAAGTTCAGGAACATGGGATTGCAACACATGTCACAATCACATGGGATCACAAGGTATAATGCAATCACACGTAACACAGACGTGTTACAAATCCTAAATGGGTTTAATATGAGCCACAAGTCCGCAATTTTAAAGAGAAACCACAGGGAACAAGGACCACTTTGCGGATGTGTGACAATTTATATATTGTAATTGATATTCCCATGAGTCCCAAGGGAAATACTTGGATCACCAAGAGCATTTGAGCCCATTAAAAAGAGACCCCGAGATCATGCCACGTGAACCGGCAGTCACAATTTCAAATCGATCACAACATAGCGACGACATTGGATTTCAAGAGGCCAAAACTTCCACTTGGGATCACCATTTACGACATTCTTGGTCTCGTTGGAAAGCTGGGAATGAGCAATGGCCATGAGTCATAAAATCTCTTATAAAGAAAATTGTTCACAAGGGAAAGATCAAGAAGTTATTTGTGTGACAGTTCAACTCTCTTAATTTGATGAGACAGTTATGAGGAAGTCGAAGAGTTGGGGACCAAAGGGATAAAAGGGATCGCAACCACAGAGAAGAGGTCCCTGAATAATAAGAGAAAATGTCTTGATTTGGGAAACAGAGGAGGGCCACAGATCAAAGAGGGGCCAAAAAAGAGATCAGAGAGAGGTCTCAGAGAAAAGTCTGCAACAGAGAGTGATTGTAAAGCCCAAGAATCTTAGAAACATGGAGAATAGAGTAGCCAGTAGATGGTTACTATGAATGTAGATGCCTTAAAGGTTAATCTTATTAAATAAAGAATTAATGTTTTCCACTGTGCGACTCCCGTTGCATAGACAAGGGCATCCCTTCACAAAAGCTTTTTGTGAACCTATTTCAAGAGTCAACTTCTTGAAAGTTATAATAGGAGATAGCTATTGTTGAACTATTAACTTTTATAGAGCATCGATCAAAATTTAGATTATCTACAGTAATATCATGAAGCAAGTTTGTTTGGTGGCCAAAATCCATATCAGAGTTTTCATTACTTATCATATTTCTACAATTGATATCCTATCCTTGTTAATCCAACGCCAAGAAATAAGTAGAAAACAGATTTAGATCATGGCAAAGAACTCAATGCACACTAGAGCAATGCTCCTTGCATAGTAAGAAGGGCCCATTGAGGAGATTCACTAGATGCTCCCTAATGCCTCAAGACGGACATTCTAGGTCATGTGGGGGCCAATATGGTCGGTTGCACACGAGAGCTGCCACGATTTCTTCCAATAATGGTGGGGTTACATGAAGGCCTTACCAGTGCATTACTAAAAGCGCCCCACAATACCATTCACTATATCAAAAGATCAAAAATCACTCAACGTGAGATGCAAATGGGAAGTTAGTAGCCCACCAACAAACGATCCACAAAGCTGGAGCACTTTTATTGAAATGATGACCTACCTCAGCCCATCAATTTCCTAAAGAGCTTAGCTAGATCAGGAGTCGATCATGACCCATTTAGGTTACTAACGTAGATGCCCTGTGGTTTCTCATGTCATCTACACGAGGAGAATTATTGATGTTAATCTCAAATTTGTGAACCTTTAATTTGGGAACAGTCACGCATTATTAAATTCACTAATAATGTTTTTTTGCATTATTTGGTGGTGAGCCTAGTGCCCTATCGAACTTGATTCTTCAACTCTCTTCATTTGACGAGACAGTTACAAGGAAGTTGAAGAGTTGGGGACAAAAGGGATAAAAGGGATCACAACCATAGAGAAGAGGTCCATGAATAATAAGAGAAAAGGTATTGATTTGAGAAACAAAGGAGGGCCACAGATCAGAGAGGGGCCAACAAAGAGATCAGAGAGAGGTCTCAAAGAAAAGGTTGCAAAGTCTGCAACAGAGAGTGATTGTAAAGCCCGAGAAGCTTAAAAACATAGAGAATAGAGTAGCCAGTAGATAGTTACTATGAATGTAGATGCCTTAAAGTTTAATTTTATTAAATAAAGAATTAATGTTTTCCATTGTGCGACTCTCGTTGCATGGACAAGGACATCCCTTCACAAAAGCTTTTTGTGAACCTGTTTCAAGAGTCAACTTCTTTGAAAGTTATAATAGGAGGTAGCTATTGTTGAACTATTAGGTTTTATAAAGCATCGATTAGAATTTTGACTATCTACAATAATATCATGAAGCAAGTTTGTTTGGTGGCCAAAACCCATATCAGATTTTTTATTACTTATCATATTTCTACAATTGATATCCTATCCTTGTTAATTCAACGCCTGGAAATAAGTAGAAAACAGATTTAGATCATGGCAAACAGCTCATTGCACACTAGAGCAATGCTCCTTGCATAGTAAGAAGGGCCCATTGAGGAGATTCACTAGATGCTCCCTAATGCCTCAAGATGGACATCCTAGGTCATGTGGGGGCCAATTTGGTCGGTTGCACACAAGAGCTGCCACAATTTCTTCCAATAATGGTGGGGTTACAAGAGGGCCTTACTAGTACATCATGAAAAGTGCCCCACAATTCCACTCACTATATCAAAAGATCAAAAAACACTCAACGTGGGAGGCAAATGGGAAGTTAGTAGCCCACCAACAAACGACCCACAAAGTTGGAGCAATTTTATTGAAATGATGACCTACCTCAGCCCATCAATTTCCTAAAGATCTTAGCTGGATCAGGAATTGATCATGACCCAGTTAGGTTACTAATGTAGATGCCATGTGGTTTCTCATGTCATCTACACGAGGAGAGTTATTGATGTTAATCTCAAATTTGTGAACCTTTAATTTGGGAATATTCACACATTATTAAATTCACTGATAATGTTTTTTTGCATTATTTGGTGGCGAGCCTAGTGCCCTATCGAACTTGATTCATGAGGCATCATTCTATTGTCAATAAATTTGTTTTACAAAATATTTTATAAGGAACATACAAAATCACTTCAATGCTCAAATACAATTTTTCCTAGAAAGAACCATATAATGATGATGTGATTGAATTCATCAATAAATGAAGTAATGTACATAAAAACAATCCTACATGGCACTCCGATTTTCATTCATTGGGGGCACCTAATTTATATTTCAAAGGTTGTTGATGAGTTTATCATTGAAGAGAGGCATCTTTTATGCCAGCAATCACATATATATAGCCATTACTAAGAATGTGAGTTTACTTGGTAAGAAAATTTCTGTCATGCTCATAAGCTACATAGGATATGCGACGAAGAGAAGGACTAGAACAAGATGTTTTTATTTGGTAAATAATGAAGAAGGGTGAAAGATCATAATTACTCCAATTGTTAAAATTTATAGTATCCTTCAAGGAGAGTTATCAAAAGTTCAATTGTTTGACTACTCTCATTGTTCCTGCCATCTAACTTATTCTACTGAAGAATGTGAATATTCTTTGATCCCTTTGTCTGTACTTGTCAATATGCAAAGCCTATCTTATACAGTGATATGTACTTATTTGTTAATATTGGGAAAATTAAAGTATGCTGAGAAACTAAAAGCTAAATCATAGCTCATTGCTAATTAATTGTTTATACTCACCGAAAACCTATTGCACTCATAAACATGCAAGTAAGATATGGGTGCTGCCCACCGGGCCGCAATTGTTGGGTGCCCACAATTCTGTAAATTTCGTTCAAAAAACCCATAGCCATAATCGTTTTCAAATAATTCCTCATTTAGCCCAACATCAACAGGTTTAATAGTATCTGCAACACAAAAAAGGGATCAACAGTTGATATGTCTCTTCTTGTCAATGTAATAAAATTTTAAAACATGAACTGGCCACTTGATGCTACCCTTTTCTTGGACAAGCAAAGATATATGATAAGTGATCTCTAGCAATTATGAACATTGTGAACAACTCATGGAAGAATCAAATCATGAGTTAAGATGGTGATATATTTTATAATTCTTATTCTATGAACTTAAAATTTTCGCTGAAGGTACTTTGGTGTATATATAAATATATATATAGTGAGCATACGCTATATATATCTATATTTTATCAAAGTACCTTCAATGAAAATTATAAATTCATGGAACACGAATTATATAGTGTATGCTCACGATGTTTCACATTGTAAATTGTCTTACATGTGTAATATAGTATGCACGCTACACTTTCTGCACACACACACACACACACTTATGCTCACTGCAGATTACTTATATATGTATATATGCTCATGTTCACCAAGCTTTCATTTATATATATGACAGTATGTGTGTAATGTAAAGCTTAGAGAGAATTAGGATTGGTATCCACAATTACATATGTGTATATTTAATATATATAAACTATATATGCATACCTGTGTTACAATTATACATGCACAATTATGCATGCATGTTCATGTGTCTACGATCTACATATGCATAACGTGCACATTGATGTGTAATTAGGACAGGTGTTCCATTCCTAACTCATCAACAAAAATATTAGCATGCTTGTAACTGATAAATCTGGTGTATATAGATGTTCTTTTAGTACATAACTAAGTCGGACATTGAATTGTGAAGCTATCTAAGCGCTACAATTTATGACAGAAGTTTGTAGGAACATGAAATTTAGCAAGTAAATGAGCAAGAATCAATCACTCAAAAGGAAAAATGTCACAAATTTACCCTAGAGAAACCCAAGGCGGAAAAACTCCAGCAACGTAGGGTTGTGCCTCCTTGTGTCAACTGAAACCCTATGTCACCGGATACGTTCTCCCCCACACCACCCCCGCCTGATACAGATACAATACATATACAATATGGATATGGGCAGGATATGTCCTGGGAGGTATCCAGGTGTACCCTCAGGGTTATCGTATCTGATACGGATACAGGTAGGATATGTGCTAGGAGGTATCCAGGCGTACCCGCAGGGTGCAAGACATATCCTAACTGTACCCTGCAGAAAAAACATCTTTAAAAAAAAAAAAAATACTTTATAAAAAGTCAAACATGGACTTCAAAAAACAATTAAAAACAAAATAAGGTATACTCTCAACCTTGAAAGCAGCGTTGCACACTCATTTTATCAAAAGAAAACAACGACAACAACACATTTACCTTTCATTGCATTTTTACCTCTCATTGCACATTTGTTCTATCATCTTCATTTTTCAATTGCTTAGAATTGAAACTCCTTCCTTTTGCCAATCCTACACTATTACCTCTACCCATTTGGCACAACAAGTTGGCAGCGAAAAAAGCAGAAAATTTGGTCTATGTGCATTCCAAATTGTGTCTTCTCACACACAAACAAGCTGATTACAAAGAAGGGGCAGCAAAGTGTTGAGATGTGGACCCAGAGACTACTGACTTGGATGCCTTTGTTGCCTACCTTTCATTGCTCGACATGGAGCTAGACAGTGCTTCACACGACCTGCATAGTGGAGCTGCTAGTGGGAGTGGCACTGATACTGCTTGTGGTTCTAATGAACCACATGATGATACTCTCAATGAAGACATTGCAGCCGAAGACGAATACGAATATAGTGAATAATGAATAGGCTGATTTGTCTTTATTTTTGTCCATACATTATAATATTTGTACTATGTACTTGTTATAAGACTAATCTAAGTTCAACCATTGAATATTATGATATTTGGAATTGAATTATGAGTATGTTTTGTGGTTATTTAACTTATTTTGTTTCCTCTATGCATATTATGTGGTTAATTTTGCTAATATGGATATATTTTTATATTTTTAATTTTTTATATATTTTTTTGTACGGTTGTATCCAAATATGTATTCAAGCCCAAAAAAGAAATTGTCGTATCCACGTATCTGATTCCCGTATCGGCTACTCAACTGAAATCAGCGAAAATTACACCCAGTCGCTCCTACAGAGCCTCCAAGGACATTGGGATTGATGCAACACTTCTACAATGCTTTCACAAGCTTACCTTGCTTTGAAATTCACACAAAAAGCTTATCTCACCCCTATGCTCAGTTTTAAAAGCATTATACAACTGTGGATGGTTTTACAAGAGCAAATCAGGTACACATATGCTTCCTCATCTATAGTTGGAATCCAATGTCTTTTTCCAACTCCTATTGGACAATGGGTGCGAAGTCTTCAATGGAAGGCAACGATGGACCTTATTTCTCTTCAACTAGCATGAAAGGTTCAAAAAGATTTAAGTTTTCAAAAAGTTAAAAACGATTTAAGTTTTCAACATTCACAACTGAATATATCTTCATATAAGGAGGTAAATCTTATCTAAATGCATTTGTTCTTGCTTGCTTAACAATCACAAATGGCCCATACCCTAGAGGTTTACACTTCTTAGTTTGGCCATGAAGTCTATATTTGCTTAAGCAAAGCCATAACCTTTCCCAAACTTGGAACTTGTGCTCAACTCCATGTTGTTCATGCCTTACTTTATACTTAGCTTGAAACTCCAACTTTTCTAGAACTTGAAGATGAATTTGTTTATGCCATTGCGGCACGGGTCTGATGGCATCTAATTGGCAAGGTTGAGATAGAGGTATCATTTTTCTAAGTTCTTCACGACTCAAGGGAGGTTGGGTTGAGTATTTCGCTTGGGATTAGGGCAGAAAGGTGTCCTTGGGATAGATGGTGAAGCAATAAAGGGCTTTTGGGGTGCTTGAGAATTAATAGTATTGATCCAAGTCACAAGGTTTGTGTCCATGTTTGGCGAGGATAAAATTCAAAATAAGTTCACCAATCAATAAAAATTGGAGAAAATATGTGGTTAAGTTTGAAGAATATCAATTTGCATTTTTTTTTTAAATTCCAAATAAAAATAAATGCACAAGCATGTGAAAATAGATAAATATCATAGTTGCAAGGAGACGCATCCCCCATCCCTAGGATGCGTCTTGGGTACCAAGACATGTCTCCGATACAAGAGACGAGTATGTCTCCCATACCTTGAGACGTCTACCGAAGACTTCTGAGTACTACCGAAGACTTATAACATCTCCTGGTCGTTTCCTGGTAAAAAAAGCCCATACCCTAAATAAAAGCATTTTGTTATTAAAAAAAATACAAAATGCACCACATTTTACCATAACCAACCAGATTTTATAGCATTGCAATCAAGATTAGAATAGTTTGCAATCCCAATAGAAGGAAATCAGTCGTCGTCAGAACCAGTCGCCGTGGTCGGAATCACAATCTAAGACGGAAATAAGGTATGTACAATGTCCCAGCAACTATGGTTTAAACACTTTGTTTTTCAATTTTTTTGCCAAGGCTTGGCATTGCCGTGAACAACAATCGTGCAGTATTTTAGGTTTAAATTTTACAACTTAACATTTTAAGTTATTAATATTAGAATTTTTTTATTTAATTTTAAGTTTTTTGAAAATGTTTTAAATTTATAATAGTTTTGTTTTCAAATTTTAATATTTGTTATTTATTATTTATTATTTATTATTTAATTTTTTTAATTTGTATTTTATCATTTCTGTAATGTAAAATATTTAATTTTAGTTATTATTTAATGTTTTTTTAATTATAATTTATTTAATATTTGTTATTTATTATTTATTATTTAATTTTTTTAATTTGTATTTTATCATTTCTGTAATGTAAAATATTTAATTTTAGTTATTATTTAATGTTTTTTTAATTATAATCTTTTTTAAATTCAATATTTAAATTTTAAATTTTTATTTTAATCAATTTTTTATTTTTTATTTTAATTTACATATTAATATTTAATTTTAGCTTAGGTTTTTAAATTTTAATGTTATTTTTTTATAACATTGTATTGGTCTCCATGTACCCATCTCTCTGTCCCTGTACCCGTCCCCTGACAACAATGATAGATATTATTAAATAGCAACTATTGATAAAAATTATTAACTAGTTGATTTAATATTCATAAAGATATTGATATTTCTATATAAATATCTTTATAAATAGTTACCAAATATCAATAATATTGCAAAGCCAAAACTATATCTAAAAAATAACCTAAGTACTATTTAGTGAATATATAGAGACCGGCTTTCTACAAGGCTACCAGCCTCCACAGTGATGGAAATATAGAGACCGGATTTCTACAGAGCTACCAGCCTCCACAGTGAAACCGAAAAGCAAGTTGAGCTCCTATGTTAGTACAAGTCAAGCCCCTACCAAAAGCCAACAAACCTTTGGAACACCAAGACACCATCAAGCAAGTCAAGCTAAAAGGAAAACATGCTCATTATTGTCTACAAACATCGTCAAAGGGCTCATTAGAGTCTCATTACTTCACACAACAAACTAGTCACACGGCCATTGTTATGATCGTTCACATAAACCAACGAGTCAAATCATTCACAATGCACACACACTACAACAATCGTTCAAACTTCAAATAGCAAATTCGCTGTTAAATTCATGCCTCCCTACAAAGGCCTCAATGAGGGTGATTGAAAAAAGATATATTTTTACCCATGCTTCCCTGCAAATTGATCACAATGAAGGAAAAGATAGGAGAAAACAGGAACAAAATGAAACAACCCAAACAAAAAAGTCCCAACTTAATTTTAATTGGCTGTTTTTTAGTGATTTTTACATTTTTAATATATAATACAGTCAAATTTGTACCATACAAATTTTATGATGATTTTAAACCACTTTTTATGTTCTAATAGTTTTTCCCATTTTTTGAATTTTAAAACTGAAATTTGACGAACCCTATAAAACATGTATTGATAGAGACTTGCAAGCCAAAGCTAGGGTCATGTGTGTCAAAGACACCATCGCTAATGGCATGTCTATTATTGTTTTTAATAAGCATTCAGTTTCTTTTGGTTGTTGAGGTTGCTCGAAGGTTCTCACAATGGTCTTGGCACTTGGCTTGATCAAAGGCTTCTTCTAAGGTCTTAGGTGAGAAGGATCGCACTTTTTATTGCAAATTTGGTTTTAAGGTTATGAGAAAGAATTTGAGAAAACCTTGTTCATCCATATTATGCTCTTGTTACCTAATGTTTTCCAGCGTTTGATGAATTCAAGGGGAGACTCGTTGTCTTGTTGTCTTACATTGACAATTTTTCCTAGGTTGTCTTTAGGCAAAGTGTTGGGTTCGAATTCTTGGTCAAAGGCATTAATGAAATCTTATAATTGACGAATTGAATGGTGCTCAAGTTGTTTGTACCATTATAATGCATATCTGTAAGTGTCTTGACAAAGAATTCAGTTGCAACATAATAATTGATTTTAATTCAATATTTGTAAAGATTATAACAAAGACTATGGGGTGTACTACAAGATCTTGCGAACCATCAAAGGTAATGGTTGGTGCGATTGTGCCAATGGCTCATTTTATAAGGATTGTAATACTTTGTTGTGGATTGGTGGTTAAGGGAGAGGCCTCCCATTCCCATCGGTTGGGAGGGACGGGGAGCCGGTGGGTCGAGGGGCACAATGTTGATTGGGAGGTCCCTAGAAGATTTGTTGCAGCCTATTGTTCATTTGCATAATATGGGTTTGCATATAAGCTAATTTATTGTTTGTTGTGGTTTACATTTGAGCCATTCAATCCATTACTTGTGTGACTGATTTGGTATTCGATCTATTTGGGTGTTTTTACTATTGGTTGTTTTGCATGTGTAGGGATTTAAAATGTGATGCTACTAGTTGTGTCTCTTATTAAGAACTTGCATTGGTGTCTATGGATGAATTAGAGATGAATAATGTACTTGCATTTGTCATTAAGAGAGTTGAAACAGAAACAGTGGCATAGGTATGACCAAAACTTTTGCTAGTTGGAGTAGGTGTTTGCATCATGCTTATAAGGGAGCTAAGTTCTATTGGGCTCTTCCACGCATGCTCGGGATGGTCATAAATGAATTGCATCATTTCATGAGTGACACCTTGGGGGTCATTATGGCCATCTTCTTCATCTAGTGTTTCATCAGCTAGCAAAGGTTGATTTAGAAGGTCCTTTTGCTTGTTTTGAAGGATCTTATTGGTTTTGGACCTGTGGTTGCAAGAGTTTAATTGTTGGAAATTTGGCTTAGGTTTTCTAACTCCTACCATGAAGTAATCTACACTTAGGCTGGGTTGACCTTGGGTGAATTTAAACCAAGCCTAGTAATCTGAGCACATCCAAGTTAAATTCGCAACTCTTGCAACTCCTTGTGATATTCACAACGAGTTAACACTATCATTTCACAGCTTGTGAGCTTTGAAACACTCATGAGTAACACTTAAAGTGAAAATCTTGTCGGGCTCCACGTGCACAAGAAGACAAAGTCAGGATGTCGACAAATCATAGGTTTTTAGTAACCAACCAACTGAGACTTCATCTTCCAAGGCAAGTAACAACTTTTGGGTTGTAGTAATACCACATTGTTAGTGGTTGTGAAGTGAGGAAGGCTTATAAGGCACAAACTCGCCCTAAAGCTTTGCCAATGGGGAAAGAGGCTAGAGGGTGAAGAACCCAAAGAGATGGATTATAATCACCATTCCTCCCCGTACTAACAAATGCTTAGAGGTGCATGTGTGCTTTGTGGGTCCCCTTGTCTTATAATTATTAGCAAGAGACATGAATTTAAGTTCATTAAGGAAATGACTCGGTAATGACTCCTCACAAATATAATCATTGTGGTGATGGCTTAAGCATGAAAATACTCCATATTGTGAAAAATCCCACAAAAATACAATATCTAAATTTAAGTGTTATTTTTTGTCGCCATAGCTTCTTTTGGTGAGTTACTTATTAATCCTCAACTATTACGTATATGTCAAGAATAATATTACACCATAATATAGGTATTATACTTGGGGGGGAATTAATAATTAGTTATGGGTTGATAGGTTTAATTAAGAGGTGGCTGTTATAACAATTGCGTATATGAAATTGGTTGAGGGACAAGCAGAAGTTAACAGGTTTTTCTATCCTGCCAAATAGGACCACAAACAAACTTAGAAAACGTACAAGTGATCCTTCAAGAATCAATAAAATTATCTAGGACGGTTTTAATGAAACCAACATTTGGTATCAAAGCATGAGCCAATTCTATGAGATCCTTTGAGGGTAAGGAGGATTAGTGTTGTTTCGTATTAAAGCATTGGAAATTTAATTTATTTATTTAATCTATTGTTGAAGTTTTTTCCAGGGGCATATAAAAGGCACAGAAATCTAAAATCTAAAGCCCATAAGCAAGGACATTAATGTGAAAGAAAGAACAAAAGGCACTTTATATATATTCCATAAAAAAAAATAGTGTGAAGAAGTGGCATCCATACAGCATCCGTTTTGTCTTTGAACAAGCATGACAGAAAGAAGGGGTGCTTCATAAGAGCAGATCCATAATGAAGGGTGCCTGTGACAAGAGGCGTAGCATAGAGGCGCTTGCGCAACAATAAATAAAATACAAGAGAGAGACATGACTGTTTGGATTCTCATGAAAAGAAGAAGAAATGGCATTGAAGAGGTACAGCAAACTGATAAATTGAGGGAGGTGCAGCAATTTGGGATATGTGAAAGTAGTAAAGCGTGAGCAGGATAAGAAGCAAACTGATAAATCTCAGGCAAAGGTGTGGTAATGGAGCACCTGGCAGTCTTGGAACGGCGAGCAGAAATGAAGCACTTAGAGTTAAGTTTTAAGATAAAGTTCTTTCCTTATAAGAATTTATGGTTGAGTGTTTTTTAAGAGTTTTTTATTTTATAAAAATGTAAACTTAAGAAATTTAATTAAATTTTTCTAGATCTTCCCCGAATCATATTAGTTCTACATCTTCCGGTCAGAATTGCGTCTGAGGCTGAAACTTTGTCAAAATGTCTATTATACTGTGCCAAAAATATTTGTAAAGATATTTTAGGCTTTGTATTGTTAGGTTTCAGGATTCAATTGTTCTTTCTGCAAAAGTCTCATTAAATGTCATCTTTCTAAACCCATAAGTTGGAATTTTTAGAAACGGAATGAATTTTTAGGGGTACACAACATCCTTATAAGCATTTTTGATTGAGGGAACAAGCTTGTCCATAGAGAAGACAAGTGTGGTCGGAAAATTTGAAGGCGGGGATTTCCACACCTAGCAAGTTACAGTACAACTAGTCCTAATTAAAAAAGATCTATGGGATGTTAACAGGGACATACCAAGACTAAAAAACACTGACAAAGCTACAAAGTGGACCATAAAAGATCGAAAAGCAATGGCCATAATTGGTCTAGATTGTTATATGCATATTTGCATCACATTGATCTCTCAAAATCTTTCAAGATAGTTTGGGATGGACTTAATAGCCTGTTCAAGCCACAAACCATTAGTGCAAAGATGACTCGAAGGCAAAAGCTGTTTGGACTGAAGATGGAGGAAGACAAAGGTGTCGCTCAGTGTAATGTCCCCCTTTTTTTGGCATAGCTTGCTTTTGGATCCTTAGATTGGTTGTTCCCACGAGGCTAAGGGAAGGAAAGAGAAGGTAACATTGAGGGGGGGCTATTCTATGAGCAAAAAGGTAAAAAGTACTTAAAATGTTCTAATTTTTAGTTGAGTTTGCAAAAAGGTGCTTTTAATCTTATATTCACTTAAGTTGGGGTCATGGGAACCTAAAACCTCAAAAAATGAGTTTTAAGAAGATTGAGTGCTTATGTTTTAAAAAGGTACATCCCTCCAACTTGGACGCCACCCTTGAGGGTTGAATATAAAAGCAATTGTGGAATCTTTTGGAGAGGTATGTTGAATATTGAATTTGAAACTTTGATCAAGTATGTCAAGCTTGATTACCACATCTTGAAGACGAAAACCTTCAAGAAGTGTCAAAGGTTTGGGGACAAAAACCTTCATTCCTACTATTTGGGCAGCTCTATTCAAGGACTGTAGTTGAGCTTCAAAATTGCATGTTTACATGCAAGTGGATCTACAAAGGTGTTTGCGGACACCACTTATCTTGAAGAATATTGCAAACCCTATCGAAGGCTAGTTTTGGTGAATTTACAGGTCTTGGAGAGTGGCGACTTGCTTCGGGAGCTTGTACGTGGCATTGAAGACCATTCCATGGTGTGGCGACTTGCCTAGAGAGTTGAGTAAGCTATTTGGAAGGGTTTGTTGAAGTCTACAAATGTTGCATAATATTCTGCTTAATTTTCCAGCTTTGGCGACTTGGCTTGAGGGCTGATCTTGGGGATTTTAAAGCTGATTTGGAGTGTTCGTGAAGCATAAAATATTAAAAATATTTTATATTATTTTTTCAGCTTAGGCGACTTGCCCTAGGGACCTTTTGGAGGTCATTTGGAGGATCATTGGTAAGTGGAAACAATCTGATTTATTTTCTATAATTTTCTGAGATGGGGCGAATCAGTTTGAAGAGATTTTGGGCATATTCGAGGGGGTTTTAGACTCCATTTATGCAAGGTACAATTGATATTTAATTTCTGATTTATTTGGCAATAAATCATAAGTGTTTGAAGGGTTTTTGGAAGGTTAAAGGCAAAGGTTTTAATTCTAAAATTCTGTCCTTATTTTTTGAGTTGGGCGATCCACTTGGTGGAGGTGTGCAAGGGTTTAGGGTGCCTTATTTGGCCCTAAACAATAGAGCATTATTTATTTCTAAAATTGGTGGATTTATAAACCTAACTCCAGCTGGTTTGGTATACAAACAAGTCTGATTTTCTGAGTTATTTCACGCAATTTAATTTTTAAGTGTGGCGACCTTGTTCGGAGAGATTTAATCATGTTTTAGGCCCTAACATTAGCCAATCTTTATATAATTTGTATGCTGGAATTTATCTGCACTTTGACTTCAGTTCTAAAGGGTTTTCTGAGTTGGATTTGGTGACAAGAAAGGGACTTTGAAATCAACTTGGTGGCGTTGTGGGTTTGGAGTGGAAAGTACATCAATTCAGCTCCTTGTCTTCAATGGGTGTGAGCCATAGTTGGCTAAATCTCATAAGATATTTTTCTATTTATTGTTGAGTGATTGGAAATGTGAGATTTTCACTTTGGTGGTGCATATGCAACCCTAGGGTTGGTTGGTTTTAATTTTCTGAATTCAGATTTTGTTTGGAGTTTGTTTAGGGGTTTGTTGGAAAAACCCTCTTTTGCATCATTGTCCCAATTTAGGGTCATTACAGAGGTATCAGAGCCATATATTGGCTATTCTATGGGGTGAAGGGTCTGATACATGAGTGGCAACACAGAGGTTAAGTATTACTTGAGGAGTAGCCGGAGGGAACGAGGGCTTCCACCAGTTGGTTCGCTTAAGCAGGATCAAGCCATGGGTGACATGGGACACCAGGAAACAGAAGGTGAGAGGAGAGACAAGTTGACAGAGGAGAGGTTTAAAAAGTATTCTCAAACTCAGGAGAGAATGACAACAGTGATGGAGGGGTTTTTTCATTGTCTCAGTAAAATGGGTGGCTTGAAGCCACTCTATGGAGATAGTGGTGCCTCAGGGAGCAAGCCAGATGCACATACACCCCATTCGGGGAATGGGGCATCCACATGTAGGCCCACGCAACCTACATTTGTTCAGAGGGAGGAGCCCACACTAGCGAGGGAAGGGTTACTTAGCCCGCGTGAGGAGTTAGAGAGAGGGATGGATGAGTATGTCGCCTTGTCCACGATAGTTAAGGAGGCTATGACTTTTTTTGAGTTTTCAGCTTGGAAATGGGGACAGAATGGGCTTAGAATTAGTCAGAGGCAGAGAGGCAGTCAGGGAGATCTGCAGCATGCATTGAGGAAGTCATCTCTCTCCACATTTGATGGGTCACAGAGGAGCTCAACGAGGGCGTGGATTCAGAAGGTGGATACCTTCTTTTCACTTCGACCTATGGTAGAGGGAGAGGCCATTCAGTTTGCCACTTTGCATTTGGAGGGAGCAACCCACGATTGGTGATATCACGGTTTGACCACGCAGGGGCATCAACACATACAATCCTATGAGGAGTTCAGTAGGAGGTTGATGGAGAGGTTCGATAGAGTAGATCCAGAGTTTCATTTCCATGATTTAGCTCAATTGCAGCAGAGGGCCTCGGTAGATGAGTATGTCACAGAGTTTCAAAGACTTTCAATCATGGTGACTAATATTTTGAATAGGAGATTGGTGGTGTTATTCACAAAGGGCTTGGTCGACTCTCTAAGGGGATTGGTCAGCTTTTGATCCACCTTCACTGAGAGAGGCCATTCAAAAAGCCTATGATTGGATTCTTCTACTCCAAGAGGCAGATTCCCACCTTTGGGACAGCCAAAGAGTACTTTTTTTCCACCTATTGGGCAACAAAGAGGTGGCAGTTTGAGACAGCCAGAGAGTAGCTTTACAAGGCCACCTAAGGCCAATCATGTGGGTCCCTTGACTAGACCAAACCAACCAGGTTTGGGACAGCATAAGGAACCACCACGTAGTAGCTTTGATGTGAGAAATGAGCTAAGGAGGAAAGGTATTTGCTTCACATGCAAGGACCCTTGGGACAAGGGCCACAATTGTTGTGGCAAAGGGACATATTCACTACATTGAGGTGCTTTCCAAAGGGAAAAATGAGGAGGAAGTAGGGACAGCCAACTATAAGAACACTTTGGATATAGAGGGAGAAGAGGAGTTGAGTGGCACCTTGGCATCTTTTTCAGAGGCTACTAAGTATTATCCCTTTAAAATTAAGCGATCATTGAAGGGTACACCTATTACCATACTGATTGATAGTGGGGTAACTCACAATTTCATTGATAGAGGATTGGTAACATCATGTGGACTATAATCCGTGGAATTCAAGGGATTTAGAGTCACAGTAACGGATGAATTCACCACTCCGTGTACAACAAAAATTCCAAAGCTCAGTCTCACTTTGGAAAAATATGTGGTTAAGGATGATTTTTATGTGGTGGGCATAGGGGAGACCAATATGGTCCTTGGTATTCAATGGTTGCACTCACTCAGTGAGTACACACAAAACTACCAAACCTCGAAACTTAAATTCAAAATAGTAGGTAAGGAGATTGTTTTGCATGGTTTGAGTGATGGAGAGGCCCCTTCTTCTAAGGCAAATAATATGTTGGGAGGATGTCTCATGAGCATGAGAAAAGTGGAAAAGAAGGTTTTGCATGGTTTGAGCGCAAAGGCCCCATCTTCCAAGGTAAATAATGTGTTGGGAAGATGTCTCATGAGCATGAGAAAGGTTGAAAATATAGTTGCCCCTAGACATAAAACACAGCCCTTTCATTCCCAATTGGAACCTTCTATAAGATGTTCGGTAAGTATTGCAAATTCTGATTTTTGTCTTATATTAAAAGGGATGAGAAGAGAATGGATTGCCAAGGGCAACCCAAAATATGCTTTGGGCAGCACCCTATTCCTTCTTGCAAAGAGGGAAGTAATGATGTTTCAAGGAAAAGAGGACACCCCTTGAATTTTGAAGGGAAGAAAGTGATTAGCAACTGTTCAAAAGGTCCAAATGACAAGAAATGAAGGTCCTTCTACTTGCAAAAGAAGGATAAACATATCTGGGCTCACCTATGGACCCTTGGGGGCATCAAAAACAATTTATTTTGCACATGGCAGCCAAAGGAAAGAGTGGGGAAAAATGATAATAAATCTGAATTTTGTTGTTTCAAATTTTTTGAGTTAACAAAACAAGTTCAGCCACGTGAAAGAAGAAAACTTGGCATTTTTATGGCACCTTACAGCCCATATTGGGGAAACCTTGCACCATGGTATATTCTGAAAATTGTCACATAGAAAAATCTGATTTTGAGGGACAGGTACAGTAGTATATGGGAGGCCAAAAATCTGATTTTGTTGGTAAGTTCCAGCCAAGGGTGTATTCTGAAAATATGCATAAGAAAGTATGCTATTGGTTTAGTCAAGCTTGGAAGGTGCAACTCTATGTTGGGAGTTGGTGGAAGCTTTCGTTTGATCAATTTTACATCTTTCTGATGCATAAAGGAAGTGATAGAAGGCACACTCAAAAGAGGTTCTAACTATGTACCAGTATCACTCAAGTTATGTTGTATGATGAGATCATAGTGATTTATTTCCGAATTTTGGGAACTTTTTATGGAGGCACATTAATCACCTTGAGAGACTATATCCAAAGCAAGCAAGCATGGCATGTCTTAATTCTTTTGGGTTATGAGAAATTATTGGGAAATAATTATGATATTTTGAATGTATGGGGCAGCCAACAAGGTACATGTTTAGCAAATGGGGAGTTCAAATTGAAGATTCTTTTCAGTGAGAAGTCATTTTAGTGGGAAGATGCATTATGAAAAATGTGGGGATAGCCCCATGGCTTTTGCAATTGCTTGAAGACAAGCAATTTTGAGTGGGGAGCACTATAATGTCCCCCTTTTTGACATAGCTTGCTTTTGGATCCTTAGTTTGATTGTTCCCACGACGCTAAGGGAAGGAAATAGAAAAGAACATTGAGGGGGGGGCTATTCTATGCGCAAAAAAGTAAAAAGTACTTAAAATGTTCTAATTTTCAGTTGAGTTTGCAAAATTGTACTTTTAATCTTACGTTCACTTAAGTTGGGGTCATCAGAGCCTAAACCCTCAAAAAGGGAGCTTTAAAAAGATTGAATGTTTATGTTTTAAAAATGTACATCCCTCCAATTTGGGCGCCACCCTTAGGACTTGAATATAAAAGCAATTGCAGAATCTTTTGGAGAGGTATGTTGAATATTGAATTAAAAACTTTGATCAAGTATGTGAAGCTTGATTACCACATCTTGAAGACGAAAACCTTCAAGAAGTGTCAAGGGTTTGGGGATGAAAACCTCCAGTCCTACTACTTGGGCAACTCTATTCAAAGGTTGTAGTTGATGTTGGGAGAGGATGTACACCGGAAGCATGCAGTTTGATTACTAATACCAAGCAACTTAATATGCGGAAATTAACCAGATTCACCAAGTAACTAGAATTCAGAATAACACAGCATATGAGAGACAATACCAAATTGTATTAACACTTTATACAGAAAAGAATACAATAAAGAAGATGCCACTTCTTCTCCACCACCTTACAGAGGTTTCCCACGCCTCAAGTGAACAGTAATTCTTCTCCCCAAAGCTCTCCCTCTCACAGGTCCCAACACCCAACTCAAATACAGAGTTGGTGTTCACCTCCCGTGCTCCACGCACACCACAAGTGCTCCACGCACTCCACAAGTACTCAAGGTACTTCAAGTAGATCTCCCATGAATCTGCAACAACCTGCAATTCAACAGACCATACTTATGGAAGGAACTCCCTTGCCTTCCTCTTGCTCTATCCGAGTACACACCTGTACTCCAAGTAGATCCTGCCTGATACTGCTCCCTGTAGTGTTGCTGTCTGTATGACCTTGCACACCTGCAAATCAAGCAATGGTTCCAATCACCTGTGAACCTCGACCTTGCACACACATACACCTGCAGATCAACGATCTTACTTATTGAAGAACCCAGCTGGCTCTCCAATCCAGCACCAACACACCTGGTACTGTGGCACTAGGAGGAACGCACCATAGCTCTACCTCACACACAGAAGGAGCTTATAATTATGCTCTCTTACTCCCTAGCACACTTTTCCAATACAACCATGAGTCTATTATATAGATCTCATCCAAACAATGATTAGACATTTAATTACAATAATTAGATCCGCAGCTCTCAGTCTAAAATTAGCGCTCATCATGCAAACTCTTGGTTCGTTAGCTAACTGCCCGTAAATAGCTCGCAGTCGAACCACACAGGCGACCGACGCCGGTCCCTGTCCGCCTGGAGGTGACCGACGTCGGCCGATATATGACCGACGTCGGTTTCTTCTCTGTGCTATCCCGCCGACGTCGGCTGATCAGACCGACCCCAACTTCTTCTGCAACTCAGCAACCTTCAGCAACCTCCTCCCCTGTTTGCATCAGTGAAGCTTTTAGCTCCACAATCCTAACAGTTGAGCTTCAAAATTGTATGTTTACATGCAAGTGGATCTACAAAAGTGTTTTTGTGCACCACCTATCTTGAGAAAAATTGCAAATCCTATCGAAAGCTGGTTTTGGTGAATTTACAAGTCTTGGAGAGTGGTTACTTGCTTCGCGAGCTTGTACGTGGCATTGAAGACAATTCCATGGTGTGGCGACTTGCCTAGAGAATTGAGCAAGCTATTTATAAGGGTTAGTTGAAATCTACAAATATTGCATAATATTTTATTTGATTTCTCAGCTTTGACGACTTGGCTTGAGGGCTGATCTTGGGGATTTTAGATCTGATTTGGAGTGTTCGTGAAGCATAAAATATTACAAATATTTTATATTATTTTTCCAGCTTTGGCGACTTGCCCTAGGGGCCTTTTGGAGGTCATTTGGAGGATCGTTGGTAAGTGGAAACAATGTGATTTATTTTCTATAATTTTCTAAGGTAGGGCAAATTAGTTTGAGGAGGTTTTGGGCATCTTCAAAGGATTTTAAGACTCCTATTTTGCAAGGTACAATTGTTATTTAATTTCTGATTTATTTGACAATAAATCATCAGGGTTTGAAGGGTTTTTGGAAGGTTAAGGCATGGGTTTTTATTCTGAAATTATGTCCTTATTTTCTGAGTTGGGCGATCCACTTGATAGAGGTGGGCATGGGTTTAGGGTGTGCCTTATTTGGCCCTAAACAATAGAGCATTATTTATTTCTAAAATTGGTGGATTTATAAACCTAATTCCAGCTGGTTTGATATGCAAACAAGTCTGATTTTCTGAGTTATTTCACACAATTTAATTCCTAAGTGTCGTGACCTTGTTTGGAGAGATTTAATCATGTTTTAGGCCCTAACATTGGCCAATCTTTATATGATTTGTATGCTGGAATTTATCTGCACTTTGACTTCAGTTCTAAAGGGTTTTCTAAGTTGGATTTGGTGACAGGGGACTTTGAAATCAACTTAGTGGCATTGTGGGTTTGGAGTGTAAAGTACATCAATTCAACGCCTTGTCTTCAATCGATGTGAACCATAGTTGGCTAAATCTCATAAACTATTTTTCTATTTATTGTTGAGTGATCGGAAATGTGAGATTTTCAATTTGGTGGTGCATATGCAACCCTAGGGTTGGTTGTTTTATTTTTCAGAATTCAAATTTTGTTTGGAGTTTGTGTAAAGGTTTGTTGGAAAAACCCTCTTTTGCATCATTGTCGCAATTTGGGGTCCTTACACTTAGCACATAAGTAAGTTCCATTCCTTGAAAAATCGTTAAGCTAGAATAAAAGTTGTAGTGGATGGAGATGGTGCTAAAGCTATTCTTTTAAATAGCATTCCTACTAGGTATGCCAACATTGTGTTTACATTAAGCAAAATCAATCCAAGTTTAGAAGAAATAATCTCTTTTTTGATTGATGAGGAGAAACGAGCTAAGAAAGTTGACTCAATTAAAATGGAAACTACATTGCTTGTAAATAACAGGCTTAATAATTCTTCCATGTAAAGTCAAAATTCTTCAACTTGAAGAAAAAGACACACCAAAGAACAAGTTTTTGTATTTTTATTACAAGCAGCATAGTGTACAAAGAGCAAAAGAATTGATAGACAGCCAGTTGAGGAAAGAAAAGGCATTGTTCACTAGTGAAAGCGATGAAGAAGCTTGTGGTTATGTTGCACACGATGAAGACCATCAACATGAGAATAGTGAGGAGGAATATGTTTACTATTAGAAATATTAGGTTAGTGTGTGACATTATGAGATAGTTTTGTTGGTGTGAATATTATAATATTAGTGATTTGATCAACAACTCTCATTAATTAATATTTAATGAGAGTTTGTTGGGATATTGCAATAAGGCTATCTTCTTGATATTAGATCTAAAAGCCTATTTATTTGTACCCTGGTTTATTGAATAATATGTTGATTTTAAATCTTATTGAGCATTGACTCTCTCCCGAAATGGGGTATTCCCCACATTTGGTATCAGAGCAAGTTATGAAAGAGGCCTCTCTGACCTTCACCCCACTCAATTTTTGTTTTGTCAAGTAGACCAAGGCAACGGATAAGTAGTGGAGACCACATGCAACCCCATTACCTTGTCCATCCTCCATCCATTTGTTGTTTTTTTGTCAAAACGATGCAAACAAAGGATATGCAGTGTAGGCCATGTGCAAACCCCTTTGTTCGTTTGTCCATCCTTCTTGCATTTTGTCAACGGTCTAGCAGTGTAGGCCACATGTGAACCCGATGGCATTCGTCATTCACTTGCATCGCCATCCTCTTTCCATCCTATTCACTCTATCCGCAATTTTCATTCCACTTTGTTCACAATGTTCATCCATAGATTAACTTTTTTGAGTGCATATATAAAATTATATATATATGTATATGTAGGCCACATGTGAACCCGATGGCATTCGTCAGTCACTTGCATCGCCTTCCTCTTTCCATCCTATTCACTCTATCCGCAATTTTCATTCCACTTTGTTCACAATTTTCATTACACTGCCACATGAGTGTAGGTTTGGCATTCAAATCTGCACAAGAGGGTCTGAAAGATTTTATAGGCCATACATCTGCAATGTGTTTGTATAAGGGTTTGCAAAGTAGTTGTTGGATCTAGCCATACAGAGGATTTTTGATTTATTTTTACAATTTGTATTTACCATAGAAATAGGTCGTACATCAAGCAGCACCTTGTTGGGTGGAATAAGAATACTGATCTCAAAAAGCTTGATACAAGTTTGATAGTCGAGCATATGACTTTCAGCAGACCTACAAGTTCATATTTTGTCGCTCTGGGAATGTTTAGTCCAAATCTGAGATGGTGACAAAGCCTCGACCAAATATTAATCCATTTGGAGGTGTGAAACCTAGGGAGTTGCTCTTGGCTGAAAAAGGCAAAGGACTATCTTAAAATCATTTTTGAGCTGGAACACCACTGCGTTGACAGGTCTAAGATTTCTGAAGGAGATCTGCACGCAGTCTTACTCCTTGGACTTGCCACTCTCCATTGCTTCAGCCATAGTTCGCATTCAACCTCAACAATCCTCTATTTGCCTTCTTTGTTGAGCTATCTGTCAAACCTATTTGCTCCTCTCTTGATAGTAGGTGCATCTTTCACCCTTTACTCCGAGCTCTACGTCAACATTGGATTCTCCTACCAGCAGTGATAAAGCCAAACCACGGTTTTAGCAATCAAAACTGCCCTCGAAACTCTCAAAGTATGAGACGTCTTTATTGGCTACTGGGTAAAAACCCTAGGATATGGTCTGTCTATCGTATTTTTAGCCGTGTCCGAAAGTCTTATGGGGTATAATGTTTTGTTTGTTTTAGATTTACAATTTTTAGTTCGTGTTTCATGGAAACTACTAGTAGTGTCAAGTCAATTTTATTTTAATAGTCAATAGAATTTGTAATAGATTGTTTATTATTGTTAGTCGTTATTTATTTAGAATATTATTTGTTGCATTTATTTAGCCTTTCGTGTCTTAAACTTTAGGTTTAAGTTTGGTTACGTTATAAGTTTGTGGGCTATAGTTTAGGCTTCTTTATATTCTGAGTTTGTCAATAATTTATTTAGTGATTTAGTTATTGATTGGTTTTTTTAATAGTTTTGTGGTTTTAAGTATAGGATTTTGCTTTTAATTGTCAATAGTTTTTAATGTTTAAAGCATTGTTTGGGATTGTGTTAATAGTTAGGTGATTCAAGTTTTTGTTTGGTTTAGTAAACACAATATTTAATTGGATTTTATATATGTATCCAGTTTTGTCAGTAGTTAATTTTTGTTTGTGTTTAAAGTGTCAATAAAAAGTATATGTCGTATGGTCATTAGATTAAGTATTTAAGTGTCTATCAATGTCTGTGTTGTAAGGCAAACATCAATAAATCGTGTATAATGATGTTCAATGTCATAATCTTCCTTCTTTTGTACAGACGCATTATTGAGCAAACCCAACGTCCATTTTATTTTTAATTTTTAGGGGGGGATTTTGATTCACCTATATCCACACTAAGGGGGGGATGTTAGAAATATGAGGTTAGTGCGTGACAATATGAGATAGTTTTGTTAGTGCAAATATTATATTATTAGTGAGTTGTTCAACAACTCTCATTAATTAGTATTTGATGAGAGTTTGTTGGGATATTGTAATAAGGCTATCTCCTTGATATTAGGAGATCTAAAACCCTGTTTATGTGTAAACTGGTTTAATGAATAATATGTTGATTTGAATCTTATTGAGCCTTGGCTCTCTCCAAATATGGGGTATTCCCCACATTTATTGAATTGAACAATTAACTTGTCTTTGTGAATAGAGTTCACAAGGAACTGTGTTGTTCAGTGAGGCCTAGCTCCCACTAAAGATGAAATAAGATGTGGTGTTGTTCAATAAGGCCAAGTTCCAATTAAGGAGATGTGTGGCCCATTCCCACTATTGTCATTTTCGCAAATAGTTCAATGTGTCCCTAATCACATAGTGCTTTGTTGTGAGCATAGGAGTGTGTTCCTGTAGGTGTGTGTTCCTATTCACATAGGGGTGTGTGTACGGACTATGGATTGTGTCATAGCCCATGCTTTTTTATGTTTCTCAATGAACTTATGAATGTGTCCTTGTTGATCGATCGATTGTAACCATGTTGGACTATGTGTATGTCCCAATCCTCATGCAAACGTTTTACTCTCCCAATCTTAGGACTATGATGTAATTAGGGGAGGAATGTTAGGTATAATAGTACACCATCGTATAGGTATCATACTTGGTGAGAAATAAATAATTACTTAGGGGTTGATAGGTTTTATTAATTGGTGATTGTTATAACAATCACATAGATAAAATAGGTTGAGGGATAAGCGGAAGGTAATCAGTTTGTAAATCTTATAAAAAGGATCACAAACAAACTTATAAATTGTATAATTAATCCTTCAGGAATTAATAACATAATTTGTTATAGTTTTAATAAAACCAACAACATATACTTCTACTTAATATCCTCTACCCATAATGTGGATCATGATTTCGATAAACTATGTCTCAACACTTATTTCTTATCTTTGTCTTCCAACTAGAACTCTTGTGATGCATTACACAATGTGATATGACCTAGAAGGCCTCTCTTCCTCCAAAATAGACAAAATGTTATCATATTAGAATAGCTCTTGTGAAGGACAAAACAAGATACATGATCATGTGGCTCAAGTTCATCCTACTCATGGTTGGGTAGATTAATAGAACAATTGTTAGTAATTTCTCATTCATCATCCAAGCAACTACTTGTCCTCGAAAAGCATGCCCCTTTCATATTTTGCTTGGGGTTCTAATTAGCATCTTTGCAATAATTGGATGTGATGATATTTGTTGTTTTATATTGACTAAGATACCTTCTAGAAGGTTTATCTAGTTGTATTAGCAACATATTTTGGATTGTACAATGCAAATTTCTTATCAAATTTTGTCTTTTCGTATTTCTCTTCAGCTTCTAGTTCTTTTGTCACACCTGCTTACACTTTTCCTTCAAAAATTTTAAACCCTCTTCTTAACTTTTCAATCTTAAAGAAGTTCCACGGAAGAACATAAGTTGCCATCATTCTTTTTCTCTCTTAACACTTTGAATAGCATCAATTCTAGTAATGGTTAGTCTAAATTTCTAACTCCTTTAAATTTTGCATTATTTTAACATCTTTTTTAGGTGTAGACACCTAACTTTGGTACAAGAACCTTTGCCATAGCATCTTTGTCATGCTTTATTGCAATTCATCCACTTGTGTACATTAGACTATTTTTTAACACTTTCAGCTCACATTAGACTCCCCTTGGCCTTGATTCATCTATATTTCCTCATAAACACCTTAGATATGTTGATTGTCAACCCCAGGGTCCCAATCAACCATCCTTTGCTCGGCTTGATCTTTGTTTTGAGCCTTTCTGCGATTCGGATCGGAATCGGTCGATCATCGATTCTGAACCTTGCCCTTTCGTGGGTCCTTTCCACCTTGGCATGATTCCCCATTACATGATTTTTGCTTATCACTGTATTCTAGGGTCAGCCTATGTTCAAAGTGTGTTAAGGATCCCTATATATACAAATATATCCTAAGCCATTACAAATCTCATATCGTTAAGTCTCCTTTAATCTGGATCTCTTACAAGTCATTTGTCTAGCACACAATCAAGGGTTCCTCAAGAGTTTTGCACATTCGGCCAAAGAGCATGCACAATGAGACTACAATGCATCAACATCATTCCAAATCTTGTGCCATCGCATCTTGTACCAAAAAGTCATAGCAAATGATACAATTGTATACAATTATCTATGGAGAGGTGAAGTCCTTTCTCTCTCTAGGTTGGGATTCACTCACAAGCACTAAAACTACATACAGCCCTCATTCCAAGCATGAGGGATATATAACTGCATCTCTCCTCAAAAGGTTTCCCAAGCCAACTAACTTGCACAACCTTTTACACGTACGTTGTTGAGGCTTAAGTCAAGATAGAAGGAGAAGCAAATAAGACAAGTCTAGTCGTCAGATTAGCAAAGCGAAGCCTAGATCCAAGATCAACCTGTGTAGAGGTCCAGAAAGTTATTGAACCCAAAAAATAACGAAGGATAGAATCAACGTAGGACACTCAACGAACATAATCAGCCACCAATCAATTCTGACCTAGACACACTTAGCGCTCGACCAAATCTAACATTTTCCCCTAATCAACCTCAAATTCTAGAAACATCTTCTATGCCCATTCTAGACTATGTTCCCAATTCCAAACTTCAGCTACAATGCCCAAGTGTGTTTGTTTCAGTCTCTTGTCCCTCTCTTCTCTCTTTTCATTATTATTTCTTGTTCAAATAATCTCTTTGTACAATCAATCTATAATTAAGTATTAGAGTATCTTTGGACCTATACATTATTGTATTTCTACTAAGTAGTCATCCCTAATATTGGTACAAATACAGATACGTGGATACGGCGATTTTTTTTGGGGCCTGGATGTGTTTTTTGGATAAGGCTATATATAAAAAAATAAAAATATTTAAAAATAGCCATATAAGCAAAATTAAACACATAGCATGCATAGAGGAAACAAAAAAAGTTAAATAATCACAAAACACACTAATAATCCAATGCCAAATGTGATAATATTCAATGGTAGAACTTAGATTAATCTTAGAACAAATACATAGTGTAAATGTTAGATTGTATGGACAAAAATAAAGACAAATCAACATATTCATTATTCACTATATTCATATTGGTCTTCAATGTCTTCATCGACAAAAGCTTCATCATGTGGTTCATTAAAACCAAAAGTAGTACCAGTGCCACTCCCACTAGGTCCATGATGCAAGTCGTTTGAAGCGACCTCTAGCTCCGTGTCAAGCAATGAATGGTAGGCAATAGAGGCATCCAAGATAGTAGTCTCTAGGTCAACATCCCAACACTTTGTTTCCCCTTGCTTATAATCATCTTGCTTGTGTCAGAGACTACGCAAGTTGGATTGCACATAGACCAAATCCTCTGTCTTTTTTGCTGCCAACTTGTTACACTTAACTAAGTGGGTAAAGGTGTAGGTACCCCAGTTTCGCTCAGCTGAGGAAAAACTTGCAATCGATTGAAGCAAGCCACAAAGTCAATTAAAATTTATAAAAGTAATAAGTTAAAACAAAACATCAAAAAGAAGGATAAAGAGTTATTAAAAAAATTATTGTGATAAAAAAAATTATTGCAAATCGATGGAAGTGGGCGAATGCTTGCCCATGGAGGTACCACCACATATGAGTGTCATCCTTGTACTTGTCACGAAGAGCACCAAGGAAGTGACCCGTGGAGGTTATGAAATGCCCAAATTCTCTCATAATTGTGTCTTCTACTTCTGGATCGGAGAAGTATCTAGAAAATGCCGTCTTATATCCTTCACTAACCTCAATATCCCTAAATGGTGGGACCCTCTTGGACAAAGAAAGAATTTATGCACTATAGCATTTGGGAGGCAAGGCAAAAGCAAGAAGATGTACAAGGGTGGTCAATTTGTTCCACCTTTCAATGAGATACGATTCCACTTCCTTAAAGAACTTCTCTATAAGAACTTGCTCTTTAGCATTTATGATGAACTTAATCTTCTCAATCATTGAGTTGATTCCATCATAAATCTCATCCAAACATAGATGATCCGTATCCACAAATATCTATTATAAATAGTTCATCAGTGCTCACATTATTGTTGTTTATGTGAGTGGATATTAACTGTGAGAATATATTTTGTAATAAGTGTATACGTAGATAAGGGCTTGTGAGAGATTCTAGGAGGCTTGTTGGTTTGATAAGCTTAACTCCACAGATGTAGGAGTGCAATAACTTTATATATGTAATCCATGTTTGATGAAAATAATTAACAAAGAACGTATTATTATTGTGAGTTTATATTATTGTGCAGACTGTGTTTTCATTACTAGACGCTAACCTTATTTTACATTTGGAATCAGAGCAGGAGTAATCTAAAGCTGAGAGTCCAGGAAAGATCTCGTTCTTCATTTGAGCAATGATGTTTGGCTGATTGCTAAGGGGCAATTTCAGCAGTTTGATTGCCGCTACTGATCATAGTCCGTATTTATAGTAAGTGGCCATTAGTTTTATTGTATGCAATTATTTAGTTTTTCTGTGTATTTAGTGTGATAGATTGGAGCAGGTAGAAAACAGTTTGGAACTGAAAACTGTAAGGAGGCGTTCAAGGAGGATCCAATATTTATTATTTTTTAAAAAAAACAGAAAACTGTTTAGAACAGCCTCACAAAAATTAACATATCTTTTTCGTTTCTTGACGAAATTTGATGATTCAAATTGCTCTGTAAAGATGGCTTATAAGAGAAGATAACCCACAAATCTTTTAGAGAGATGATGTGAAACGTGAGAGCTGTTTGAAGATTAAAAAAGGCATTCAAAATTTTATTCTTTATGTAGATCCTCATTAGAAAGGAAGACGTAGCATGGAGTATAGCGTGCCTGGTCCATCATCACCCTATACCTGATTTGTTCTTCATGCACTTATTCTTGTCTGATCTGCAATTGAAGAATATGTATGTGTAATCTGCCCACTATCAGAAGAGGTGTGACGAGCTGAAGCCTTTCAAAGATGTTAGCATTATTCTGTGTCATAGCATTATTCTGTGTCATAGAAGTGCTACCAATCTAAGCCAAATCTGCAGCAATCACGCTCTTGTTTCCTGTAGCTGAAGTTCTGAGTTCTCATACACAGTTGTTTACCTCAGCGCCGTCCATCCAAAGGTCTTGCCACGTGTAGTATTTGTCAATTCGTTTTAATATCTTTGTTTAGTGTTAAGTTTGTTTTAATAATGTTTAGTTTATGTTATTTTATTTTGTCATGTTTTTAGAATATAAAAGGTCAAAGTGTGTTTTGCTACTGAGTCTTGTGTTGCAAAAAGTAATTAAATATTACTTTTTACTTGCTTGGTCAACAAAATTATAGTCATGAGTTTATTAATAAGTCTATAATTGAGTCACCAGAAGTTGTCACTAGTTGATGTCTCATTAGTAACTTTTTTTTATAAATTTTTTTTTACGTGTTAAATCTTGTATATAAAGTCAAGTTGGTAGAATTATTATTATGTCACTTATTGTGGTCAGTCATATAAGTGTGAATTCCAGCCTTATATGTTATAGTCAAAAGTTTATGTCTCAGTCAATTAGTGGTGTTTATTGTCATCATCAAATGTCTATGAGTTGTCTTTTAGTTCTACGACTTATAGCATTCAAGTCTGAGTCAAAAAGCTATATGTTGTAAAAGTCAAAATCTTCCTCTTTGTAAACGGACGCATTATCAAGCAAACCCAGCGTCCTGAAAATAAATTATTTCGCATTAAGGGGGGGAATAAACACAATGTTGAAATTATTAAGCTTCAAATTCCAATCAGCTAATTAATCAGCAACATAACGAAGGTAAGGAGGTTGGAGGCCTAATTGCAACCTCTAGTCAGCCACTAGCAACGAGTTTGCATTATGATGTAGGAGCATCTTTGTTTGCATTTTTGCTCGTTTTGTGTGTTGTGCTGGATAAACCCCTGTTATGATATTTGTGAAAGATTAATGTTTTAGAGAAGTCCACGCTTTGAGGGCAAATGAGGGATTTCAAGGTAAACTCTTTATGGATTGTTGTCCAAATAGTTTCAAGAGTTTGTGAATCTTAATAATTTAGAAATTAGATTCGGGAAAGTGGTCTGAGAACTAAGGAATTTGACTTGGGAATTGCACCTTCACAAAGGTTAAGAGACAACTTGATGGAGTTGTATTTGGTTCGAATAAATTTTTCAAAGAAAAGCTTCTGCAAGATATGATTCTTTCCCCATGTTTGCACCAAGAGAAGGAATGTTCAAAACAGTTCATTAGTGCTCACATTATTGTTGTTTATGTGAGTAGATATTATTTGTGAAAATATATTTTGTAATAAGTGGGTACATAGATAAGAGCTTGTGAGAGATTATAGGAAGCTTGTTAGAGAGAATATAGGAAGGTTGTCAATTGGTTTGATAATATTAACTCTGTGGACGTAGGAATGCAATAGCTTTATATATGTAATCCATGTTTGATGAAAATAATTAACGAAGATTGTATTATTAATGTGAGTTTATATTATTGTGCAGACTGAGTTTTCATTAGTAAACGC
This sequence comes from Torreya grandis, assembly GCA_037957365.1. NCBI lineage: Eukaryota > Viridiplantae > Streptophyta > Pinopsida > Cupressales > Taxaceae > Torreya > Torreya grandis. The sequence goes on along the minus strand of JARHVA010000870.1, from coordinate 800,866 downwards.
TGACCAAATTTTACAATGTCAACATTCACGATGGGCTCAATAAAACTAAGCAAATACTCCACACGTTCCCACCACATATCATTAAGAATCAACCCTTTCACCTTTGTGGCCCTCTCAGTGTTTGATTGCCTCCATACAACCCAAAGGTGATTAATAACCATGTTGCTCAATACCTCCCGCACCTTAACAAGCCGTCTCAAGACGAGTGTGTGCGAGGCAAATTGAGTCTCAGCAACCTAATACGAAATTAAAACAAATAAGAATTTTAAAAAATCAAAAATAAAAATCCTAAAAATTACGAAGTTACACAATTACAAAATTAAATTAAAATCATTCATGATTCATGAATGAATAAAAATAAAGTTACCTTTAACAACTGCAACTTCAAGGACCTAAAGATGCCTTGAGACATGTGATGGTTGTTTACAAACATTTAGATCTCGCTCACCTCTTCATAGACTTGTTTGATCCAATCAATTTTAGAACCCAATTTTTGCAACATAAGGTTGAGGGAATGAATGGCACAAGGTGTCCAAAATATGTGCCCGTAACTTGCCTCAACCAACATGCCCGTAACTTGCTTCAACCAACATACCCGCAACTTTGCAATTTTTTGCGTTGTCTACGATAACTTGGACAACGTTTTGAGGCCCCACCGCTTCAATGGATTCTATCAAGATGATGGCAATGAATCATGCATCCTTCACTTGCCCCTCACAATCAACGACCCTCAAAAACAATGCCCCTTTAAGGCACACTTCAACCACATTAATCAATGACCTATTTGTTGTATCTTTCCGTCCATTGGAAACAATGAACGCCCATGTTTCAATCCACAAGTTTTATACAACATCTACAACATGTTTCCTTTATTTTGCCAACAAGGTGGTGCACACATTTTCATACCCTTTAGGGACTTCATTGATAAATCTCACTGTATCCTGCTAATATGGTGATCTAGAAACATTGAATGGCAGCCCACATGCGTAAACACAACGTGCAATGTTCTACTTCGCAATGTCCCTAGATTCATTCTAAAATGCCCTTTCCAATGGGTTTGCATCATTTATTCTCTTGCAACTAAGAGGTGAATCCTCTTCCTCTGTCACCGCAACGGATGTAGAAAGAAATGGGCGTGATGGGGTCATGACATTAGCATGAGATGGAACACGTGGTTCAATAGATGTAGATCATTTCTTTTCCAAAGGATGCTTTGAGCTTAAGGTAACAGAGCCATCTACTTCTTCTTGCTCTCTAATGTCTACAAGTATCTTTGCATGTGGTGAGCCCTTTCTTGGCTTTCCATTTATGTTTGGCCCACCACAAGCTTTGATTCCAGAACCAAGAATCACACACAAATAGGCTTTCACCCAACTATACGACCTCTTATATTTAACCTTACACTCTAAGCAAACCCAAATGTAACACCCTCCACTTGGTACCTGTTCGTGGATTGCTTTTGAAAGTTGTCCCTTGGCCCACCAAACTCGCACTTGCAAAGTGAAACATTTTAGCAAATCCCTATGGCCCCTGGTTAAAAAATAATAATATTGCTATTAAAATTTAAAGCATTTGGCATTTGTTGAAAGAATGTTCAAAAAAATCACAAAAAAAATTAAAACTGGTTACAAACATTTTTAAGTTTGTAACTAGAACAAAAAGTCAAAAAAAAAAACACAAAACTGAAAACTTCTCTTAAACCAACAATCCTCTTCATTGCAATATCCTAAAACTCCTTGGCACCAAATGGGTTGTTGAAATAGCGTAGGATTAGCAAAAGGAAGGAGTTTCAGTCCTAAGCAATTGAAAAAATGAAGGTGAGAGAAAAAATGTGCAATAAGAGGTAAAAATGCAATGAAAGGTAAAATGTGTTGTTTTCTTTTGTTAAAATGAGTGTAAAAGTTGCTTTTAGGATTTCCCCTATGCTTTCTTTTAATTTTAATTGTTTTTTGAAGTCCATATTAGACTTTTCATAAAGTGAAATTGAAAAATAAAAATAAAAAAGGACATCTTGCCCACTGGATACGCCCTAGAAAACATCCAGGATCTTGTGGAGGACCTATGGATACACGCAGATATGTCCTAGTCTTTAGAGCCCCTACAGGATCCTAGACATTTCCGTGCATATCCATAGGACCCCCACAAGATCCTGGATGTATCCAAGGCGTATTTTGCAAAGATCTGGATCCGATACATTTTGGATCAAGTTTGAGGGCGTAAGAGGACACGGCTACATAGTATTTCTATAGGTCTCCCTTGTGCAATTGTTTTAGTGAGTTGTGTCTCTTATTTGCCATTATATCACAATTCATCCATACATTTTGGTGAATCACTTTGCTCTTAGAACATATCCAACCTTAAGGTTTTCTTGTTATTTCTCCCTCTAAGGTCTTGTTTTCCACCTATCGGATCTGATTTTAAAATTTAGGTGTATTCCTCATTGCTCTATAATCGGCCCTAGCTTCCTTCATGTTTCTCATGCTTACATCTTATGCCCATTAAGAAGGCTAGACCTACAAACCTTACTAGGCAAAGTACTAAATCGAGTGGTGTTATTTGTGATTTGATTCAACTTCCTTTACTTGGTACTCGTGCTTATTTGAAATCAAAAATAACAAATGACAATGATGTTCCTCCCCTTTATGTTGTGGATAATGCAAATGTTCATCCCCCTTGTACATAATGCAAATGGTACTCATGCTTATTCGAAATCAAAAATAACAGATGATAATGGTGATCCTCCCCCTTCTATCGTGGATAACGCAAATGTGAATGATAATGTAATTGTGAATGATAATTCAAATGATGATGAATATGATTATGAAAACCATGTTTTTTGTGATGCGAAAGATTTTTGATGATATAGATCCTTAAAAAGTTCATAGACTTGTTTACTTTAGAAGCTTATTTCAAAAACGTCAAGGATCTTTAAAACCCGTGCTGCTTAAGTTAAAAGAAATAAAAAAGAAAGCTTTGGCTAAGGAATCTACACTTGAGCACGTTACAATAGATCCTTTGAATGTTTCAAATCTGCCTATTGAAGGCTCTACTTCCACATTAAGTGGTGAGTTTAGTGTTCCCATTAATACCTCCATGCCTCCACCTAGATTTATTCCTCAAGTTAACATCCTTATTCCCATGCAACCTACTACATCTTTTGAGCCTCCTATGACTAGTATACCATCTTGGCCCACTTCTAATGATTTATCTTTTGCTCTTGCTCTTGATCTTGGTCTTAGTCAAAACACTAAAGCCTCTAATCCTATCAATGCTAATCATACGTTAGCTCATACACGTCACTACATCTAAGGATGCATATATTCAAAAATGTTTTCAAGATATGCAAGCTCAAATTAAGAAACTTGCCCAAAGGATCTCAAAAAATTAGCCATGTGATCACTTCTCAAGATATGTTACATAACCCATTGGTTCATGTGGTCTTCACTCACTTTTTTGCCTACTAGTTTTATAGTGCCTAAATTTGAAGTATACAACAGCAAGTGTGATATTTTGCATCACATTCGATCTTTCTTTTCCTCAAGCTTTGGTTTTGCTCATGATGACCTATAGATGATCAAGCTCTTTCCTAAGAGTCTTGACTATGCCTTGGATCGGCTCTACACCTTACCTATAGGCTCCGCACGTCGATTTAATGATTGAGTCAATATCTTCTTAGCTCACGTTTCTATAAACATTAGCCAATCTCTCAACTTGTTCAACTTAAAAAAAGAACTAATGAGAATGTTAGTACGTGTTTTGATTCAAGACTACACTTACAAAAATATCTCGCTAAATACCCGATAACAAGTTACAAAGCATTTTCTCAACAATTTGATTTTACCACTCAAATACAAAGTTATGTTTAACACTTCCAATATTTTGATAAGCTTTGCCATATGGTTCGCAACTTTGAGATTAAATTTTTACAAGCCAAAATGTTTAAATAAGGGTTTAATGCCCCTTCCTCTACTAACAACTCCCAATAAATCAACATTCAAAGCTAAGGCTAATGATACTCCAACTTTTCAAGCTAAGAATGAAGCCAAAAATATAAACGCAGTTTCACAACACCTTGACAAGCTAGTTCTTCCAACTTATTGAGAGCATAAGAAGTTTACAAGGTTACCCTCGCATCCTCACCATGTGCTTAAACAGTTGCTTGATTGCAACATGATATCTTTGCCTCTGCAATGTGAGTCAGATACATATTGACCTTTACCTAGAGGCTATCACGTAAATGCATATTGTAACTACCATAGTGCTTCAAAACATACTACCAATCTATGTTATTCATCGACACATAAGACACAAGATCTAATCGGTAGTAATGTTATTCAAGTTGAAAGCCATAATAAAACATTGAATGAATCTATCACTACAATTAATCGACAATCACAAATTTTCAACAATCGATTTCCGAATCATGATAATAAGAAGCAAAACAATGTTCACATGGCACTACCTATACATCAACCAATGATTTCTAACTAGCAATTGCCCCGATGGTGTAAGGAACGTTGGAAGGATGTAATATTTTCTTTTCAAATGTCAATATATTGGCAACATGGATGAATGGAAGCAACAAGATAGACACTGGAACCTCAATGTCTTGTCACCACATGAGTTACATTGCATCGTTGATTTGAAATGCACATCAGACTTGGAGTCATGTTGCAATCAAATCAGCACTCATGACATCCTTGTCCACCCTCAACATCAAAAAATGACAAAGCAAAGATGTTGCAACCTTGAAAGTTATGTAACCCTTTGCAATGGCTGATGTAGGCCATGTAAATCCAAACACTACACTAAATCTGGTTTTGGTGCACAAAATGGCCCCCCCAGCATATGGTATTACCTGAAAAATCCTATCATTGCTACTCACCGTTATCGTCCAATGCACGTTGAAATCTTTCACCACTTGCATGTTCTTTATCACCTTGCCCTTTCTTCTTGGGGTTCGATTTTGGTGTTTACGTATGTTGTTAACCCTGATTTAATTGTTCCAGATATTAATATATTCGCAACATGGACAAACATACGCTACAAGATAGACTTTGGTACGTCAATGTCTTGTTTGCACATAAACAACATTGTAATGCGGATTCGAGCCACTCATTGCACATGGAGCACTATCGCAATCAAGTCAACACTCTTGGCGTTCTCGTCCACCTTTAACAATAGAAAACGGCCAATCAAAGATGTCACCACCTTGCAAGCTACATACCCCTTTGCAATGATTGTCATGTAAACCCAATAGCTGACCTAAATCTAGGTCTGGTGTATGATACGGGTTTTGTGGTGTCCGATATCAAATGAAATAACTTGTTGTTGCCCCTCACCATTACCACCCAGCTCACCTTGAAATCTTTCACCACTTGCATGTTTTGTATTGCCTAGCCCTTCCCCACCACTTCGCCATTGGTGAAGCTCTTCGAGAAACAAAACATCTTGCCACGTTGTATGAAGGAACACGAGGTCCCCGGCCGTTGGATTGATGTACAACCCACTCCTCATTTAATAGTCATAGACATTGGAGATTAGTTGGAAGTGATAAGCAAGTATGGTTCATCGAGTCAAGGGTATGAGTGTGGTGTTTCCATATGTTCTTAAGCATGATTTAATTGCTCTAGGTGTCAATGTGTTAGCATCATGGATGAATGCAAGCTACAAGCTAGACTCTGGGAACTCAAAGTCTTGTCCCAGCATCAATGACATTGCATCATTCATTTGAGTTTTACATGACACATGGAGCCCTGCCACAATCAAATCGACTCTAGTGATGTCCTCATCCACTCTTGACAATAGAAAACAACCAATCAAAGATGTCACCACCTTGCTTTGATATAACTAACATATCATTTTGCATTGTTGTTACATTGACGTGGCAATTTAAAATTTAATGTCATTGCATATGGGGGTCTAAATTATATTGGATAAGTGTTATCCATGTCACTGTAGAGAAAGATTCTTGTCTTGCAAATGCTAATGTGTCCATCGATGCTAATATTATATTGCATTATTATAGTATATATAATATTATATTCATATCATATACCATGTCGATTATATTCAACCACTAAGCCAATTACCAAATCAAACACTATAATTAAGAAAAAAAATCTACAAATTATAAGTAAATAAATAATATTCAATAAATAAAAGATTAATTATTAAAGAATGAGATTGTGCTACACCGCACCCCACGATAACATTTGTCCTTCTTGTGAGACTCATGGCGGCACATGTCACGAGGCTTCCGTTTTCCATGACATAGAAGCAATGCTGTAGTTGTAATTTACAAAATAACCTATTTTAGGCACTCGTCTTCCCCTTAGTCCTGCAACAAATTAGGGTCCTTCCACCACTGCTTACAGTCATACATAGAATTTTCCACAAGCCAAATGTTTATTTGTTCATGAATTCCATCACTGCAACATTCCATCTCCTTTTGTAATGTTTATTCAAAGCTAAGCGGACTATCCATTAAGGCAATTAACATCATGGAATTCGAAACTAATGGAGCTTCCCTGTTTTCTTTCAGTGTATCATTGATGACTACAAATTTTTCACTAGAGCACGGACATATACAATAAAATGACCACCTCCTAGACTATCTATTTCTATCATTTGAAGCCAATTTATGCAGTGAATTACCAACTGTCGTAGCAAGGAGTCGATATTGGGTGTTCCAACTAACCTCTAAAGAAGTTGTGGGAATTGTCTCCACTGGCATGAACTTGCTATTGAATGTGGCTATGGTATATTTAATGCATTATAATTCTCTATGCTATTTACTATTGATTCTCTATGGTATTTTGTTAGTGTGGAATCTGTAATATAAGAACCTAATTCTAACTATAAGTTTCTTAAAGGATGAAAAACAAATAATTTTTTTTTGTCTTATCGTGAAACATTTGCTAAACTCGCTACCGTGAACAAGATATATGGCTATAGTAGCGTCCCATTGAAGAAATGTAAGATTGCCCTAGGTGTCCTGGTTATTAATAATATGAAAGATTGGACGATACTCCCTTTTAAGAGACACTAAATTGGTGTCGTCAAACATCAAACAAGGCCGACGTTTAAGGAGAAGAGAACCTTCCATACATGCTTCAAAGCTCATGTAATATAGGATGTATCTGGCACCAACTCTATTTCATTTTCATCACACTTTGGATTGGTACCATCCATGGCTACCGCAGGGACAATACAGTACTAGAGCGCCTCCATTATGCGACCACAATCTTTTATCCACAACCTTGAACTATCACAAATTTTGAACATAAATGGCGACACTTTTGGCCTCTGTCAAGATGAAGACTTGATCAGATAACACTTACATTGTACAAGTGTCATTTTATGAATTGTTTAAAAAAAACTTTAGCAAAACAGGTCTTATCTACGCAAGTATCCATGTTGAGGTCAAGGATGCAATCCGCAAACGAATCTAAGCTATGTTTTTGCCAAAATAATACACCTCCAACGGAATGGGCATATAATAGATGGTATTACAAGTAAGGTTACCAATTTTCAAAAGCAAGCTCCATCTATCACATTTTATGACCACAAGACTCCAAAAGATGATACTAACAATGGTCCACTCTATATACATGCTTTTGTCAATTCGCATTCTATGATCACACATGGCATCATGATTGACAATGGTTCAAATCAAAACTTAATTACAATCATTTCTTGATGGTAGAGGATATACTAAATGAGAATTACTTGACACAACCATGGTTCTTAAGAGTTATATGATGGTCTCACATGGACACCCACCAGCGATATCACATTACCAATCATCGTAGGTCCTAAGACCCTATTAGTATGGTTCTACATATTGTCGAATAGTGGGACTTATGATCTATTACTTGGACACTGATAGCTCAATCAAATGAGAGCAACCCCATCCACATTACATCGATGCCTTAAGTTTGTGCATTTAACAAAGTATTTACTGTTTGTGGCACACATTATGAGTTACCCATCTCCCATTAGAAACAACATGAGACATTACCTTTAGTACTTTCTAAAAAGCAAATCATTCAACCTCATGTGGTATCTGCTAAAATTTCACCGCCGATAGTTATGGTTCCTACAGTTCTTACATATACAGTTCCAATTCCTTGTGTTACGGCTCCTAGAGCTACAACTCCTACACTTGCACCACCAAGAGATATAATATAGACTCAGCCACGTCCTAAGCTAGTCTTATCGTAGTCTTTTGCATACATTCCTACCCAAGCACCTACGAAGAGTTCAAGTATATAGAAAAATATCCAAACTATTACAAGTGCTTCTTTTCAAGAGGTTAAGGCAATTCCTGCAACCCATTCTCACGATGATTATCTTAGTGATGATGATTTAGGTTTTCACACGACCCATGATTACATGACCGATCCTACATCTTATGATAACTTTTGCCTATACTTTTAGTGGTGCAACTAACTCCCCACGATCATAGACATCCCTTTGTAGACGAATAGACAGGATCAACTTAGCCATGCTAGTCTATCCCTTTTGCTTCATTGATACATCTTATTATGCATAGCTTTGTTTTTTATTTCTTCTTTATGTCATGCCTTTCATGTGCTTTCCTCCTTTGAGTTTCTCCTTGCCTCATGCTTCTTTTGGAATTGACATATTAGTCTTCCCCTTGGTTCACATTGACATTCTTCTCGCCCCTTAGTTTATGTTGTTTGTTATGTCGCCCTGGCCCTTTCCCCAAACACCTGCATAGACTTCTTAAAGATGACAATATTAGTTATTAAGACCTTTTGTCCTAGCAAGCACTAATTTCTAACAAAAGTTTTAGGTTGTTTGGAATCTTCCTCTTCTTCTTTCTTCCAAATTTTCACCTCTTGGCTTTGCTTTCTTGCCTTTCTTAATTTTGCCTCTTGGCTTCTTTTCTTGCTAAATTGAGCTCTCCTCACTTCTTCTAGTTTGTGCCTCTTGACCTCCTTCATATGTAATCTCCTCCTTAAAAGATATAAAAATGCAAAAACATTGAAAAACTTAAAAATCAAAGATTTATTTGGCTTTATCTTTGTCGATGGATACATATCATGTTTATCTACCTATGCCAGAGGTTTACCAACACATCTTACACACATGTTTCTCATAGTATTCTTTGAGTGGGTGAGATGTAAGATATACAAGTTACATATGATTATTAACTTACAAATTCTATACAACTATATTTACGCCCACACTCGAGGGATTTCTCACATTGGTGGTATGCCTTATATTGGGGGCATCTCTTTACATTGGGTCTCAAGTGATATCCTTCTTACTTTCCATTTATCATATAAAGAGCTACTTACATTGACTACACATGTCTTGCATGTGCATGCTTGTACTTGTGTGTGCTTGTGTGTATTCCCTATCGATGTCTTATCCAACGTGTTCATAGAGGATCCTCTAAACATCATGTCATGACATTGATTGCTTGTGTGTCATATTTCTTGCTTGATGGTTGCCTATTCTATGTGTGATTCCCATTTTGTATCTGATTGCATTGCCTATACTATGTGATATACTATATCATGCCCACTACTACTTGCAGTATACTATGCTTGTTTCCTACGTTGCCATGGTCCTTACCATGCATCTACTGCAAAATACTACTATTATTTATATGTGTGCTTCATTGTTATATCTAGCCCATTTACAAGTGCATTGCTACATTGGGGCATATCATGTCCCTACCCTTATCGTGCCATTGGGGGCATTGTACCCTTACCTATTAGCTAAGCTTCAGTGATATTATTTATACCTTATCGTGTCATTCAAGGTGTCGTACCCTTACCTAGCTCCTAGAGTTATCATCTATATCTTATGCATACAGAGCTTACTACACCCATGTGCCTATTGATATTACGCTGCTTATATCACAACACTATGTTATCCTATTTACACCTAGTCACATGGGAATACTACATCAATATGTTGGGTACTCCATATCCTACCACATTGGGGCCATAGTTTTGTCCCCCTCGGCAGATTATATTAATGATATTGCTTGCCCCTCACTATCTCATCCTCGGATGAGATTGCATCTTCCTATCAGGGTTTATACGATCATATTTTTCTATATCTACATATATGTGTTTACAAACATTTTTTCAAACCTTCTAACAACTTCGGCTATATTTTTCAATGATAACACATGTTGCCCATGACTCTTTCTTTTGAGATCAGTGATTGTAGGAACATGTACCAATCCCTCACCTCAAAAGGGGGGCATATATCTAGATATTTCTACATCTAGATATTCTATACCTTACGTTGCCAAGAAATAGGTACAAAACACGGAAACGTAAATGTTCACAAACCCTTGGTTTGGAAATGTAATGGAAACATTCGTAAAACATACTATAAAAATATAAATATATAGTATATTTTTATTTTTATATATAATATATAAACAAAGCATAATAATCATTTTTTGTCAATAAAAGATAAAATACTTAAAAAATTATAAATATAATATTCATTCAAACTTGAAAGACAAAATGTACATTTAAATTTGGAATAAATCGTTTAAATTGTCCTCGAGCATGAATGCCACTCCCACTAGCTCCACTCTCTACCCCTTGTGTAGAACTCCTCCTTGTTTCAATGGTTGCCTCCAAACTCCTTGTTGCAATGGTTGCCTCCAAACTCCTCCTTGCAATGGTTGCCTCCTAAACTCCTCCTTGCTCTTGTAAAAAACAACAATGATGAGATTGTGTGTTTTATCTTTGTATTGAGTGTGTTTATATAGTTTCTAGATAGCGGATTCTAAAATATTAGGATTTTTTTTAATGTTTTAGCTATTTTTTTCTTGGTCGATTGTTTATTTGCCAAAAATGCCCAGGGGTATGACGGAAAGTTTCCGGACTTTTTGGCAAGTGCCCAACGTTTCTGATACGTTTGCAGAGCGTTTCCATGCCAAAAATGTATCCAAGGCTGAAACAAGTGGGGAGGGGTTGAGACATTTCCCTACAACATATTCTATGCCTAGACTCAGATTTACTAAGAAGCACCAAATATATACTTCCCTAATCAAGAAGTGGGCTATAGTTTTCAGGATTCACTTTAAAATCCTTAAATGTTTCAGAGTTCCCTTTAAAAATCGTCAATGCCTAGATTTTATTTTTCATTTTTGAAGACCCAAGAGTTTCCCAAGAGTGATAGCATAGTTTGCGTACCACCAAGTGCATTCATTCCCATGCTCATATTTTTTAGTTTCTATTTAATTTTGACATATTCATATTGATTTATCGAGATATTGACTACTTGCGTGCATTAATAATTGTTTGTAGGTATAGCATATTCACCAGAACGTGAGTGAAGCCTATCCCAAACATCTAGTTTCTTCATCCTTCCATCCCTCAAGTAATATTCAAGTGCGTGCTTAAAAATATGTTTTACTTTGACATACACATGCATTCGCATGCGCACACACACAAATCAAAGTGGGATATTATGTAGACATCTAATTTTGGTACAAAACCTCCTTTACCATAGTGTCTTTGTCATGCTTTATCACACTTGTTCCATTTGTGTACATTTGGTTATTTTCGGACACTTTCAGCTCACATTAGACACCCCACAACCTTGATTCATCTAGATTTCCTCGTAAACACCTCAAATCTATCAATTGTCAACACCAAGATCCCAATCAACCATTCTTTGTTCAGCATGATCTATGTTTTGAGCCTTTCTACCCTTCAGCTCTAAATCAGCCGACCACCAATTCTGACCCTTGCCATTTTGTGAGTCCTTTTTGCCTTGGCCTAAGTCCCCATTCCATGATTTTCACTTATCATTATTTTCTAGCATGGCCTATCTTTGAAGTGTCCTAAGGAACCCTATTTCTACAAATATATCCTAAACGATTACACATCTTCTCATATCAGCAAGTTTCCTTCAATTCAAATGTCTTACAAGCAATTTATCTCGCGCACAATCATCGAGCCTTATCAATAGTTCTGCACATTCAGCCAAGGAGTTTGCACATTGACCTTGTATTGCATCAACATCATTACAAGGCTTATGCTATCACATCTTGTACCAAAATAAGGTTGTAATGAAGCATATAGTTGTAGTTGCATTTGATTATCTACAAAGAGGAGGTGAAGTCCTTTCTCTCATTGGGTTGGGATTCACTCACAAGCACTAGAACTACATAAAGCCCTAAGTCCAAGCATGTGGGATATGTGGTCGCAACTCCTCAAGAAGCTGCCTAGGCGAGCTAACTTGCGCAATATTCTACGCATACAATGTTGAGGATTAGGTCAAAATCAAAGGAGAAGACAATCAGACAAGTCTACCCATCAAATCAGTGAAGGGAAGACAAAATCTAGATGATCATCAGAGCGCGCAGAGGTCTTGAAAGTTACAGAACCTAGAAAATAGCGAAGGACATAAACGACGTAGGACACAATCAATAGACAGAATTGGCCACGTGTCAATTCTAAGCTAGACACACTTGACCGATTCTGATCAGCTTTAGACTACCAAGACATCTTATGTGCCAATTCCAAATTTTGTTCCTGATTCCATATTTCAGCTACAGTGCCCAAGTGCGTTTGTTTCAGTCTTATGTCTCTCTAGTGTCTCTTTTCATTGTTATTGCTTGTTCAAATCATCTCTTTGTATGGTCAGTCTAAGATTATTCTTCAGACCTATAGATTGTTGTGTTTTTGTAGGTATCCCTTGTGCAATTGTTTTAATGAGTTGTGTATTGCTCTGTTTCCACTCAACCACAATTCATCAAAACACAAGGATGTAGCATAAAATCTTATCTTCAAAGAACTACTTATTGATGCTTGTCTATATTTTTAGGCTTGAAGAGCTCAACCTTTCTACGTGTGTTTATTTGTGCTCTTCATCAACTTTGAAATTGCAAAATCATATGGCATTGTTGTCAAGAATTGTCCAACCAAGCATATTTACAACAAACAAAGTGTTGCCACAAGATCAATTACTAGTAGCTTGATAGGAAATCATTTAAAAACACAAGAATAGCCTCCAAGGGGAAACCGATGTGTAATAATGCCACTCATGGTCAACAAATACTCGAATATAAATCTTGTCAAATAAAACAAGCAAAAAACATTTAAATTTTCATTGTATATACTCATGACAAATCCACTTGATATACATCAAATTAAACATAAAAACATGTATTATATAGGAAAATATCAATGAAATGGGATGCAAATTGTCAATATAAAATTACTTGCCTACTTAATGCGTATTATCATGTTCTTTCGATGTCTAAGAAGCATAGTCACACAACATGGGCTCAAGAACTCAACAAGTTTAAGAGCATCAATAAACATAGCACTTTTGAATAACTCGAAAAAAAAGTTGACTTGACCTATTTTCAATAGACTTGTCACTTGGAGAAACTTGGGAATAACTAGGCAAAGAGTTGAAAGCTTATTTTTACTAGACTTGGCACGTATTGAAAAACTTGGGAATAACTCAACAAAGAGTTGACTCATTGAAGTCAAACTAGTGAGTACTCCTCCATTCTGGAGGAGGATTGTGGCTATAAATTGAACACATGCTCAAAATATTTGGAAAAGATATAGAATAATAATATCTAGAATTTTCACATCAATGACTAATACACTAGAAAGACAACAACTCACCAATCCTAAACTTTTGAATGTAGTAGAAGCAGGCAGGAGGAGTATCAATTCCTCACCATTATGGAAAATAGGCTCAAGGGATTGTTAGATAATTTCATAGTTACCAAAATCTCGAAGACGTGCTGATGTGGGGATAGGGTTTCCATAATGGCAAAAAAATTGCCAAATTTTGGGGATGAGAGGGGTATGCTATTAAAAATAATACATAAACAATTAATATTTAAATATTTTAACTTTATTCAATGAAATTTAGAATTTTAAACTTTATTATATTTTTTTGGATATTTTCAGGATTAGGGTTCAATGTTTTTGCGCAAATAAAACTTTTTTTGGGTGCGGGGTTTTGTTTGAAAGTAAAAGCATTGGAATTTTTTTTTTTAAGTTGGGGACGTCCCCTCCAAGTCCATAAGTCCCCGGAACATTTAGAGCATCCGTGATGTCACCAAAATCTAGGAGACACATCCCTATGGAACATTGGATCATAATTTTTTAAAAAAACAATTGAGTACAAGAAAAGATGTAAAAAGAAGGGCTTTTCAACAAGACAAACACGTTAATGGAAGCAAAAATGCTAATGAGAATGCAAGTGTTTAATCTTCAAGCTAGTTAATAAGATAAATTTATCTAATTAATTAGCTAACATATCAGTTAGCTACTTATTTAGATTATTTATTTGATTAATTAGCATAAGGTTTAAGTTTTAAAATTAAAATAAATAGCCAAGTTGTTGACCATCATTGCTCTCCAATTAAGTAAAACGAATATAATCAATGGAGACATGATTGCTGAAATTTTCTTGGAGCCAAGTTAATCTTTCCTTTCTCCCTGAAGAGGTTGCACATATTGTACTTGAAATGTCGAAAACGATGTAAAATTAGAATTTGATATCTAATAACATGATATATCTAGAAGTCTATAACCTAAACAATTTTCATCATGGAAATATCCACAAACTCAAGTGTAATATTTATTCTATGTGTGCACTAGCTAGCTAGGGTAGACCATGTTCCAACCAATATGTTATAAGGCATATAGATTGCACGATGGAACTCACAATAAATAGCAATATCATCAAAGCATATACAAGAAAAAAAGGAAAGGTCCTTTTAAGGTCCACAAGCACACTGCATATGGGACCACTTGGTACTCCATGTGGACCTACTAAAGCATGCATAGGGAGGCACCCAACTACGCAACCATCATACAAGGCATACATGCCCTACCCCCTTTAGAGTTGAATTTTTGACCTCCCTTCGTAGGTCACAAGTTCTTCACCATCAGGACCACTCGTATTGTACTTATAGGGGAAACCTATTGCTTACAGTCATAAGTGTTTATAACAACTTCAAATCATTAATTGACCACAACCCCCTGCTTTAGCTTTTACTCAAAATGCCTCCTACACTTATCACTAGGACAACAAAATTTAAAGCTTCACTACTAAGAAACTCTATTGCAAGGATTCACAAAAGCCATTGAAGGCTAGGGGCTTGGACATCCTTTGGATCCAAGTGGCATCTATTACATGCTGCAGATATAGGTTATTGAATTACTAAAATGCTATCTATTAAATCTTAAATGGATATTAGAGGACTCAATCCTATGTTTATTATAGCCATTCCAGGATCAGAGATTGGTGTACTAGGTTGTTGCCTTCTCAGCAGCGACCAACTCCTTCATCGTATCCACGGCCTCAATGTGACATTCAATTCCCTCAGCTGGACCTTGACATTTCATTTATGCATAATCAGTATCAAGAAACAACAAAGGAAGATGAAAATCAAGGTGCCTTTTAAATGGAACGCACCTCCATGCCTAGGGCCACAGCGTGATTGGCATGTTTGAAATAATAATCAAGCCCCCTCTTCTGCTACTAGTTTTTCCACTTGTCTTAGTGTCGATTGTTTAGCATGCAACTTTTTTGTGACAATCTAGATAGCTTTGAAGTTAGCAATTATGTTGATGTTTGTCATTTGGTTTTCATGATATTTTAAATCTGGAGATCAGTTATGTTGTATGACTGTAAGCCACCTAAACCTGAAATGTTCTTGGACTTTGATTTATTTGTTCAGACTACATGCTTTATCATTTGAGCCTTTGCGATGTAATAACTTCCACCTTCCAGTATTTTTTTCAGCTTGTTCATAAATAGAATATAATCGACATGCTTTTTTAAAAATAAACCTGAAATTGAGATAGTGATCTCGATATGTCCTCCTTAAAAACACTGTTATACTCATATTTGCTCTGGTGAGTCATTTCAATTGAAATGGTTTTCATTAAGTCTTATGAGACCAATAACAGTTTATGGAACAATATGATTATGAAGCCACAAATCCCCTGCTGTGGAGCATTTCTATACTTCTAACATTATAAGTTATTTATAAAAGCTCAGAAGTGAACAAGAGTACAAAGAAATTTCAAGACCCTGTCTAACTCATTTTCAAGGTTAGTTCTGGAAAGAGAGAGAGAGAGAGAGAGAGAACTAACAGAGAATATTTGCAAATGATATAATTACAACTTCCGAAATGGTTGGGATATGCACAGGCCACTGGAGGCTATACTTTGGGTCCAAGAGGTATATTATATCATGCAGTTATAAGATATTCAAGTATACTAAAATGCTATCTGCTATAGATATTAGAGGTCTCTCCCTCCCATGCTGACCGTGGCTGTTCCAGGAGCAGAGGTTGGCAAAATGGGTGGCTGCCTTCTCAACGGCAATCCATTCTTCCATGGCATCCGCAACCTCACAATCACACGCAATTTCCTCAGCTGGACCTTGCCATTTCCCTTATTAGCCATAGGAAAAATTAAAAAGGGATTAAAATCAAGGTGCCTCTATAAAGTATAATGGAATGCACCTCCAGATCCAGAGCCACAGAGCAGTTAGGGGTGTTTACAATAATAATCAAGACCCGTCTCCTGATACTAGCGCTGCCGCTTGTGCTTAGTGTCTGTTCTTCAGCATGCAGCTTTTATGCGACGCTCTACAAAGCTTTGAACTTAGCAATTTTGCAATTTTGTTGTGGTTTTGGTGAGATTTTAGATCTGGCGGACAGCTATGTTTTCTGAGTGTAAGCCACCTGAACCTGAAACGTTGATGAACTTTGGTGTATTTGTTCAGATTTCGTGCCCTATGGTTTTGAGTCTTAAAGCTTGTTTCTAAATGTAATATAATAGAGGGGATTCAAAGCTATAATTGAGATACTGAACACCATAAATCCTCCTTATCTTAAAGCCTGTTTATAAATATAATATAATAGAGGGGATTAAAAGCTAAAATTGAGATACTGATCACCATAAATCCTCCTTAAAAATACTATTATACTGAGATTGTTGTGGCGAGTCGTTTCAGTTGCAAATATTTTATTTTATTTACGTCCATGGAACCAAAGACAGGTTATGAAACCACACGATTATACAGCCACACACACATCCCACTGTGGGCGTTTATATACCTATTTAGCGAAGTTCAAAAGAAAACAATAGTAGGTAGAAAGAAAATTAAATATCCAGTCGACTTAAGCGTGGTTTTGGGGGGAAAAACATGACAGCTAACAAAGAAATATTTCGAAATGATAAAATTCGAGCTTCTGAAATGCTTGGAAACACAAACACAAGTGTTTCCAAAAACCTCTTGATATATCTTAGCAATGCAAATAATAAGATCACAATTGTTAGCAACTGACCTAAGACAGCGCGCAATCTTTGAATACAGCGGGAGGAAGGCTCAACAGCGGCGGCGGCAGCCACAGAAGAAGGGAACGTCTCATTGCAGGCTTCGTACAATTTCTGAACTGCGCCAGTCGGCATTGGAGACTCGAACCCTGGCCGATTATCTGTCTTGTTTTGTGGCCTTCAGAACAAGAAGAATGGGAAGGCTTGGGGCGGATAAGCAACTTTTGTGGAGGGCGTTTCAGTAGAAGCATGATAGAGGTATGGTCGTATGGCTATATGACCGGTTCTCCTAGCGTCCTGGAGTGATAGATTCCGAAACAGGTGGGGATAGCGTTGAGGTTTAGCAGGGAGAGAGTTCGATCCGCAGGTCAGGCATGGATTCGATTGAATATTTGGTGGCTGGCATGTATTTGGGATTTGCGGACACAATATGGGAGGATTTTAAACAAGAGAGATCCGGTCGGAAGAAGTGGGGCCGGAGCCTGTAGCCAACATATAGTCATTGTCGATAATGTCGTTTCCTTGAATTTGGATTTATGTGCGGCAAAACCAGACGCTCTATTGCTTAAGATGATGTGTTTCTGTGGGCTTGAAGGCGGATTCACACTGACCTTTTCTCTTTCTTTTTTTCTGGGAATGTGGTGATCTTAATTTAAGAGTTAAGATTGGAGGGGTATGGATGATTTTAATTTAAGTGTTAAAATTGGACGGGTATGATTTTGTTAAAGTTCGTCGAAGTACGATTTCAACCTCATGTTTTTTATTTTATTATGTTTTTTATCACAATAAGAATTAAATGTCGATGGATTCTTTCTAAATTAAACGATTTTACTAATTGAACCAACCACCATTCACACATTAACTTTTCATATAATTAACGTTAAACACAAGCAGAATTAACTTTAAGATAAAGTAAACCCTAATATGACACTAATTTTGTGCCACGCAGATATAAAGTAAAGGTACAAGCATGGATTTTTGGTGGACTTTCCACCACTCATCAATCATTACGTTTGTATATTAAATAAAATATTAATAATATTATTATTACAAGTTCACATTTGTTTTTCAAAAGTTTTGAACTCTAAGGGTTTTACATTTTAAAATAATTTTCAATGTTTAAAAGTATATAATTAATATTAGCAATGGTTTTGAAAGGTTAATGAGGCCCTGCGCATATGAAGAGCGGGGAGCCTATTTGCGAAGTGAGCTTTGTTAAGGTAATGCAACGTAAGTTAGGGGTTTGTACACATGGAACATAGTTATAGATAATGTTGATGTGACAGTTCTACGTCAATGTTGATGTGGATAGCTTTATTGCTTATAAAATGAATATAAATTTCGAGATATATTTCAAAGTTTCATTGTTGCAAATTAATTTTGTTAATTTGGTAGTAATTTATTTGCAACGAAATTTATATGATTCTATTTGGAATTAAATATTGAAACGTGATAGATTAGATTTTTGAAAATCAAAGCAATTATTATGGTGTGGAAAACGTAATATTTCAACTAGTTTGAGCTATAGCATAGTGCTGAAAGAGAGCACATGCATAGAAGCATTTCATATCATCATTACAGCCTAGAGTACACTATGGGCCATCATGCCTAGACCCTATGAATATGCTTATAGGAATATGGAGGAAATGGATGAATATTGATACAAACTTTTACAATTAAAATTGTTAAGAAATTGTAATATAATCATTGTGTGAAACTCCTTGATCAATTAAAAAAAGTGATATGTGAAAAAGAAATATTTATAAGTAAATGGAATGAAACCACAATTTTTTGGGGAAAAAATCAAGAATTTACCTTTTTATAGAAGTTGTGAATGAGCGAATGTTGTGGACACAATAGTAAATAATATAACATTTGCCAAGATTTAATATTTGAACGAATACTACAATTTTGAAGAGTTGATTTCCAATTAATAGGGCATTAGTCGTAAATTTCACCCTTTCAAGCATTGAAACGCCTCGTGGTTGCATAAATATACTAGTGTTGGAAATATTGTCATTGATGTCAAAGGTCTAGCATTATTGGTGGTAAAGGCCCCATTGCATTTAATGATGTTTTTAATATTCATATCTTAGCTAATATGCGTTAATATTTATTTAATATTAATGAATATATTTTTGGTTGCATATAAGTCAAAAGAGGGCCCATGGAAGTCAAAGAGTCACGAGGTAAAGACAAAAGAGGAATGGGACGCATTTTCTCATGAAGAGTCATCTTGAGGAATTCCAAGAGTCACCATGTGAAGACAAAAGAGGGTATGGCGCATTTTTCCATGAAAGGACACTTTGAGGAATACGAAAAGTCACCAAAGATAAAGACAAAAGAGGAAAGGACGCATTTGCTGATGAAGACTCACCTTATGACTTTTCAAATGCAAGGATACGAAGGGTCATGAAAGTTTGGCATCATTTTTAATGAGGATTGAAGGGTCACAAAAGGTGAATGCCAAAGGTCATTTGGAAAGCTATAAATAAAGGCTTGATAAGCCATTTGAAATATGCAAGAGTGTGCATGGTTTGTATTTATTTTGAAGAGAGAAAAGTAGGAGATATTGTAAAGTTCTATCATTTGTTGAGTAAGCAACATTCAGAAATAGTTGTGTTTTATACACAAGAGGGGTTGGTGCTCCTGTGGGTTGGTGCTCACAAATCTTTGCAAGGGGTTGGTGCTCACAAATCTTTGCAAGGGGTTGGTGCTCAAAAATAGTTATTGTGTTGGTGCTCAGCAAAAGGGTTGGTGCTATTACAAGTTGGTGCTTACGAACTTTGTAATTTGAGTTGGTGCTCATTCATATATTTGAGATTGTTCTTCGTGGTTTTTTCCACTTTGGGTTTCCACGTAAATATATGCTCTCTCTCTCTCTCTCTCTCTCTCTCTCTCTCTCTCTCTCTCTCTCTCTCTCTCTCTCTCTCTCTCGTGTGGTGCATATTATTGTTTCAATTTTATTGCATATCTTGAATGTGTGATTAAGTGGTTAAAGAAAAGAAATCAGATTAAGTAAAAGATATATAATGTATTGATTCACCCCCCCTCTCAGTATGTTTTGTGCTTAACAATTAGTACCTATGTGTAGGTATTATTGTTTTCATTGTGGGATATTAATTTACATTGGAAAATGTTTTAGAGCAATATCAATTTGTCGTCGATGAAAATTATAACAATTCCCTAATGTTTTAACAAAAGATATGAATAATATTACTTTTTCTCATTAACAGTAGACCGTGAATAATGTTCATAGACTAGGCCAATGAGAAGCTTATCTTTGAGTTACATTTTATTTGTGCAAGTTGTAGCTCGCCAAGGCAAGCTCTGTAAAACCTATACACGTGATAATGGTATTTGTTTTATTAGGGTCACTAGCCACCAAAATAATACTTGAGACAAATGTGCTCATGAAATTCACGAGACATTGCCAAAGTTGGGTCTTTAACTATATGCAAGGTACTCTAAACAAAGGCCAGTTATGCCCTTGTAGGTAGCAGCGTGGTAACCAAACCGTCACAAAGTTATTGAACCTGGCTTTACTAAGTGAGCTCACCAACTTGCAAGGGAATAAACAAGTTGTTTTGATTCACCACCTCCCACATGTTGTTGTTAAGCATAATAGTGGAACAAGCCAAACAAGTTGTCTTGCATGTTACGATCGACCCATTGTTGTATTAAATTCCAAGGTAAGAAGTCATGTGCTTCATGTCCACTATCTTATAAATTTCAACCCTCTAGGTAAATGTGTACCTACATAGATCATTTCTGTTCATATATAAAATGAACATTAAATTCCAATATTATGAAGTTTCTTTTGCCATCTAAGGAAGATTTATCCTAGTTTATTTTGAGCTATCTCCTTTGCACTATTTATCATTTACTTTGAACCTTTTATTTGGCAATAATCATTTCCCTGCACCAACAGTTATTATATGAATGATAAAAAAATTATATTGTCTGCACATGTAATAAAAAAATAAAAATAAAAATTGAAAATGAAGAATGTTGATGCATGTTGTCCATGGATCTAGTTTCTAAGGCCCTGCATAAGTTCTAACAACATTTTGACTGGAGTGCCCGACATATTCCCTTTTCCCTCAACCGCTCTAGCTCTGCCTCTGAAAACACCTCATTGTTCATGTATGTTAGAATACCAAATGAGAGTTGAGTAGCTATAAATATGGATTTGCCATAGATATGATTTAGATTTTAATACATAACTAGAACAGGTCACTCAATTTAGTCGATTTGTGGACAAAATCAAACATTTCTTTTTCCCTAAAGTATAGTTTATAAAATCAAAATTGAAGGCATTTGAGATCCTCTAGTGCGTTTGGTAATGAGAACGAGAGGGAGGGATATTATTTTTTAACTTTGTTATATCTACCTGTCCACGCCAAGACTTTCATTCCTCCAAACAAAAAGTGTTTCGTGTCGCGTACTAACCTACCTATCTGCATAGCTAGCTAGGTGTCTCGTTCAAACAAGGCACATGACCAACAAACTTTTAAATCGTTCATCTTGACCATAAATATGTCCTAAGCATTGTGGATCATGTCGACTTCACTTTTCATAGACCATATCACTTTATGTAAACAACTTAAAGTTTAAAAAAAAGCTTTCTAACAATGAGTTATGACACTTAAAAGTGGCCCATGATGAGGACATGTAAAGTAATTAAAATTTTAATGGATGGCATATTTGTGTGTAACAAATTTTTTTGTAATCAACTGATATGCAAATGAATGCACTATATTAAGCTATGAAGATTTCATTTTGACCCTACGACAATTTTCTCTTATTTCTCTATTTCATTTAAAAGAACGTATAAAAACTCATTAATCTTTCCCTCAACAACAACAAGTATTATATCAAACCTCAAATGCCACTTTGAAAAACCAAACACAAAAAGGGAAAATAGTTTTGATGGTCCTATAAAATGTTTATGTTTCCATTAATTGAATGTCGTAATCTTGGGATCCCTTCCTTTTGGACCCTCTGTGCTCGTTGAATGGGCAAATTCAATTCATTATTTTTAAGTTATAGGGTTTTAAATATTAAATTTAGGGTTTTTAGCCGTCATCGCCCCTTAGCAATCCTGCCCCTATATATATTGATAGGGATAGGGATAGATAGGGTAGTTGTTCATATTTGATCCAAAATTGATCGATCTAGCTCTAATCTATATAGTTTGTCTTAGTTTAGCCAATGGACGATGCTAATAAACAATGCCCTATTTCGAGTAAGATTCATTAATATTTAAAAGGATTGATAAATATTGGGGCTCTGGCCAACTACGTTATTTTAAGCTACAATATCTTAATGACTAATTTTAAACAATTTAAAAATAAAAAACAAAATATTGTTAAAATACTTATAATAGATACAATAAGATAGCTATAATTATATATAATCTCTTGTCATTCTCATGCAAATCAAAAATACATGACTTACCTTCACCAAATTTATCCCAGCTATAAGACCTATTGGATGGATGTCTCTATCCCAACAATAATTTTATTAATCCTATCATTATTGATGCATGGACTTGCAATTACTTGTGGACAAGCATTTATTAGTTATTGACATAACAATCATTATGACAAAATAGAAAACCATTAAGTTGCATCATAAGTCCCATGTGTATAGGAATGAAACGAATTAAATTAGTTACTTAGATAACATATTATCATCATGGCCAAATACTATAAATTGATTATACCCTATGCTCATTGCTTGACTTACGTTCTTAATGAAATACACATACATGTTAATTTACAAGGACACAAAATAAAATCAAATATATAGGTATAAAATGATGCATCATCTGTAATGTCCTATTTTTGGATACAATTTTTCAAATTTCAATCAACTTGATCAAAATTTTAGACATTTCTTGTAGACTATGAAATTAGAAACCATAATAGAGGAGTCCTCAGTCGACAAATCGAAGAAGATTGTAACAGATAATGGTTATGAAAATATAAAACCATATTATTCATCACAAATAAAGGCCTATGAATTAGCATTTAGAAGATAAAATATTTTGTTTTGAATTTACTCTTTTCTCTGGCAATTAAGCCAACTTTCTTCACGTGGATTTTTGAATGTCTACAGCTAGAAATGGATATGGATATTCACCACTACTTTCACATTTTGCACACATGTGTCATGGCATACAATTTTCCTATGAACTCTATATACCTCAACTTGTTTTTCAGTCAAATTTGCCAATGACTCCACGTTTATCATGTCCATACTCTATTCAAAGATCCCATCATAACATCCTCTGGGAGAATACTACCAAAAGGTTTTTGAGTTTCGCTAAAGAAGTACCATTTTCATTTGCCCACATACCTCTAAGGCCTTCTGTATAAACCCATTTCTTTTATAACTTGATACCATGGCATTCCATGAAATGACACTTGCAACCACAACATCTGCCAAAATATCTCCTTATGTTATGGTTTTGTGGACATCCATATCCTACTCTAAAGCTTTTTTTCCTAGGACTACTGCAAATGTTATTTATGCTTGCTCCCGCAGGAAGGTACTAAAGCCACATCATGACCCTTGTTCAAGTTTCTTTCTCTACAAATGGAATTACATTATTAAAGTTTTCATAAAATTTTGATTTAGTATTAAGTCATTCTATATTTTATTACTCCACGTCATTCTTGAAGTTTGATTTAATTTTCCCATTATTTGTTTTGTCATTTTATAGTTTATTACTCACATCATCCTTGAAGTTTGATTTAATTTTCCTATTATAAGTATTTGCATGTAGGTACTATTTTTTTCACTGCAGCATATTAATTCACATTGGAAAATGTTTTAGAGTAATAGAAATTCATCGTCGATGAAAATTATAACAATTCATTAATGTTTTAACGACAACTATGAATAATTTATTACTTTTTCTCATTAACAATAAACCATGAATAATGTTCATAGATTGGGCTAATGAGAAGCTTGTCTTTGAGTTGCATTTTCTTTGTAAAGGTTGCAACTCACCAAGGTAAGATTTGTGGAACCTACGCACGTGATAATGTTATTTGTTTTATTAGCATCGCTTGCCATCGAAACAATATTAGAGACAATTATCTTCATGAAAATCACAAGACATTGCTAGAGTTTGGTCTTTGACTACATGTGAGGGACTCCAAACAAAACCCAATTGTGCCCTTGTAGGCAGTAGCATGACAACCAAACCATCACAAAGCTCTTGAACCTAGATTTACCAGGCAAACTCACCAACTTGCAGGGAGGAAAATAGGTTGTGCATTGACTCACCACCTCCCACTTATTATTGTTGAGCATAATAGCATAATAGGATAGACAAGTTGTCTTACATATGATCAACCCATTGCTATGTGAAATTCCAAGGTAAGAAACCATGTGCTTTAGGTCCATTGTCCTCTAATATTCAACCCTCTAAGATCCTTCATCTTTAAATCTGGACCTGTGTAGATCACTTCTGCTTAGATATAAAATAAACATTAAATTATAATATTATGAATATTATTTTGCCATCTATAGGAAGATTTACCCTGGTTTATTTTGAGTTGTCTCCTTTTCATTGTTTATCATTTGTTTTGAACCTTTTATTTGGCAATCATGTATTTCCCTGCACTAATAGTTATTATGTGAATGATAAAAAAAAATGATATTGTTTACACATGTAATAAAAAAACCCAAAAAAATGGAAAATAAATAATGTTGATGCATGTTGTTCATGGATCTGGTTTCTAAGGCCCTACACAAGTTCTAATAATGTTTTAACCAGAGTGTCTAACATATTCCCTTTTCACTCAACCAATCCGGCTCTGCCTCTGA
Organism: Torreya grandis; assembly: GCA_037957365.1. Classification (NCBI taxonomy): domain Eukaryota; kingdom Viridiplantae; phylum Streptophyta; class Pinopsida; order Cupressales; family Taxaceae; genus Torreya; species Torreya grandis. Next base: position 775,691 of record JARHVA010000870.1, on the reverse strand, counting down.
AAACCCCTCATTGTTCATGTACGTTAGAATACCAAATGAGAGCTGAGTAGCTATAAATATGGATTTGCCACATATATGATTTAGATTTTAGTACATAGCTTGAACATGTCGCTCAATTTAGCTGATTTGTGGACAAAATCAAACATTTATTTTCCCCCCAAACTACAGTCTAGAAAATCAAAATTGAAGGCATTTGAGATCTACTAATGCTTTTGGAAATGAGAATGAGAGGGAGGGATATTATATTACATGACCAACACACTTAAAAATCACTCATCTTGCCCAAAAATATACCCTAAGCATCGTGGATGTCAAGTGCTTTTATTTTGGTCAATGAACCATGCCGACCAATGACAATGAACTATTGCATACCAAAATTTTGATTTTAAAAAAGTGAAAGAATATTTTATGATTTCCTCCCATTAAGGTTAAATGGTTTTTAATTTAGTGGATTGCCCCCAATGATATTTTTGGAAACCCATATGCATGAAACATAATTTAAGTAATATCAAGGGGCCGTATATAGTATTCTCCAGGACTTTACCACTACAGTTTATGTGCAGAAGGTGATAGGATGGACAACTGTTATGATAGGCACATGAATTGTAGCATGTTCTAATGGCCACCTACAACTTCTAAAGCACTGACTGAGGAACCCACACATTTGGAACCGCTAGTTCACATAATGAACATTGTCCTGTTAAAGCAGAAGTAAACACAGTTGCAGGGTATTATTACTGCTACAACTTCTATTTTACTAGTAAGTGACCGATGCTACACATCCAGATAATGATGCAACTTGTTTTGTTCATAAACATTTTGAAATTTTGAATTTCCTACACCATTTTCCCCACTGCACCCTAGACAACTATTACGGTTAACATGGATTTCTTTTACCAATTAAGGTTGTTTGTTATACTATTTCCTTTTATGCATGGCACAAATAAAATTGTTTGCACTCATAGAAAACAAACTTTGAGATATCAAGACTCCTCGTGGATTAGGATCCTCCTTAGAGGCTAAATCTTCTTACATTAAATGTTATTTTCCCTTTTGAAGAACCTTTGTTCAAATCGCTACCACCATTTCTAAAATTATTGTCCTTGCTAAATATTTTTAGATGCGGGTTCTTATTGTTGGTAGGATGGTGGTGAAGAACTTATAAATTAACACCTTAATACCTACACATATACCAAAAATGAACAAGATTGATGAAAATTCCTCAGATACAAAGAATTATTCCCAAAATCTTTCATTGTTGTCTTATAGTACTCACACTACACTTTACAAGTAGCTTTTTAGGTTGGTTATCTCCAATAATATTGATTTGGTGCCTCTATTTCCCCTAATTCATGTTTACATGTGTCATGTCAAAGATTAATTGAGTTACATATGGTTTTGCCCTTTTTGGAACTGTAGAAAATAGTAACTTTTGCATTGTGAATTGTAATGCAAAATTCAAGAGTTCTCTAACTCATTATATTGAATGGCTACTTTCAGCTTAACTATCTAAAGCCATCAATGATTATTTTTACCTTATAAGAGGTTTTTATGCAGTGAGATGGGATGTTGACTTAAAAAAGTTATAATGGAGTTCATCGACACTTCTCATCGTGACATTTGAATTGTTATAAGTATAGTCAAAAGATAATTTTTGTAAGTTGTAGGATAATTTTAGGTAAAGTCCTTTACATTGCATGTAATTGTTGTTTGGACATGATTTGTAATGGAGTTCCACTTACATTTTTCCCATTGCAGTCGAGCCTTCAAGAAAATCAAAAGATTGGTGGGACAAAAATAATGTAATATACAAGTTGGTTATGAGTTTTTATATATTTCCTTGTTTCCAATTGAATGAAGTTGAACTCATTTACAAAATTTTGAATGTTTGACTATACCCTATGCTTATTATTTGACTTACGTTCTTAATGAAATACACATACATGTTAATTTTATAGGCACCCAAATCAATATCGAATATTGTAGGCATAAAATGATGCATGATCTCCAATTTCCAGTTTTTGGACACAAATTTTGATCAAAACTTTAGACATTTCTTGTAGACTATGAGACTATAAACTAGAAGGAGGAGTCTTCTATCGACAAATTGAAGTAGATTTCAACAAATAATGGTTATGATAATATCGAACTAGATTCTCTGTCACAAATAAAGGCTTTCGAATTAGCATTTAGAAGAGAATTGTTTTGAATTTACTCTTTTCTCTAACAATTAAGCCAACTTGCTTCATATGGATTTTTGAATGTTTAGAAGTAGAAATGGATGTGGACTTTCACCACCGCTTTCACATTTTACACACGTGTGTCATGACATGCAATTTTCCTTCGAATTTATGTATACCTTAGCTTATTTTTCAAGCAAATTCGCTAGTGCTTTCACATTTATCATGTCCATACTCTATTCGAAAGCTCCCATTGCAACATTCTTTGAGAGAATACTACCAATACATTTTTGAGGTTCAATTCATAAGTACCATTTTCATTTGCTCGCATGCCTCTAAGGCCTTTTATATATACCCATTTCCTGTATAACTTGCTACCATGGCATTCCATGAAATGACTTTTGCAACTGCAACATCTGGCAAAATATCTCCCTCTGTTATGGTTTCGATGACATCCATACCCTGCTCCAAAAATTTCTTTCCCAAGACTAATCCAAAACTCTCTTTCCCAAGACTACTCCAAAACTCTCTTTCCTAAGACCACTCCAAAATTTATATATGTTTGCTCTAACAGGCAACTACTAAAATTGCATCACAACCCTTATTTACTTTGTAATAACTTTTATAATTGATATTTGATTAACCAAATGTAAATAGTATCTGTAAGGTGATACCCCTATGGGTTTGTACCAAAAGCACATAAATATTATTGAAAACATTATGGAAGTGAGCTAATGAATGTGACTATTACATATAAGGTCTAACCTACAATGATAACAAGAGAGGGAAGGTTCTAATTTCATACTTGTGAAAGGAAAAAGTCTGATCGACATTATTTTGACATGCCATTTTTTTAAGGAGTATATAACCATCACCCAACACCTCTACATTTGAAAGAGGGTGAATCAAGGGAAAACACAAATAATGACTACAAGGACACGTTATCATCTACTTTATCAATGAACCTTGCACTTAAAGAATAAATATGTTGAAAAAATGGGGTTTAGGGCTTGTTGCCATCCAAATGATCAATATTACTATCAATATTGTTTGTTAATTGGTTGAGATTAATGTCTGGTATGTTATTAGTGATAATTACATTAAGGAGTTGAGAAGTAGCGAATAACCCGGTCTGGATAGCTTTACTGCTTATAAAATGAATATAAACTCCAAGATATATTTCAAAGTTTCATTGCTGTGAATCAATTTTATTGTTTTGGTAGCAATTCATTTGAAATAAAATTGATATGATTTTATTTGGAATTAAATATTAAAACATGATAGATTAGATTTTTGAAAATCAAAGTAATTATTATGGTATGAAAAACGTAAAATTTTAATGGTCCTGAGCTATAGCATAATGCTGAAAGAAAGCGCATACAGGGGGCATTTCATATCATCATTATAACTTGCAATACACTCTAGGCCATCATGTGCGAACCCTATGAGTATGCCTATAAAAATATGGAGGAAATGAATGAATATCGATATAAAGTTTTACAATTAGAATTGTTAAGAAAATGTAATATAATCATTGTGTGAATCAACTTGATCAATATTAAAAAATTATGGTAAAAATATTTAAAATTAAATGGAATGAAAACACAATTTTATTTTTGGAAAAAATCAATAAGTTACCTTTTTATGGAAATTGTGAATGAGCGAATGTTGTGGAAACAATAGTACATAACACAATATTTGTCAAGATTTAATATTTGAATGAATACTGCAATTTTGAAGAGTTGATTTCCAATTAATAAGGCACTTCCATGCCAACTTGATATACACTTCAATGCGAGGTAATCATTTAGGATGATTGTCATTTTGATATCTTTTACGTCAGCTAGAGGAATCAACGCACATCTTGTGCTAGTTGGTAGGTGGCTAACTAATGCAATGATTTATTGGGCATCTTTAAGGAGTGGCAACATGTGGTAATCACAACGTGAAGGGCACAAGGCAATGGATTTGACAAAATGATCGCTAAAATCTCCAACTCGATAATCGACATGCACAGCTCCACCCTGGTTGAAGGTGCTCCTATAGCCTATAAAATCAAGCTTGAACTAGTGAGCAAAGAGACGTGAATGGATGTAGCGAAGATATACAAAATTGGCCCTAGATATAATGGTTGCCATTAATGTTAGAACTAGCTTGGATACCATAATGGCTCCATTTGTGTAAGCCCAAACTCGCATGTGAACCTCTAGGTAGATAATTAGTTTAACAAAGCTTGTACTCTATCCTATATACTTTGTTTACGCAATATGAAATGTGCTTTGTATTTGAAGCTTTAAGTAATGAATAAAAGTGGTTGCGGTAATACATAGTGTCTTTGATTGAATGTCTTTTGCTTCGTTATTGAATTGCGTAATAACTGTATTAGTTATAATGGATTAGTTTTAATATACAAATGTTAAGTTTCTGATTCAAATCATTAATGACATCCCTGTGTAAAAGATGATGTCAGCCTACTTTGTAGAAATAGCCTAAGTATAGATAAGAACCCATGCCCAGTGATGTTATTCTTGCATAAAGCATAAGCCTAGTAAGAACTTGATCTAAATCATCCCATTGACCTCTTAAAGTGTTGAATGATGCTAAGCTTAGTGAAACAAAGGCTTACACCATTGAATCTACCAAAGCCATTGTTGAAATGACCATGTCCCATAAGGAATGAGTTACGCCATGGCATAACTAACCCAATGCGGGCCTCAATTCTTTCTCTACTACACTTCGGGTGAGTGCATAAGGCTTGCACCTTATGTGAATTAATTCTAGTGCAGTCAAGTGGTAAATGTTGAGTGCTACGAGAACATATCATGTTGACACCTACTTGTAATAAGTCTAAAACTGACTTGGGCAACCAGATAAATACATGACCCTGTGAATAAATGGATTGAACCCATTTTCTACATCATTTTAATTTTGTTGCCAGGGCTCGTATTGAATTTTGTTGTTACAATGGTGTGATAGAATAATTTTCTGACTCTCCCATGAGAACATCAAGCACTGGATGCAATAGGTGGAAGATATATTTTCACTAAAGCATCCATCCTATAAAGGATAAAAGTCAAGGAAGTGGGTCCAAAATCACCTATATAATGCTCTATATGAGGTCTTCTTTTGCAAACTACTTGAGCATGTGTATCGATGGTTGGTTGCCTATGCGACCCACAAAAGATGAAGCTATGGACAATACTTTGAGTGGATGAAAGAGTGCCTAGAGAGGCTTGAGAACCTAAATTCCACTTGGACTAGAGCTATAGACAAATGGTGGCAAGGAATGTTGAATAGTTACATGCTTGAGTTTGATGTTTCCACATACTCCTAGCAGAGTATCAGTATTTCTGTGCAAGCCCATAGGCATGTTTGTGAAAGAGTTTGATGCAACACTTAAGAAGCTAATGGTGGATTATGGCTTTGAAACCATGAGAATGGAAGGCTAAAGTCCTTTCACATATGAGCAAAATAAAGGGGGAGAAGGGGATGTGTAGGTGAAGCACAATGGAAGGGGATGAGTAGATTGACACTTGAGAGCTCAGGCAACAGACTTATAACAAGAGAAGGCATAGGCTGATAGAAGATCTAGAACTTGGAAGTGCTGAGAGAACCTATAGTGAGCAAGAAGGGCATAGGGGAGGATATCTTGAATTGCAACAGTGCCAGGAGGAGAGAAATATTAAATCCATAGATCAAGCTCAATAGTTGATAGGTGTAGAATGCTCTAGGTTCCTATAAAATTTGACCACTATAGATGTGTCAAATGTGCCTACCCCTTTTGAACCTACAGTGCAAGCTTGTGCATTGGATCCCCCATAAGAAGAAAGAAGAGTGATAATTGACCTTGTTATCAACATATACTTTGACCATTTTGTAGACTTGGAGTATAATTTTATGATTGAACAAATTAATCCTTACGAGGAATTGAGCGAGAATACCTAGAGACCTTTGACACTAGCTCGATAATACATAACACCAGCACAAGCATTCCAGTTTAGCTAATGTCAATTATGTAGACTAGGTAACAACCCATAAAAAGTGGCCCAACACCACAAGTAAGTAGTATCTTGCCTTCAACATCAATGGTGCCAGTAGTAACAACAAGACCAGTGCCTAACCCAATGGTTGGAGGCATTGGAGGACCACTACCAAGACAAACACCAAGGGCAAACACCTCAGATGGTAGCTACCCCCCACCATACATCTGTTATGAGAAGGCCATGCACTTTTTAGAGTATCATGATGTAGAGAATGTTATATAACATGTGCTAAAGTGTGAATTATAATAGCATGCTCAGGGCATAACCCAGTCAGAGCACAAGGAAACCCAGTTTGAGTTAACTCTACTTGATCATGCCCATACCTGGTATATGAAATTTGATCCTAACCAAGCTATGGTTGACTACGATGCCTTGAAGGAAGCATTTATAAAGGAATTTGGCATACCAGAGTTTGAACAACAAAGCATCATCACACTCAAGGAGATTAATCAAGGACTCTCAAAGAACGTGTCCCTGTATGATACAAGGTTCAAGACTCTCCTTTCCAAACTTCCTTATGATATTCACCCCTCCCAACATGCACAATGGTTCGTTAAAGGGTTGTTAGTACCATTCATAAGAGCGCTCTCCATGAAGACATTCACAAATCCCCACAAAGTGCTTGAGGCTACACTTGGAGATAAGGCAGTTGAGAGCGCTAATACTAGGATCAACCAATTCATGGAAGCACGGATTGCATCTATGGCCTCCCAAATCTAGAAGTTGACCACTAGTTCATTGCAAGATGCTCAAAGCGGATTATGGTGCACCGACTACGAGATGGAAGGCCATAATAGGAATAACTACCCTTGAAGGAATGTGTGCACATTAATTTTAAGACATGAGGTTTGTCATGAGGTACATGATGTTCACAACTATCCTTTGTTGCAACATGCCAGTTAGGTTAACACAATAATTTATTATTAGTTTTATGACACCTACACTCATACCACAATTAATTACCACATAAATGATGAGATGCATGAGAACATGGAGAGAGGTGCACGACTAACCACTACCATAGCCAGAAGATAGGCCAACCAAGGAAGTGAGGGCTATGGCCAAAAAAATGCAAGCTATGGAATACAAAGAGGTGTTAGAGGGTGAGGTCGAGGACATGATGGAGGAAGATTCCCATTGTGCTCATGTTACAAGTGTAGCTTGATAGAGCATTATTAACATGATTACCCTACACATCCAATGTGTGGGTATTATCAAGGAACACATAAGGTCAAGGAATGCCTTGACTTGTACAAGAAATTGACTCCAGATAGGCTTGGCATAGACAAGGGTGCAGGAATGATTAAGCATGAGCCAAAAATGGAGAAGTGGACTCCAAAGGTGTAACTGACTCGTACAAAGCCAATTAAAGTGCAAAAAAACTACTCATAGTGGATTTATTGCTCAGCCACTAGTTGTGTCAGTACCAAAATTACACCTAGAATATAGGGAATAGAGCCAAAATGAGTGCATAACCCAAAGCTCCACCTTACCCAGACCCTGCATGCCAGAAAGATGTATTGCAGCAAGATATGAGTGTGATTCAAAACTTGCAAGGAGAGCTCCAACCAATGTGAGACCTAGAGGCATAGGTTGAAGCTTGTCATAAGAAGTAAGATACCTAAGAGACTGAAATCCAAGAGTTAACAGAGATCCTACACCTCTTATAGATAGAAGGGATGTTGCCCCTGTTAAAGAATTTGCTCTTGGAACACACAGGGCAAAATCCAGTTGAAGTTGTTGCACCACATATAAAGAGGGAACGAGAAGTAAGGCATACATAAAATGTGGAGTATGATCAAGAATTCCTTGTGAATTTCATAATTAAAGGATGGTCTATATGCAAGGTCCTCATGGACACACACGTCGCAGTTAATATCTTGACCAGGAATGCATGGGAGAAGATGGGTAGGCCAACCTTGCAGCATTCCCCTCATGTACTTTTCGTGGCCAAAAAATCCAAGATACAACCAATCATAATTCTATAAAGTGTCATTGTAGATATCATGGGAATCAGGTTATGTGCTGACTTCAAAGTGATCAAATTGGCTGAACAAGATAATTATCCAACGCTTTTGGGAAGGCCATGGTGTTATGCGAATAACATCAATATGCACTTCAAGAAGTGTTATATGACCTTTGAAAATGGTAAGGAGAGGGTAGTGATCCCCCTCTCAAGTGACCAAGGACCCCCTATGTAGGAAGTGTTGATCTTGAGGATGAGATCAACCATATCTACAACATTACAGAGTAAGGCATCGAGACTCTTAACCCCAATGACCAAGGAGTGTTTTCCTGGGAAGATGGACAGTCAGCCTCAAACACCACTGACATTTCTTGCAATCGATGGATCAAAGAAGCTTATGATATGACTAGTCGGAGGTGTCATTTAGTGAGCGTGAATGCACAAAAACCTATGAGGACTAGTTAGGTCCAAATTCATCACACTTCAATGAGATGGGTCCTTTGCAACAAAAAAAAGGGAAAGATAGTGTTTCGTCTAAATAAAGGTAAACTTGCCATGCTCCTAAGATACAAGGGAAATAATCATGTGGAAGAATATGTTCGCGACCTCGAGTCATGCATCCAAAAGGAGGTAGATAGGATGGGTGCACTAATGTATACTTTGAAGAGCACTATTGCTTATTGGTGGGTGGCACAAAAGCCTAGTTTGTCGACTTAGCAAGATGTGAAAATAACCATACACACTAGATTCAAAAAAAGCAATGAGGCCCTAAACATCTCTGCCTATTCTAATGATTTGACCTAATAACACACGTGTGCTTATGTGAAGAAACATGGACTGACTACGATGCAAACACCCCAAGGAACTTATGGGTGCATGCCTTCTATATAACCTTGAAGACATGGGTGCATGCATGGTATGTTATCAATGAAATGCATCATGAGACAACCAATTGGGATGTCTTAAAGGAGAAGTTTGTGCATACCTTCTCCTTTTCCTCACATAACATGGAATTGATCAAGCCATTACAATTAATTTTAAGGGTAGTACTTGAGGACATTGTAATCATAGAGTAACACATAAAAGATATGTTCAAGGATAAAGGGTTGGTGTTCCTAACTTTCTTTGAGGAGCAAGTGCTCAACAGTGACTCAAGTGATGAAGACACTGATAGCTAGAAGGTACACAACTAAACATCCTTGATAGGCAAAAGGAAGCTTGTGCACCAAGTGGAGGATAACACCCCCAATGAAGAAGACCCTACTTAACTTGACATAGAAATAACTGAGGGAAGTAGGCAAGTCAAGGACTCACATCAGGAGAGAAATGAGCCCTATCCCATGCCACTCAAAACTACCCAAGTAGACATCAGCTCAGAATGGGAACCAAAGGTGACTACTCTGGGTGCATATTGGTTTCGCATGGAGCTGACACAGATTGTGGACTTCTTGAAAGAGTTCCAAGACTTATTCCCTCAAAATTATCGAGACATGAAGGGCACCCACCCATCCTTTAAGAAAATGAGTATAACGATGGTGGTCATCATAAGACCTATCAAGAAGTACCCTTACAAAATGAACCCCAATCTTTGTGCCAAGGTCAAAATAGAGATCGATGGTATTGTAGCCACAGGGATCATCTACCTTGTGCACAAATATGAATGGGTAAGCCCCATGGTTATTAGCATCAAGAAGAACATGTGCATTTATATATGTATCAATTATAGATTATTGAACATTGCCTACATCATTAACCCCTTCTCAAATTTGTTCACTGATGAAGTCTTGGATAGCATCATAGGCTGTGAGATTTATAACTTCACTAATGGGTTATCCAGATACCATCAAGTCCAAATTAAACAGGACAAGCCCAAGACAACATTTGTGATAGAATGAGGTTGTTTCACATACAATGTGATGCCCTTTGGACTCAATAATACGTTAGTTGTATTTTCCTAAGTGGTGATCACCACATTTAAATATTTCATTCACAAGCTCCTCCAAGTGTATTTAGATGACTGGACTATGTATGGACTAGTGAAGGATAATTATGACAACTTGCACCTCATATTTGAAATGTGTAGGCAATTATAGATATCCTTAAATCTCAAGAAGTGCATATTTGTAACACTATTTAACACCTTGTTTGGGCACATCATCTATAAATATGGTCTGCTTGTCAAACCCATGAAGATTACAATTATTATATGGATCCAGACCCTTTCCATGTAGAAAGATGTTTGTGCCTTTGTTGGCCATTATGGCTACTATAGAGAATTCATAAGGAGTTATGCAAAGATTAGAGAGTCATTATAAGAGCTCGTGTAAGGATGGATCATTCTATTTGGGTGCAGTGCAAGAGGATGCCTTTAAAACTTTGAAGCTCAAGTTGGTTATTGTGCCTATTTTATGATTTCTCAGCTAGATAACTCCATTCCACGTATGTATCGATGCATCTAGCTCTACCATTGGCACCATACTAGCACAACCTGATGAAGGTAAGATCGATCAACCTATATCCTTTGCAAGTCAAAAATTGACCCAGGTATAATAGAATTATAAGACAACTGAGCGCAAGGTGTTGGCCATGGTCTATGCCCTAAAAAAATTTAGGCAATACTTGTTGGTGACCCTGTTCATCTTTTTCACCTATCATTAGGTGCTTAAGTACCTCATGAACAAGCCCATTCTCCACGAGCGCATATGTAGATGGATAGTTCTATTTCAAGAATTCCACTTCTTGGTTGTAGTGAAGCCTGGGAAACATAATTTGGAACTAGACCATTTGTCCTGCATCAATTTTGGTGATGAAACAATGTCTATTGAGGATGACATGCTGGATGTGCAACTCTATAGGATCCAACACATCCCCAAAGACTTGGGCAGAAATCATTATTTTTCTAACATCTAAGTCTACACGCCAGACCATGACAAATAAAGAGAAGAAGTAGCTCATAGTTCATACCACCCCCTTTCATATCATCAATAGGGAGCTATATAAATTAAGTCATTATGAAGTCCTACACTGCTGTATCTTGGAATATAAAAGGGACACTATCTTACAAGAGGCACATGAGGGGATAACAGGAGGTTATTGTGCTGGATATGCAACAATGTGCAAGGTGTAACAATTAGGTTTATGGTGGCCAAGTTTGTTCAAAGATATAAAATATTGTGCCAAGGCATGTGACATAGCCATCACACAGGGAAGCCCAACCATCGGGATGAGATGCCTCTCATCTCTATTCTTGCCCATGCACCATTTTAAAAATGGGCTACTAATTTTATTAGGCTGATCACTCCCATAATAAGGTGTACATGCACAAGATATATTCTGGTAGCCACCAATTATTTCACCAAGTGGGTAGAAGTAGCGATAATGAAAGACTACACAACTGCCATAGTCATGAGGTTCATATGGGAGAACATCATAAGTCACTATGGGTGCCTAATTAGTTTGACTAGCAACAAAGGCATACACTTCATCAATAAAATAGTGTCGATCATGTCGATCGAATACATGGTGGCATACCATAAGACAATGTCTTACCATCCATAAATGAATGACATAACTGAGGCATTCAATAAGATCATAAGGATGTCCCTTATGAAGATATGCTCTGTTGGTCGCAAAGATTGGGATGATCGTGTGTCAATAGTACTATGGGCACATCACACAACCTACAAGTGCCTAAACAAGGTTACACCATTTCAACTAGTGTTTGACATTGTGGTGATGAGGTAATTCTACCAATAAAGTTCATGGTGTCATCATTACGCATTACATGTATTGGTCATCTAGATAATCAAGAATCATTGAGCAAAAGGCTGGAGGACTTGGAGCGCTTGGACGAGATGCACACCCAAGCAAGATAGAGTTAGATGATAGAGAAGGTGCACCAAAAACTCTAGCATGAAAAGTATATTAAGTGCAAGGTAATAACTGAAGGAGAATTGGTCCTACTCTATGACTCTAAGTACCTCAAGCACCCAAGCAAGTTTCAAATTAGGTGGATGGGCCCTTATGCCATCCACAAAATACTAGAGACAAACACATGCAATTTGTGCACATTTTAAGGTGAAATGTTCCCTGGACATTTCAATGGCAATTGATTGAATCCTTATAGGCAATAGGATGACACTTGCGCCATCAGAACACCGACTTCTCAATCATAAGTCGTTTGTGTTATGCTGATGAAAATAAAGTTTGGTGCAAGCCAAACATTTCCTTATGTTTTGTGTTAGCAGTGCTTTAAGGCCCATACGAGAACTATTATGGTGCTTCCATGCATAATACCAGTTGAGTGAGTTTAGCGAGGTTCTTTTCTAAGCACTTAAAGCCAAACACCTAAGTTTGTGGGCACGAGGAGGTCATTAAACTTGAAGAATACCAAGTAAACAAAGGGAGGCACACAAGATGCTAGTGTGCATGAGATGAAAGGAGGGTGCATAAGATGATAAATTTTTAAGACACCTAGAGAATGAAGTAATGGAAGACCAACATAAGGGATTTGTATGGGGTAAGACAGGCCAAGACAAGAGATAAAAGTATAAAGAAATCGACCAGTGAAAAAGAAGCACACTCTATAGAAAGTACAACATTAAAAAATGGAACTATGGAGGTTGAACCACACACATGTGAGGTGTTGTGCCCAGGTTACCATAAGGAAGGCGAAGGTCACACCAAGGTGAATAAAGTGTAGGAGGAAAATCATCCAGATAAGCTAGCATCCACCCAAGCGTAGGTAGGAAGTGACTATTTGAAAACACCTATCACATCACCAAAAATATTGTTTAGAGAATTTAAAGAGGTGATAGCAGAGGCACAAAGATCTACATTAAATGCATAGGTGGTAATAGATTTTATTGGATTTTATGGGTTTAGCAAATTTCAAGAAATCTAGGCATCACCACACCATTACTCACCTCCAATTAAGATGGTAGTTGAGGTTAAGATATAAAGAGGCTAATGACGCACTGGTTTAAGTTATAAACCTTAAGTTAATTTGAACTAGACAAACAAAGCAAAACCAGAGTTGAACCAAAGCTGAAGTGAAAAAATACTACCAAAATGAAACCCTGAGCACCCACGACCGTCAAACAAGAATGACTGAATAAAAGAGGAGATTGCATTTCATTTGAGATTGAAATAGAGAAGTGGGGAGAGATAATGACCAGAAACCAAACATCAAGAAAATTGAGAGATGCCAAGGCCACCATTAATGGTGAAAGCATCTCGAGAGCTAAAGTTACAGTCGTAGACCTCATGATTCTGAGAAGCACCAAGAAATATTAGAGGCTTTGGCATAATCAATAGATTGTACTTCAACACTATCCAATTTAAAATGGGGAATAAACACATGAGTTCTATTCCATCGTAGGCATAGAAGGATGTCAAACAGGCATGGATGATTGAGGAGATGACCACTATAAATAAGAAATCATAATCAGTGGAAGGGGTTCGCATCATTGAAGTTGACTCCGAGGTGCTTGTCAAAATATCCTACAAAGAAATGTAGTTTCCCCTAGAGGTCTTGATTGAGGTAACTTGGGTGTCCTTCATGCACACCTATAGGCTAAAATAATACAACCGCTGCACCGTAATCAATACACAAGAGCTAGCACAAGACTAGATGGTTGACACAGGGATGAAGATAGAGGTAAGCATATCATCATTAGATGTCTCCATTCGAGACAGGCTTGCAACCACTAACACAACTTAACTCTATAAGTTATCATGTTTTGGGAAGCTAGAGGAACTTATATAGTTTCTCCTTTTGTACATTCATGGAAACCACTTTTACTTTGCAAGGAGGTGCATGCAAATATCGATGTGCCTAATTGGCAAAATCACTAGGCTCCTAGACTCTGACACAGATATCCACCAGATGATGGTGGATGATGTTGAAGTAGAAAGGGTCATGAAACTCCTTGGATACTATAAGGGAGGATTCACATTCCCAATAAAGGATATACATGACCCTGACACAAGGGTTACGATGCACCTTTTGAGCTCCAAGATTTGCCCTGGTAAGAGATGGATGAACATCAACAAGGCCTACTTGTGCATTGATCACCACATGACGTAAGGGGTCAAGTTCAACACAATGAAATTCATTTTTGAAGAGATGGTGAAGAACATGCTTAAGTGTCATAAGGAACAGGAGACCTTCAGGTAAGGGTCGTTATTAATATTAATAGTCGTGGAGGAGATCGACGTGCCAAATGGTGATGAAGACAACCTTTGCATCTTCTCATTGCATAAAGACTCCCTGACAATGAAGTATCAAGTCTTCACCTGCCCACCTTCCTTCTCCCAAAAATACAAGACATGAGTGATGGGGTGGTACACCCAATGCATTGAACCATTCAGGATAGAATGGTGCATCCCTAAGGAGCTTCCCTAAAACATGTTTAGAATGATGACCTTTGTCATCATGTAACACTTCTATATAGTGTTCCTTGTGCTCACAAATGGCAACCATTCAGGCTAGCTCAAACTCCCTTATGCATTTTACATGAAGTACATAAGGGATGTGCTAAGGAAAATTCCAGATGCATGATAGTTGGACATCCCAATGAAGGCCATGGATTTGGAAAGGATGAGGTTATGATGCTAGTATGTGCACCGAAGAAGGAAAACTACAAAAGATGAGGATGATGACTCAGATTGCACATACTTCCATCCCCTTTAGAGAGAAGTCATCATGAGGCACATCTTCAATCTTTACTATGATATGAAGCCAAGGAAGAAGGGTGTTAACCCTGAGAAGGATGATGATCACCCCTCTAGATTGGAGAAGAAGGAATGCCAGCATTAGCAGTGTAGAAGAAGTATCCCCATAAAAAGTGAGGAGAGACACTTGAAGAAATTCAAGATCACCTCAGGTTAAGGATCACATTCGATTAAGAAGCAATCGCCTCATATCCAAAGAAAAAGTGCATAAATTTCATGCCAAGGACTACTTCTCCCAGTAAGAAGGAGAAGAAAAAGAAGTCCAAGGGGCTCATTGTGATGCCAACAATAACCTTGGTAGAAATGGAGGTGGAAGAAGCCCACATTTAGGAAATGGAGGAAGAGGTAGCAGAAGAAGGGACAAATGTCTATCTTGTCCAAGAAGAAGTAGGAGAGGATCCCAATGTCGAGGAAGTTCAAAAGGCCCTCCAAGGTGGAAATACCACCATGCTTGGAGAAGTAGAGAAGCCAAAAAGTGCCTCATCCGAAGAGCCCTCCACATAACCTTTGCAAACTGAAGAGGAAAAGAGAAAGATGTGGAGGCAACTAGGATTGAGTGAGGTAGAAATTCTAAAGACACTGGTGCTAGAGAAGAAAAGACAAGCCATGAAGGAAGCTGACATGACTCAAGAGGACATTGAGAGAGTCGAAGTTGAAGAAAAGAAGGCCACAGAAGAGAGGGCCAAGAGAAAGAAGGAAAGGAAAGAAAAGAAGAAAGACATTATTGCAGGCATGAAACCAAGGATGAAAGTAGTAGAGAAGGCACCTAGTGCCCCTCATCAGTGAAGCAAAACCAAGCTGTATAGTAGGTGCACCCAAGTAGTAAAAGGGCACCTAGCGCCCTTCATCAATGAAGCAAAACCACGCTGCATAGTAGGTGCACCCAAGTAGTAAAGGGGCACCTAAAGAAAAGGAAGGTGATGTTGGTGCCTTAGAAATAAAAACAAATGGAGAGTGTTGTGGACACCCAACAGAAGGAGATAGGTGAAGTTTGAACTAAGGGAACACCCCTTGAGGTTAGTTTTGAGTAACCCTAGGAAGAAGAAGCAAACAAAGGGGACAAGTCCAAAGAAGAACCCCTCCAAGAATAGGAAGAAGAAACCTTTGAGGAAAAAACCAAAGAAAGTGGTAGCACTGATGAAGAGGAAGAAGAACAAATGAAACTAGCCATCACAGAAAAAGAAGGCACAGAGTTAAGCTTAAAAAAAAGGCACATAAGAGGTAGACAGATGAAGATTTTTATATGTTTGAATATATACCCCCTAAGACTACCTTAACTAGGACGTGCTAAAAACTTTCATTTGTATTTGATAGTTACATGGATGAGCCTCACTTTGAGGCACCTCAAAAGGCCATGCTAGGCATGGATAAACTTGAAGACAGGCATGAATCCCTTATCATAAATCTTTGTGCCATGAATAAAGTTAGTTCGATAAATGCACTCATCTGGATGGCCATTGAAGTCATGCAAAAAAACATCATTAATGATGTTAGGGCAAAGAAATGGAAAAAAAATCACCCAAGATGTTGAAGAAGCATAGGCCATGAAGTTCAAATTACAACAACTAGCCAAATGCATAGAGGTAGTCGAACCATCTCTTTTGGTTGATGTTGATACATCAAACCTCTCAGAGGTTGACAAAGTGTGTGTGCTGGTGGAATAGATGCTCCCAAAGTTGAAAGCAGTGCCAACGTAGGAAGAAGAAGAAGAAGACCCATGCATCGTGTTGTAGAAAGAATTAGCTACCAATCTCGAAGAGGTGGAAAACCTCTTTGTAAAGTTACAAGATGATGCATACACAACTAATGCCATTTTCATGAACTTTTCCAACCAAGCGTTAGTCATAGACATGTGCCTCAAGCAGGCAAAGGGTGAAAATGAAGAGCTGATGGTGCAGGCCTACTTTACGAGCAGGGCAGAGCGTGCACAGATAATGGGCAGGGTCAACACATTGAGCGCATAAATAAAAGACCAGGATCAGAACCTACAACTCTTTTGCACCTTGTAAACTAAGGCCTGCGACCAAGGAGTAATCCTAGATGGAGGAGTCAAAAAGGCTATGAGCCTTTAGGAAAGAGTTAGATAGAACTGATGTGCTCATACTTAGCACTACCTCCATAGAAATAGACAACAACATAGAGGATATCAATCTCGCTATAAAGGGCTTCGAGGATTTCAACACCAAAATAAGTGAGAGCATGCCCGAGTTCTGTGAGCCTAAAGTTTTGGCAGCCTAGTCCGAGGGTGGACTAAAATTTTTGTATGGGGTAATGTTGGGTCGCTATTTTGACTAAGTATGGATATGTACCAACTTGATAGACACCTCAGTGTGAGGTGATCATTTTTGATGATTGTTATTTTGATATCTTTTGTGCCAGCTAGAGGAATCAACACATACCTTGTGCCAACTAGCAGGGGACTAACTAATACAATGATTTCTTGGACATCTTCATGAAGTGGCATCACATGGTGATCGCAGTGTGAAGGGTGCAAGGTAATAGAGCTGGTGGAATGATTGCTAATAGCTCCAGCTCGATAACCGACATGCACAATTTCACCCTGGCAAAAGGTGCTCCTATAGCCTATAAAAGCAAGCTCGACCCAATGAGCAAAGAGACATGAATGAATGTAGTAAAGCTCTATAGAATTGGCCCTAGTTATAATGGTCACCATTAATATTAGAACTAGATCGGATGTCATAACGGCTCTGTTTGTGTAAGCCCAAGCTCGCATGTGAGCCTCTTGATAGATAATTAATTTAGCAAGGCTTGTACTCTGTCTTATATAATCTATTTATGCAATATGAATTGTGCTCTATATTTGAAGCTTTAAGTAATGAATAAAAGTGGTTGCGGTAATACATGATGTCCTTTGATTGAATGTGTTTCACTTTATTATTGAATTGCACAATAATTGCAATAGTTATAATGGGTTAGTTTTAATATACGAATGTTAAGTTTAGGCAAGCTTTTGGTTTAGATCATTCATGACATCCTTGTGTAAAAGATGACATCAACCTACTTTGTAGAAATGGCCTAAGTATAGATAAGAGAACCCGTGCCTAGTGATGTTATTCTTGTATAAAGCATGAGCCTAGTCTAAAATTGATCTAAAGCATCCCATTGACCTATCGAAGCACCAAATGATGCTATGTTTAGTGAAACAAAAGCTTGCACCATTGAATCTACCAAAGTCGTTATTGAGATGACTAAGTCCCATAAGGAATGAATTGCACCATGACACAACTAACCTAATGTGGGTCCCGATTCTTTCTCTGTTGCGCTTCGAGTAAGTGCATAAAGCTTGCACCTATGTGAATTGATGCCAGCACGGTCGAGTGACAAATGTTGAGCACGACGGAAACATATCATGTTTGCGCCTGGTTGTAATAAGTTTAGAACTAACTTGGATAACCAGATAAGTGTATGATCCCATGAATGAATGAATTGAATTGACCCCCTTTTCTACAAGAACTCATCATAAATTTCACCCTTTCAAGCATTGAAACCCCTCAGTTAATTTCCAATTAATAAGGCACTATAAATTTCACCCTTTCAAGCATTGAAACACCTCAGTTAATTTCCAATTAATAAGGCACTCGCCATAAATTTCACCCTTTCAAACATTGGACACCTAATGGTTGCATAAATTTATTCAAGTTGCTTTCTCTACTAATGGAATTACATTATTAAACTTTTCATAAAATTTATTTAGCGTTAGTCATTTTATAGTTTATTAGTACCTGCGTAGCAAGATACTATTGTAATTGCTTTGCATTATTACTTTGCATTGGGAAATGTACAAATCAAATATTTTCTCACTTTTTCAAATTTTTACATTGGTAAAATTATTTGTATTATATTTTGTAAAATAAATAATTCAAAAAATACTATTTTTTTGAATTTTTATTAGTTAATGTAAAGTGATATGACTATTTGCTTGAAAAAATTGTTCCAATTTCAATTAAAAAAACAAAAATTGACATTAGCCAATGAAACCACATCAAATACCTAAATTAAACATAAACTATAATCTATGAAAAAGCAAACAATGATATTGACACGTAAATGTATTGTATTATCATTAAAAACAATGTGTTTGTGGAAGTTCAGTCTGTACCCCATTTCCAGGGCCAGCCTCCATCCTTCTCTGATAGTGCCATGCAGAACCCACTTATTCACCTTCCTCTACCTGTGTTGATATCTGACAGCTGACACCCCGGACCACATACCATCTGTTGGTTCTCTCTGTGACTTGAGCCTGTACTCCGAGGGTCTGCCAAGATAGGCCTCACATTATACACATGCCGATACACCATTTGACTCAGCAACTGCCCGCCCCTGACTACTGACATCCGTCTGCCACCTTTCACGCCCTTGGGAATCGACAGACTCTGCCCGGGAATAAGAAGACTAAATGCTTTTCTTCAAAATTCTTCAAAAATGAATGTCTGCTCGCCTACATCAGCCAGAGCTACGTGCTCATCAAGAGCTGGAACCGCTAGGTCAAAAAGAAAAACCTCGTAGGGGACATCCTGAGCTTCCAACACAACATCGACGACTCTGGCCAACTTTATATCAACATTCATTGAAGGCCCTACAGCATCAAGAATTACGATAGCTCATGTTAAACTGACAAACAATTTCTGAATAAAAACTCTCTATATTTTTACAGGAGCTTATGTGAAAATAAAATACAAATTTAGTGCAAAACTTCTTTGTGGATTTAATATGGTATCCATAGACCATACTACATCCACAAAGAATTTTTTGATAAAACGTGTGTTGTATGGTAGTATCAATAAACCTATTATCATAATATAAATGTTGTATCCAATTTTTTAGAGTCCAGAATAAAACTTGTGTTGTATCTTTACAAAATTAAAAGTTTAACACAGTTTCAATAAGTTGTATCAACCCATCATCACCAAATAAATGTTGCACTGTTTATAAATATAATTGATAAAATAACTGTATTAATAAATTATATTGTCAAATTTGTTCAAAAAAATAACCAAAAAAAATTATTGTTAGCAACCATTACATCTAATCTGTAAAGACATTCAGCCACGGATTGATTCTTTGGGCAGCTATACACAATTATTGTGTTCATGATTCATAGAAAATGATTGATTAAGGCAATTAAATTAAGTTACTTTTCAATGGAACCTTGTTCATCATTGGGCACAAAGGAAAATTGTGAAAACACGACCTTCAACTCAACTTGCACTCTTGGAAGAATAACCCTGCTAAGAGTGGGGTCCCATGTTAGGGGTTAGCTAATTCTTTTTAAAGGGGCACTCTTGAGAAATTATAGGAGTCTTTCTCCTTATTAGTAGGCTCATGATTTTTTAAATTTTATGCAGTGCATGTTGCTGAGAGAAATTAGGAGCATTTTACTACAAAAAATTTGATTGAAAAATAAAAATAAAAAATTGATTAGATGCAAATGATAGTTGGCAACCAAAAAAATAGGAGTAGCCATGCAAATCTTCAGCACCTGCTACTTCCCACCCCTCAAAAGCTTCTCCCTAAACAATAGTTGCTCCTATTTTAAAGGTGCAAAGATTTTGTAAGTAGTTTTTAAACATATGATAATGCATGGGACCCCTCTGCCCAAGATTATAGAAGTAGTATGCCCTAGCACAGGACCCATCTATAAATGATATTGTATATGGTGAGTTTCAGTTGTTTAAGGCACCCCATGCACAATCATCAAAAAATAGGTGTGGCAAACATGTCCTAAAAAAACTAATACATGATCATCGATTGCATATTCATGTGGCAATATTTCTTTTTGGAGTAATGTGATAGGTATGCGTGGCATCTTTGGCATGCATTCAATGCATTTAAAAAAAATCCGTGCATGTGCATGAATTCAAATTTGTGTTTTGAACTCCTTAGCCTTATGCTTTTCTTTATTCTAGATTATACTAACAATTGCCCCAAAGGTGCAAGTTACACCGAAATAAATGTATATTTGATTTTCGTGATTTTCTTTGATAATTATTTACCAACTCTCCCTGCTACATGAGAATGATCACCCATCGTACGAAATTTATATTGTAATACGAGCAATGCCCCTTTATACATTTATGTTGCATGCAATTTGAAAAAGCTTCAGTACTCATTTTAACCACAACGAAAGCATCAATATAAACTCCATAACCTCAATGTATTTCCCCCACATCAGTATCATTGTATTGTTGATTCGATCCACACATCGGACATCGATTTTTTCTGTAATCGAATAGAAAATAGTCAATAACAGATGCTACCACCATGCAAGCTACAAACAACTGCATTGAAGTCAAGGCATGTGTATGATATGGGCCCTTTGGAGTACAATATCACAACCTGATCAAAACCAAGGGAGTTATTGTTTTGACATAGAGATTGGGCAAATACGCTATCTCTTTCCACAAAGAATGTAAGCCATTATAGACTAAAGGATTGCATGGCGATTCAAATCCTAATCAATCCACCCTTACAATTACTTTACACAGACTTATTTTGACATTCAAATACATTATTACAAATCATGAAAGCGGTGAAATATTTCAAGGTGAGTTGGGTGACGATGGTGAGAAGCAATAGAAAGTTATTGCATTTTAATGAAAGGCGAAATATTTTATGTCTCCTTTTTTATTATAATTTTATATATTACAACATTATAATAAAATTTATATTATTGTTATATATTAAAATATATTATATTTTAGTATATTACATTATACTATATATATTATATTATATATTAGACTGTATATATAATATGGATGTTGCATCTGACCTTCCAAGGATAAAAGGCTTGGGGTTTTGTATAAACTATTATCTCTAGAATCCATTGAATCCCTATCCATTTTTTAGTCTTGCTCTACTCTTCCTTCGTAGACAAGATAAACAAAGAACTGTGGTGATCCTCTTCGCATATCCTGCATCACTACAACTAGCTCTTAAGGTGCATTTGGAGGCCTCACTTGCCTCTACAAAATCTACAAATGTGTGAACTTTGAAGTGTTTGCATTTCCTATTAGATAGAGTGCAACTTCCACTTCATCCATGCTCATTTGTAGAGGTAGATTTCTTGAAATAACTCTACTCAATTATAAATCTATACGATATCATCAATTTATTAGCAACTAATGTCTTTTCAGTACTTACAACTCTCTTGTTGGCCTTCACATTGCTTTGCCCCAAAGGGAGATCATAGTGGTAGGAGGTAGTGGCCTCTTCCACAAAGCCCACAACCATACTCTCATATGATCACACAAAAAAGAATTATTTACTGATGTCTGGTCTATTCAAAACCATTAGCTCACTGGGAAGATATAGACAAAGGCGGTGGCTGAAACCAGGGCGGCCCAAATATTTACATCACCAATGTCCATTCGTCATTTGCCTTGCCATATATGCCCACCGATCTGTAACCTCAAATAATACCTCCCAAAATGTATCATCACCTACTTTATAACTTTTTAAGTAGATGTGAGACAAATCTTTGGGGTTGTCACCCAAATAAAAATGCCTCTAGCGTAATTATTTTTTAACTAAAAATTATCATTATTTTCTAATAAAAAGAGAGAAAATAATAATCTAATTTGGTTTTTTTACTACATTACCTTTCAAGTCAAAATAAAAAGACATTTAACTTTTTTGCTCCTAGTTCCTAGGCGAGTCGTGGTGCACCACTTGCCGTGTCTGTGACATTTTTATCCATTCATCATCGAATGAGTAGACCAATTTTGTATACAAATGTAATAAATTTGAATGATAATGTTTGACCATTAGTTGTTAGTACCTGCACACATGGTGTCTTCCTCGGATCAATTCTTTAGTTGTGAATCTGGGCCCCTCCAAGATTTTAAAATGTGTCAACATGTAAAACCAATGGAAGGTTGACAAGCATTCGCTAGTAGTCCAGGGTGTCAATGTTGGTAGGTCCTGGGCTGTCAGTTGGTTAGACCTTCAAAAATCTCGAGAAACAATGATGTCATAACAAGTATTAAGTTGTAGTTCTGGGGTGTCAGAGCTCAACATCTCATTGGTAAAAGGCGAGCAAACAAGAGGATGCCACATGGCACTGTCAGAACAGTCTCAACGTATATTTGATGGTCGTGTGCTTGCCAGCTATGCAAAATAGAATTGAGATTGAGCTCGAGAAAGACATGAATAAAATAATGCTAAAAATATCCTTTTTAAACAATACCTATCTTACAAGCAGAGCAATGTGACAACTTATGGTATAGCATTTGGGCATTACCCTATTTCTATGGGGCCATTATGATTCTCTATACAAAGATGTATGGTTCACCTTCTTTTTCTGTAATTAACCATCTTTGGCAATTAAATTTTTTTGCACAATTTAAAATCATATTAGAATATATATTATATAAAATAATATTTATATATAATATATAATAATTAGCATTATCTTATTTAATAAATAATATAAATTTATAATACTACATATAATATATTATATATTCCTTTAATTATAATATATTCATATCAATTATTATTATAATTTATAATATTTTATACATTAATTTTAGGGACTAAATTGTAGATTTTACGTATCATGCTCCTTTACTACTTGTGTAAAATCATAGTAAATGTCATCAGAACCATTGATTATAGTAACACATTTTATTTACATTATTACGATCTTATATAACACAAAAAAAATCTACATAATCTACTTTCAAGTTATAATCAAAGCTATTTTAAAACTAGACACTTTCTCAACTAGGGGTAGATACTAAAGCCGCTTCACATCGCTTGTTATTTCACGTCATCCTTCAAATTTGATTTAATTTTCTTATTATATATTTTGTCATTTTATAGTTTATTACTCCACATCATCCTTCGAGTATGATTTAATTTGTCTATTATTTGTTTTGTAATAACTTTTACAATTGATATTTGATTAATCAAATGTAAATGATATCTTTAAGGCCATACCCTTATAGATTTATAACAAAAACATGTAAATATTATTCAATGAATGAAATATTTTATTAACGTCCACGAGACCAAGGAATTTATGGGACCGAGAGTTGATCACTACTTCTTGATATAAAGGTTGTTCTACTACTATTGTAAATTTTCTAATTTTAAATCCTTTACTATTAACGTAAGCCTGGTATGTCAACAATGCCCACAGGTCTTTTCTCTACATCACTCTCCCCTCAACTATTTACTCTCGAAAATGAAGATAACAGAAATTTAAGCATGAAATATAAAAGATATTTGAAAAAATAAGGTTTAGGGCTTGTTGCCATCCAAATGATCAATATTACTGTCAGTATTGTTGATTAATTGGTTGAGATTAAAGTCTGGTCTGTTATCAGTGATAATTACATTAAGGAGTTGAGAAAGCAACACTCAATATATTAAGTAGCGAATGATCTGGTGGTAGAGAGGTTTACTGAAATAGAAAACGTAGGTTTGCAGAGATGCAAGATTGAATTGAAAAAATAGAATGAGTGGATGGAGATGTGATTTCTTGAAATCCTTTGAATTTATATTTAATTGTCAATTATACTTTCAAACTGTCTGCACCAATAAATTTCACCGATCTTTATCAAATACAACTATAATTTTTTGGTGGATAATTTAATTGATTTGTTTGAAGAGGAAAGATTAAACAATACAGAGAGTTTGCCAATCAAAGTCCATAATAAAAAACTTAACATGAAGAAAAGCTTAAAAAATTAAACTATGAAACAAAGAGTTAAACTGGAAGAGAGAATGATATAAAAAGAATCTTTCTTATGAGCAAAGTCAAACTTGTAAACATGAATGTCTATCATGAATTAGTTCTTTCTAACCATTGCTCGCCTAACTCTATTCTGTTCATTTGTCACATGAGAAGTCTGTACTAATTATAAAGGTAAAAATAAAAAAATTATTTAAATGATTTTTAATATTTTATAATATATAACTAAGTTGGTAAGGTTTATTTAAGTAAGATGATAATATAAATTAGCATATATATCTTAGATAAATTTATGTGAAAGTTATTTAAAGATACTATTTTCGACATGTATATTTTATTATGTTACAAATTTCATATAACATAGGTGTCTTGAGAATGATATCTCTCGACATCTTTTACAAAAATATATCTAAGATATATATGTTAGTTATGATTAATTAAATATAAATGACCTTTCTAAAGTTATGTCTATCTGCAATTGTACCAAAAGCATATAAATACGAACAATAATACCATGGAATTGAGTGGATGAACGCACTTGTTAAAAGTGCACTTGCCTCATTTAATCTATGAACCTTCAATAATGTCTCTGATTTTGATGCAAATACTTATAATCAAAGCATATATATATATATATATATATATATATATATATATATATATATATATATATATATATATAGAGAGAGAGAGAGAGTTTCTTTTAATGTAAATACATAAACATCTTGTCTTTTATTTTGGATTTAGTGATGTAAACAACTATAAAACTATTAAAATTTAAATTGCATAAGATATAACATTTAACAATACAGATCTGAATGTAAAAGGTAAATTTATTACACTTACTAAATATAAAAATGACCGAGGGATAAGCACTTAGTTGATAATTTATTTTGTGTTGTTCATTGCCTATGTATAGTTGTGTGATATGCTTTGAAATGACTTTGTAACTACTCAACTTAGGAAATGGAGTGTCAAAATTTGCCAGGACATTGCCGATGAAGCCTAAACACTTACGACGACCAATCCTATCCATTGTCTATCAAAACTATCTGTGTATGTTTTTTCGATCTGTTTTATTACAAATTGTTGTATTCGCCTATCAAGATGATTTATATGTGTTATGTTGACCTCCTTTCTATGTGCAAAATTCAACTTTATCTTCCTTTGTCTTGAAACCTTGGCTTCACTTTTGACACATGATTCACTTGGAAAAGAAAGGGGTTATGGGTTGGACAACCTCAATCATTCTCCACTAAGTGATTGAGTATTTCCTACGATCCATTACTTTGAAGAGGGCTCAAATCGCATGTAGTTCCCCCACCTATGTCTATGTGTGCATGCTTAGGATCCACTAGAATGCAATGCAACTCTATAGATTTTGACACTTAACCACATGTAATCTTGACCTTGTGTTAGGGCTTAGACTTGGATTTTAGGATTGTTCATTTGAGGGTTTTTTATATTTTGATACTTTTGGATAATGCATCAAGGGTGTGCAAATGGATTTCTCAAGCCTTACGAAGATAAGTGATAGATCTTAGGTGCTTGCTAAATAAAAATGGCCTTATAATTGATGTGTATCTATAGATGACTCTTTGGGTAATTTCCCCCCACAACCCACTTGTGAAATGAGCAAACTGACCCAAGAGAGCGATTTGAATTTGAAAACTAGTTGTTAGTGGATCATGGGACACTACCAATAAAGGTAAACACTACGATAACCGCCAAAGTCTGAATATAGTTGGTATTATTTAAGAACAAAAAAATAGTAATCTAGAATGTGGCGATAGCCTACTTAAGATTATAGCTTGTTTTGGCACCTACTGGAGAGATATTGAGTATGAATGACATCAAATTGAGATAGCCAAGTCAATAGATAGATAAAAAGGTATGAGAGAAATTGACCAAGAATAAAATGTGTATGTATAACTCATGTAAGTCAAAGACATGTCAAAACTAATGATGCCAAGTGTTTAATGGGTAAGTGCACAAAGTCGGGGGTTAAAAAGTGGCCTACTCGTGGACATGATTTTCTTGAAATTTCAGAAATCTGAACTTTTATACATTTTGAGATATCTACACTTCAAATTTGAAGATGGTGTAAGAACACGAAATGTAGCATTTCGAGTCTAGTTTCTAAAATATTAAATATTTTTAAAAATAGTTAAGTATAACTAGATCAAACATCTAAAATTTGAAGAGGAACTCCTATTTTCTTTTAAACATAGTGGATAGACAACCGTGTTGTGCACCATTTTTTCAGCAACATTTAATATTATTTGAAACCCTTTGGAGAAAATTTAGATAAGATCTTCTAGTAGGTCACCTATATTTTTTCAATGAATTGTTTTTTTAATGAATTTTGCAAGTAAATAAATCTTAAAAAGTGACAAAGAAATGGATAACCATCCGTGTGACATGCTTAACTACCACAAAAAAATAAAAATTATTTTTTTTTTAATGCGTGTAGAATTAGGCCTACTTGGTCACCATATAACTTGTTTTTCACTTCGATCAACGAAATACAAATTACATGAACATGAATATGCATGTATGTTTACAACATGTAGCGGCCTAAAAAGGCATAGTCAGAAATCAACATAGTTTGAAGCCTTAAATTAATCCAAAAATTATAAAAATAATATTTTTGAAAGAGGAGAGCGTGCTCGTTGTGACGGTACCAAGTTTTTAAATTTTCATGTTGATTAGTGTATTTGGCAATCAAAGTTGAAACTTGTTATTTATTTTCATACCTTTAAAAACTCGATTGTACATTGATAGTCCAAGCCTTTGGCTCGGGAATCCAAGCCATTCTTGATCCCAAAGGCATGGAAATTGAATTCAAATTCAAATACCGTGAACGTGTTATAAACTACGTTATTAATCCGATCATGTTACTCAATAGCATGATTACATTAATAACGTAATTGTGTTACATATTCTCAACACCCTAAAACCTGAATAGGAGCCATTAGGCCTAGTAGTCTTAAGATCAAATATTGGTTGATTAAGATTGTTGTTTGGGATCAATGTTCTTGTCAAGAATTGATAGCATGGAATGATAATTGGAGATGTATTAACCTATGAATCAATTTATTGTTCCTTTGATCCCAATATGGTGTGCAATTGGGTCAATAGATCCCAAATTGACATTAGATGGACATATTTCCTTGGATAGAGCTTGGTTGACCCTAATTACATATCAAACTAAACTAAATACTTGGTTTTTTATAATATGGTGTGAAATTAGAGACCCAATTGACATCATATGGATGTAATTCCTTTCTCAGGGCTCATTAAA
Organism: Torreya grandis; assembly: GCA_037957365.1. Classification (NCBI taxonomy): domain Eukaryota; kingdom Viridiplantae; phylum Streptophyta; class Pinopsida; order Cupressales; family Taxaceae; genus Torreya; species Torreya grandis. Next base: position 747,742 of record JARHVA010000870.1, on the reverse strand, counting down.
CCCCAATTATGTATTAGATTGAACTAAATATTCAATTAGTTTAATATGGTGCGCTACCAAATCCCTAATTGACATTATATTGAAGGAATTCCTTGCACGGGGACCAATTACTCTTAATTACATATTATATTGAAGAAAATAATTGATTAGTCAAATATGATGTGCAATTAGGAAAAAATATTCATAATGGACATTAGATGGACAGTAGATGGACACAATTCATTGCATTGGGTGAAAAATGCCTCGATTGATATTCTAGGTGGAAGCAGTTCATTACATAGGACTTAATTGTCCTCAATTATGTATAATATTGAAAAAAATATCAATTGATTTAACATGGTGTAATTAGAGCCCCAAATTACATTAGATGGATGTAATTCCTTGTTTGGGGATTGAGTGGCCCCAATTGCATATCATATTGAATCTAAATACTCATTTTGTTCAATATGGTATGCAATCGGGGCTAATGGAACCCAAATGGAACATCATATGGACAAAATTACTTTCATGGGGCTCAGTAGGCCCCAATTATGTATAAGATAAAACCAAATACATGATTAGCTAGATATAGTTTACAATCAGGGCCAACAAAGTTGTAATTGACATTAGATGTATTCAGTTGCTTGCATGAGCCTTGGTTGGCCATAATTGCATATTCAACTGGACTAAATACTTGGTTGATTCAAAATGCTATGTATTTGGGACCAACAGAGCCCCCTATTGATAGTAGAAAGATGAAATTTCTTGCACAAGGATTGTTTAGACTAAATTTCATATCATAAAGAACTGAATATTCTTTTAGTTGAATTTTGGTGCACAATTAGAATCCCAATTGTTATTAGATGGATGTAATTCCTTACAAAAGGTTCAATTGGTCCTGATCTCATAACAGATTGAATCAAACACTCAATTATTTTATTAAGGCATGCAACTAAGGCCCTAATTAAAATTATGTTGACACAATTCCTTGGGCAAGCCTTGATTGACCCCAATTATGTATCATTTGGGACCAAATACTTGATTGGTTCAATATGGTATGCAATCAGGGCCAAGTAATCCCTAATTTCCATTATATATGAATGTAATTCCTTGCACACAGCTCCATTGGATCAAATTACATATCAAATTGAAAAAATACTTATTTTTTTAATATGGTGAGCACTTGGATCCCCAATTGATATCATATCGATGAAATTCCTTACATTGGGGCTAAGTAGGCCCCTAGGATAAATTTAGCCCTAATTAACATCCTTTTTATATAGTAAAAATTAGGTTCATAGGGATGAACTTGGTTAAAATTTCATTATTCATTACCATAATTGACTTCGTAGGCTCAATATGTGATGATGTGGGGGATAATTGATCCCAAAGTCACATTCTTTACTCACATATCTAGGTTCAAGGAGCTCAAATTTACCCAAATCACCATCATGATTGTACCTTATATACCCTAAAACCTATACCCTAAGTCCTAATCCCTAAAGTTCCTAATCCCTAAACTCTAAACCATAAATATAAACTAGTTAAACCTTGTACTAATCATTTTATCCCAGATTAACATTATTTAGACTAATAAATAAGCTCACAGGGCTCAATTTGGCCTAATTCATATGACTGATTACCCAATTTGACTAATTTACTTAATCTACACGATGACATCTAGGGTATAATGATAACCCAAAAACACATTTTATTGTCACAAATGGGTCCAAGTGATTTACATTGTCCAGAAAGATGTATTGCAGCAGGCTATGAGTGTGATTCAAAACTTGCAAGGAGAGCTCTAACCAATGTGAGACCTAGAGGCATAGGTCGAAGCCTCTCATAAGAAACAAGATACCTAGGATACTGAAATCCAAGAGTCGACAGAGATCCTGCACCTCTTATAGATTGAAGGGACACTACCCCTATTGAAGAATTTGCTCTTGGAACACATAGGGTAAAAGCTAGTTAAAGTTGTTGCACCACATATAGAGAGGGAGCAAGAAGTAAGGCATACATAGAATGTGGAGTATGACCAAGAAATCCTTGTGCATTCCATAATTGATGGATGGTCTATATGCAAGGTCCTCATGGACACAGGGATTGAGGTTAATATCTTGACCAAGAATGCATGGGAGAAGATGGGTAGGCCAGCCTTGCAGCCTTCCCCTCATGTGCTTTTCATGGCCAAAAAATCCAAGATGCAACCAATCAAAATTCTAAAAAATGTCATTGTAGATATCATGGACATTGAGTTATGTGCTGACTTCGAAGTGATCGAATTGGCTGAAAATGATAATTATCCAACACTCTTGAAAAGGCCATGGTGTTATGTGATTAATGTCAATATTTGCTTCAAGAAGTGTTATATGACCTTTGAAAATGGTAAGGAAAGGGTAGTGATCCGCCTCTCAAGTGACCAAGGACCCCCTATGTAGAAAGTGTTGATATTGAGGATGAGATCAACCATATCTACAACATTACAGAGTAAGGCATCGAGACTCTCAACCCCAATGACCAATGAGTATTTTCTTGGGAAGATGGACAGTCAGCCTCAGACACCACTGACATTGCTTACGATTGATGGGTCAAAGAAGCTTATGAGATGACTAGTTAGAGGTGTCACTTAGTGAGCATGAAGGCACCAAAACCTATGAGGACTAGCCGGGTCCAAATTCATCACAGTTCAATGAGATGCATCCCTTGTAACAAAAAAAAGGGAAAGAGAGTGTTTTGCCTAAATAAAGGTAAACTTGCCATGCTCCCAAGATACAAGGGGAACAATCTTGTAGAAGAATATGTTCGCAACCTCGAGTCATGCATCCCAAAGGAGGTAAATAGTATGGGTGCACTAATGTATACTTTGAGGGGCACTGTTGCTCATTGGTAGGTGGCACAAAGGCCTAGTTTGTTGACTTGGCAAGATATGAAAGCAACCATATACACTAGATTCGAGAAAAGTAATGAAGACCTGAATGTCTCTACCTATTTTGATGATTCTGAACTAATAGCACATGTGTGCTTATGTGAAGAAACATGGATAGACTGTGATGCAAACACCCCAAGGAACTTATGGGTGCATGCCTTTTATAGAACCTTGAAGACATGGGTGCATGCATGGTATGTTATCAATGAAACGCATCATGAGACAACCAAATGGGATGTCCTGAAGGAGAAATTTGTGCATACATTCTCTGTTTCCTCACATAACATGGAATTGATCAAGCCATTGTAATTAATTTTAAGGGTAGTGCTCAAGGACACTATAATCCTAGAGGAGCACCTAAAAGATATGTTTGAGGAGAAAGGGTTGGTGCTCCTAACTTTATTTGAGGAGCAAGTGCTCAATAGTGACTCAAGTGATGAAGACACTGATATCTAGAAGGTGCACAACTAAACATCTTTGATAGGCACAAGGAAGCTTGTGTACCAAGTGGAGGATAACACCCCCAATGAAGAAGACCCTACTTAACTTCACATAGAAATAACTAAGGGAAGCAGGCAAGTCAAGGACTCACATTAGGAGAGAAATGAGCCCTACCACATGCTGCTCAAAACTATCGAAGTAGACATCGAATTAGAATGGGAACCAAAGGTGGTTACTACGGGTGCATATTGGTTTGACATGGAGCTGACACAGATTGTGGACCTCTTGAAGGAGTTCCAAGACTTGTTCCCTCAAAATTATTAAGGCATGAAGGGCACCCACCCATCCCTTATGAAAATGAGTATAACACTGGTGGTCAGCATAAGACCTATCAAGAAGTGACCTTACAAAATGAACCCCAATCTTCATGCCAAGGTCAAAATAGAGATTGATGGTATTATAGCCACATGCATCATCTTCCTTGTGTATAAATATGAATGGGTAAGCCCCATGGTTATTAACATCAAGAAGGACATCTTCATTTATATATGTATTGATTATAGATTATTGAATGCTACATGTATCATTGACCCCTTCTCGACTCCATTCATCAATAAAGTCTTGGATAGCATCGTAGGCTGTGAGATTTACACCTTCACTAATGGGTTATCTGGATACCATCATGTCTAGATTAAAGAGGAGGACAAGCCCAAGACAACCTTTGTGACAGAATGAGGTTATTTCACATACAATGTGATGCCCTTTGGACTTAATAATATGTTAATTGTGTTTTCCTGAGTGCTGATCACCACATTTAAAGATTTCATTCACAAGTTCCTCCAAGTGTATTTAGATGACTGGACTATATATCGACTAGTGAAGGATCATTATGACAACTTTTACCTCATGTTTGAAAGGTGCAGTCAGTTATAGATATCCTTGAATCTCAAGAAGTGCATATTTGCAACACCATTTAACACCTTGTTCACGTACATCATCTGTAAATATGGTCTGCTCGTCGATCCCGTGAAGATTGCAATTATTCTATAGCTCTAAAACCCTTCCATGCAAAAAGATGTTCATGTCTTTCTCGGCCAATGTGGCTACTATAGAAAATTCATAAGGAGTTATGCAAAGATTGTAGAGTTGCTATAAGAGCTCTTGCGTAAGGATGGATCATTCTATTTGGTTGCATTGCAAGAGGATGCCTTTGAAACTCTGAAGCTCAAGTTGGCTAGTATGCCTATTTTAAAATTTATCGACTGAATAAATCCATTCCACATATGTATCAATGCATATAGCTCTGCCATTGGCACCATAATAGCATAACCTGATGAAGGTAAGATTAATCATCCTATCTCCTTTTGATAGTCTATGACCTACAAAAATTCAAGCAATAGTTGTTGGTGACCCCATTCATCTTTTTCACCTATCATGAGGTGCTTAAGTACCTCATGAATAAGCTTGTTTTCCATGGGTGCATCTGTAGATGGATAGTTCTATTTTAGGAATTCCAATTCTTGGTTGTAGTGAAGCCTAGGAAACATAATTTGGAACCAGACCATTTATCTTGCATCATTTTAGGTGATGCAATAGTGTCTATTGAGGATGACATGTTGGATGTGGAACTCTATAGGGTCCAACACATCCCCAAAGACTTGGGTGGAGATCATTATTTTTTTAACATCTGACTTTGCACCCTAGGCCATGACAACCAAAGAAAATAAATAACTTGTAGTTCATGCCACCTGCTTTCATTTCATCAATAAGGAGTTATATAAATTAAGTCATGATGAAGTCTTGCACTGATGTATCTTGGAACATAAAAGGGACTCTATCTTACAAGAGGTACATGAGGTGATAACAGGAGGTTATTGCACTAGAGATGTAACAATGTGCAAGGTGTTGCAATTACGCTTATGGTGGCCAAGTGTGTTCCAAGATACAAAATATTGTTCCAAGGCATGTGACATATGCTAGCACACAGGGAAGCCCAACCATCAGGATGATATTCCTCTCATTCCCATTCTTTCCCATGCACCATTTAGAAAATGGGCTATTTATTTTATTTTGCTAATCACTCCGGTAACAAGGTGCATAGGCACAAGATATATTCTGGTAGCCATTGATGATTTCACCAAGTGGGCAGAGGCAGCGACAATGAAAGATAACACAACCACCATAGTCATGAGGTTCTTATGGGAGAACATCATAAGTCACTATGGGTGCCTAGTTAGTTTGACTTGTAACAAAGGCATACACTTCATCAATAAAATAGTGTCGATCCTGTTGATCGAGTACATGGTGGCATACCATAAGACAATGCCTTACCATCCCTAAATGAATGACACATTTGAGGAATTCAATAAGATCCTAAGGATGTCCCTCATGAAGATATGCTATGTTGGTTGCAAAGATTGGGATGATCGAGTGTCAATAGTACTATGGGCATATCACACAACCCATAAGTGCCTAAATAAGGTTACACCATTTCAATTGTTGTTTGACGTTGTGGTGCTAAGGCAATTCTACAAATAGATTTCATGGTGTCATCATTATGCATTACATGTATTGGTCATCTAGATAACCAAGAATCATTGAGCGAAAGGCTAGAAGACTTGGAGTGCTTGGACGAGATGCACGCCCAAGAAAGATAGAGTTAGCAGATAGAGAAGGTGCACCAAAAACTCTGACATGAAAAGTATATTAAGTGCAAGGTACTGACTGAAGGAGAATTGGTCATACTCTATGACTCCAAGTACCTCAAGCACCCAAGCAAGTTACAAATTAGGTGGATGGGCCCTTATGCCATCCACAACATATTAGAGACAAGCGCATGCAATTTGTGCATGTTTTTAGGTGAAATGTTCCCTGGACATTTCAATGGCAATCGACTAAAGCCTTATAGGCAATATGATGGCACTTGTGCCATCAAAACACTGACTTCCTGATCACAAGTCAATTTTGTTATGCTGACGAGAATAAAATTTGGTGCAAGCCAAACATTTCCTTATGTTTTGTGTTATGTTGGTGATGAGTGAATAAGCAGTGCTTTGAGGCCCATAGGAGAACTATTCTGGTGCTTTCACACATAATACCAGTTGAGTGAGTTGAGAGAGGTTGTTTTCTAAGCACTTAAAGCCAAACACCTAAGTTTGTGGGCACGAGGAGGTCATCAAAATTGAAGAATACCAAGTGAACAAAGGGAGGCACACATGATGCTAGTGCGCATGAGATGAAAGGAGGGTGCATAAGATGATAAATTTGTGAGACACCTAAAGAATGAAGTGCTAAAAGACCAACATAAGGGATTTGCATGGGGTAGGACAGGCCAAGGCAAAAGATAAAAGTACAAAGAAATCAACTAGTGAAAAAGAAGCGCACTCTATAGAAAGTACAACATTGAAAAATGGAACTATGGAGGTTGAATCACACACATGTGAGGTATTGTGCCTAGGTTACCATAAGGAAGGTGATGGTCACACCAAGGTTAATAAAGTGCAGGAAGAAAATCATCCAGATAAGTTGGCATCCACCTAAGGGTAGGTGGGAAGTGACTGTTTGAAAACACCTGTCACTTCACCAAAAATATTATTTAGAGAATTTAATGAGGTGATGGTAAATGCACAAAGATCTACATTAAATGCATAGGTGGAAAAATATTTTCTTGGATTTTATTGGTTTAGTAGATTTCAAGACATCTAGGCATCACCACACCATTACTCACCTGTAATTAAGATGGTAGTTGAGGTTAAGATATAAAGAGGCCAACGACGCACTAGTTTGAGTTACAAACCTTAAGTTAATTTGAACCAGACACACAAAGAAAAACAATAGTCAAACCAGAGTTGAAGTGAAAAAATAATACCAAAGTGAAACCCTGAGCACCCATGACTACCAAACAAGAATGACTAAATAAAAGAGGAGATCACATTTCATTTGAAATTGAAATAGAGGAGTGGGGAGAGATAATTACCAGAGAACCAGACATCAAGAAAACTAAGAGATGCTAAGGCCACCATTGATGATGAAAGAAGCTCGAAAGCCAACATTATAGTCATAGACCTCATGATTGTGAGAAACACCACAAAACATTAGAGGCTTCGACATAATCAACAGATTGTACTTCAACACTAGCCAATTCAGAATGGGGAAGAAACACATGAGTTATATTCCATCGTAGGCATAAAAGGATGTCAAATGGGCATGAACGATTGAGGAGATGACCACTATAAAGAAGAAATCATAGTCAATGGAATGGGTTAGCATCATTGAGGTTGACCCCAAAGTGCTTGCCAAAATATCCTACAGAGAAATGTAGTTTCCCCTAGAGATCTTGATTGAGGTAACTTGTGTTGAGTTGTGGAGCTAAAAGCTTCACTAATGAGCTAATGTGGAGGTTGTTGGGCTTACATAGTAATCGACATCGGTCAGAACCAACCAACATTGGTTAGGGGTCAACTGGCATCGGTTAGGGGTCGATCGACATCGGTCATCTTCAGACCGACACCGAATTCTATGCATTTCTAGAATTATTATTTTTAGGAGAATAGATTTGAGCCTTTGATTTAAGAGGTGGATCTAAGGGTGGCGAATGCATGGCTCATGAACCCTAGTGTTGTAGTATACTATATAGTAGGGTTAGATCCTCATAGCATGTACAATTCAGTAATTGAGTTGATTGTAATTAATGGAGAGAGAGAGAGAACTCTTGAGGGAGAATTACTGTACATCTGTGAGGTGTGAAGAGAGAGATTTATTCATTGTATTTCCTTCCAGAAGTGTTTAATACAGATTGGTTATTTCTTGTATCTTCTATTATTTGTTGTTTTTTATTTCTAGTTACTTATTACTTCTGGTTTCAATTTCGTGTTTAGTTGCTTATACAAAAGTAATCAATTGTACTCTAAGATCCAAACAAATGGTATCAGAGCATGTTAGTGTTTGTTGATTACAGAATTTACTTACAGGGTTTCTGATTGAGTGGGAGCAAAGCAATGGCAGAAGAAAGTAAACTAAAAATGGAGAAATTCAATGGCAAGAATTATCAATTATGGAGGATGCAGATTGAAGATTATCTGTATTAGAAAGATCTGTATTTACCATTGGGTGGGGTTTCAAGGAAGCCCATGGATATGGAAGATGAAGAATGGAATGTTCTTGATAGAAAGGCTCTTGGATCTATAAGATTGAACCTGGTAGCTTCCGTGTTTTCCAACTTATCACAGGCAAAGACAACGATAGAGTTAATGGATACTTTGGCAAATTTATATGAAAAACCCTCAGCTTCGAATAAGGTATATCTTATGAAGCAATTTTTTAATTTGCAAATGCAGAAAGGTGGATTTGTATCTAGTCATCTTAATGATTTCCATACAATAGTAAATCAGTTAAATTCAGTCAAAATAGTTTTTTATGATGAAATTAAGGCTCTCTTAATCTTATGTTCTTTACCTAAAAGTTGGCATAGTTTGGTAATGGCAGTTACCAATACTGCATCTGCTTCAAATATCTTGAAAGTTGATGATGTTGTTAGTGTAATCTTGAATGAAAAAATTCACAGGAAAAGCACAGGGAAAAAATTAGTTAATGCTTTAAGTGTTCAAAGCAAGGGAAGGCAAAGAGATAAGGGTAAGCAAGGAAAATCAAGGTCAAAGATGGGAAGTAGATCCAAATCTAGAAATGAAAGAATAACCTGCTGGAATTGTGGAAAGAAAGGGCATGCAAAGAAAGATTGTTGGTTGAAGGATAACAAAGAAAATTAGCATGAAGGTTATAAAGAAGCAAAAGTTGCAAGTATTGTTGCACATGATGCTCTTATATTTTTTTTGGATAATAAAGTAGAGTCATGGGTTTTAGATTCCGGTGCCTCTTTCCATGCAACCTCAAATAGAGAATTTTTCAATGATTATGTCCATGGAGATTTTGGAAAAGTTTATTTAGGGGATGATGAGCCTTGTCAAATTGTTGGCAAAGGAAAAGTGCAACTGAAATTGTAGAATGGCAACACATGGGTGTTGAAGGATGTCATGCATGTACCCATCCTAAGGAGGAATCTAATTTCTGCAAGAAAGTTGGGTGATGAGGGTTGCATAGTAATTCTCACAGCTGAATCTTGAAAAGTTTCCAAGGGTACACTTGTATTAGCAAAAGGTAAGAGAGTAGGTACACTTTATCTATCTACTTGTATTACTGATTATTTTCCTTCTATTTTATCTACTTCAGATGTAGATGCAAAGTTGTGGCATTGTAGGCTTGGTCACATGAGTGAGAAGGGAATGAAAGTTCTTAAGTCAAAAGGTAAGCTTTTAGATTTGAAAAGCATAGATCTAGATTTCTGTGAGCATTGTATTTTTAGAAAATAGAAGAAAGTGAGGTTTCTCAAAACTGGGTCAACAAAGAAGAAGCACAAGTTGGAGCTTGTTCACACAGACGTGTGGGGACCAGCTCATGTAGCTTCCATTGGAGGATCACAGTATTATGTTTCTTTCATTGATGATGCTACAAGAAAGGTATGGGTTTATTGCATAAAGAGAAAATCTGATGTTTTTGACACATTTAAGAAATGAAAAGCTTTGGTTGAGAATGAAACATGTTTGAGATTGAAGTGCCTTAGATCTGCCAATGGTGGTGAGTACTGTAGCAATAAATTCAATAGTTACTGTTTTATGAGTGGAATACGTAGGGAAAGGATGGTTCCAAGGACACCTTAGCAAAATGGAGTTGTTGAAAGGATAAATAGAACAATAATGGAGCATGCACGGAGTATGAGGTTGCATGCTGGTTTGCCCTTACAGTTTTGGGCAGAAGTTGTAGATATTGTGGTTTACCTGATTAACAGAGGACCTTCAACTGCACTAGATGGTGGAATTCCAGAAGAGGCTTGGATAGGTAAAAAGGTAGATCTTTCATTTCTCAGAGTTTTTGGTTCTGAAGCTTTTGTGCACATTGATAAAGAAAATAGAAAGAAGCTAGATGCTAAATCTATGCGGTGCACTTTCATTGGTTATTGTTTTGGAGATTTCAGATTTTGGTTGTGGAATTTAGAAACTAAAAAAATTATTAGAAGCTATGATGTAGTTTTCAATGAGAAGGTGATGTACAGTGATCAGCTCAAGACGCTGAATAATTTTGAGCAGGGCAATCTTGATTTAGAAGAGGTTATGATCCAAAATGAGCTCGCAGGTAAAAATCATCACTCATAGAAAAACACAGAGACTGACATCGGTCAGGTGGAAATTGACGTCAATCAAGTGGAAATCAACGTCGGTCAGGTGGAAATCGGCATCGATCAGGAGGAATCAACATTGGTCGGGTGCAGACTGGCATCGATCAGATATGACCGAGATCAGTCACTGTCAAAAGAAAATTTGAGCAGACAACAAGTTGTAAATGAGTCTCAAATGCCCATAAGGAGGTCTGAAAGGGTAAGTAAACCTCCAATTCATTATTCCCCTTATTTATATTACTTGTTGCTCACTGATGGTGGAGAACCAGAAAGTTTTGATGAGGCAATGCAGGTAGAATCAAGGAAACAGTGAGAGCATGGCATGAATGAGGAAATTGATTCCTTGGAAGAGAACCATACATGGGATTTGGTTGAGTTGCTAGCTGGAAAGAAAGCATTGAAAAACAAATGGGTATATAGGTTAAAGGAAGGAGAGAATGAACATATGAGACATAAGGCTAGGTTGGTAGTAAAGGGATTTGCACAGAAACTAGGTATTGATTTTGGTGAAATTTTTTTTCCTGTAGTAAAGATGACTTCTATTCGGATTGTATTGTCTTTAGTTGCTATTGAGGATTTGCATCTTGAGCAGCTTGATGTTAAGATAGCATTTCTTCATGGAGATTTGGATGAAGAGATATATATGGATCAGCTGGAAGGTTTTAAGGTCAAAGGTAAGGAGAAACTTGTGTGTAGGTTGAAAAAAAACTTATATGGTCTTAAGGAAGCTCTAAGATAATGGTGTTTAAGGTTTGATAGGTTTATGATAGAGCATGGCTTTAGTAAATGTCAATTTGACCATTGTGTTTATTTTAATAGATTAGATAATGGTAGTTATATTATCCTGTTACTGTATGTAGATGATATGCTTGTTGTAGGTTCACACATGCAGGAAATTACTGAGCTTAAGGTAAAATTAGCTCACACATTTGCCATGAAGGATTTAGGAGTAGCAAAGAAAATCCTTGGCATGAGTATTAAGAGAGATAGGAAAAATCACAGTTTGATTTTGTCTCAAGAGGATTATGTGAATAAGGTGTTGGAGAGGTTCAATATGCAGGATGCAAAACTGATAAGCACACCTATGGCTAGACACTTCAAGTTGAGCAAAGAACATTGTCTTAAATCACATGATGAGGTTGAGTACATGAGTAGAGTTCCATATGCTTCAGCAGTTGGGAGCTTGATGTATGCAATGGTATGTACTAGACCAGATATTGCCCAAGCAGTGGGAGTTGTCAGCAAGTTTATGGCCAATCCAGGAAAGGAACACTGGAAAGCAGTTCAATGGATTCTCAGATATTTGAGAGGGACCAGCAGTAGGCATTTATGCTATGGAGGGTCAAACACTTCTCTACATGGTTATGTAGATTCAGATATGGCAGGTGACTTGGATGGTAGGAGAAGCACCACAGGATATGTGTTCACTGTTGGTGGGACGGTGGTTAGCTAGATTTCAAAGTTGTAGAAGGTTGTTGCCTTGTCTACTACAGAGGCATAATACATTGCAGTCATAGAGGCTAGCAAAGAAATGATTTGGATGACTCAGTTCATGGAAGAGTTGGGAAAGGAGCAAGAGAGTTATAGATTGTACAGTGATAGTCAAAGTGCAATTCATTTGGCAAAGAATTCAGCCTTTCATTCAAGAACCAAACATATACAGCTTAGGTACCACTTCATTAGACAGGGATTGGAGGATGGACAGTTGAAGCTGGAAAAGTTCCATATGGATAAGAACCCTGTTGATATGTTAACAAAGCCGATAAAAAAGGAGAAGTTAAATTTTCATTAAACTTTTGTTGGTCTTCAAGATTGAACTTGAAGAGGGAGAAACAAGCCAGAGATGTTTAGAGGATGTTGCTGTACAGGTACATGTGTAGCTGTTTATCTCCAAGTGGGAGATTGTTGAGTTGTGGAACTAAGAGCTTCACTAATGAGCTAATGTAGAGGTTGTTGGGCTTACACAGTAACCGGCATCAGTCAGAACCAATCGACATTAGTTAGGGGTCGACCGATATCAGTTAGGGGTTGACCGACATCGGTCATCTTCAGACCGACACCGAATTCTGTGCGTTTCCAAAATTGCTATTTTTAGGAGAACAAATTTGAGCCTTTGATTTAAGAGGTGGATCTAAGGGTGGCGAATGCATGGCTCATGAACCCTAGTGTTGTAGTATACTATATAGTAGGGTTAGATCCTCATAGCATGTACAATTTAGTAATTGAGTTGATTGTAATTGATGGAGAGAGAGAACTCTTGAGGGAGAATTACTATACATCTGTGAGGTGTGAGGAGAGAGAGATTTCTTCATTGTATTTCCTTCTCGAAGAGTTTAATACAGATTGGTTGTTTCTTGTATCTCCTATTATTTGTTGTTTCTGATTTCTAGTTACTTATTACTTCTGGTTTCAATTCCATGTTTAGTTGCTTATACAAAAGTAATCAATTGTCCTCTAAGATCCAAACAACTTGGGTGTCCTTCGTGCACACCTGTAGGCTAAAAAAATACAACCATTGCACCCTAATAAATATTCAATAACTATCACAAGACTAGATGGTTGACACAGGGATGAAGATAGAGGCAGGCATAACATCGTTAGATGTCTCCATTTGAGATAGGCTTACAACCACCAGCACAATTTAACTCTATAAGTTATCATGTTTTGGGAAGCTAGAGGAACTTATATAGTTTCTCCTCTTGTGCATTCATGGAGACCACTTCTACTTTGCAAGGAGGTGCATGCAAATATCGGTGTGCCTAATTGGCAGAATCAATGGTATCCAAGACTCTGACACAGATATCCACCAGATGATAGTGGATGATGTTGAAGTAGAAAGGGTCATGAAAATCCTTGGGTACTACAAGGGAGGATTCACATTCCCAATAAAGGATATAGATGACCCTGACACAAGGGCCATGATGCACCTCATGAGATCTAAGATTTGCCCTGGTAAGAGATGGATGGGCATCAACAAGGCCTACTTGTGCATTGATCACCACATGGCGTAAGGGATCAAGTTCAACATAGTGAAACTCATTACTGAAGAGATGGTGAAGAATGTGCTTAAGTGTCATAAGGAGCAGGAGACCTTCAGGTAGGGGTCGTTATTAATATTAATAGTCATGGAGGAGATCAATGTTCCCAATGGTAATGAAGACAACATTTGGGTCTTCCCATTATATAAAGACTCCCTGGCATTGAAGTATCAGGTCTTCCCCTGCCCACCTTCCTTCTCCCAAAAATACAAGACTTAAGTGATGGGGTGGTACACCCAATGTATTGAGGCATTAAGGATAAAATGGTGCATCCTCGAGGAACTTCCCTAAAACATGTTTAGAATGATGACCTTTGTTGTCATGCAACACTTCTATGTAGTGTGCCTGACGCTCATAGATGGCAACCATTCAGGATAGCTCAAACTCCCTTATCAATTTTCCATGAAGTACTAAATGGATGTGCTAAGTAAAATTCTAGATGCATGACAGTTGGACATCTTGATGAAGGCCATGGATTTGGAAAGGATCAAGTTACGATGCTAGTATGTGCACCCAGGAGGGAAAGCTACAAAATATGAGGGAGATCACTCACATCACACATACTTCCATTCCCTTCATAGAGAAGTCATCATGTGGCACATCTTCAATCTTTACTACGATATGAAGCCAAGGAAGAAGGGTGCCAACCCTAAGAAGGATGATGATCACCCCTCTAGATTGGTGAAGAAGGAATGCCATCATTAGCAACACAAAAGAAGTGTCCCCATAAAAAATGAGGAGAGACACTTGAAGAAATTCAAGAGCACCTCAGGTTAAGGATCGCATCCAATTAAGAAGCAATCCCCTCAGCTCCAAAGAAAAAGTGCGTAACTTTCGTGCCAAGGACTACTTATCCCAGTAAGAAGGAGAAGAAAAAGAAGTCCCAGGGGCTCATTGTGATGCCAATAATAACCTTGGCAGAAATGGAAGTGGAAGAAGCCTGCATGTAGGAAATGGAGGAAGAGGCAGAGGAAGAAGGGACAAAGGTCTATATTGTCCAAGACGAAGTAGGAGAGGAGCCCAGCATCGAGGAAGTTTAAAAGGCCCTCCAAGGTGGCACTACCACCATGCTTTGAGAAGTAGAGGAGCCAAAATTTGCCTCATCTAAAGAGCCCTCCACATAACCTCCGTAAACTAAGGAGGAAAAGAGAAAGATGTGGAGGAAACTAGGATTGAGTGAGGTATAAATTCTAAAGGCACTGGTGCTAGAGAAGAAAAGAGAGGCCATGAAGGAAGCCGACATGACTCACGAGGACATTAAGAGAGTTGAAGCTAAGGAAAAGGTGGCTGAGGAAAAGAAGGCCACAGAGGAGAGGGCCAAGAGAAAGAAGGAAAGGAAAGAAAAGAAGAAATAGGTTGTTGCAGGCATGAAACCAAGGATGAAAGCAGTAAAGAAGGCACCTAGCCCCCCCCCCCCCCCCCATCAGTGAAGTAAAACCAAGTTACATAGTAGGTGCACCCAAGTAGTAAAGGGGCACCTGAAGAAAAGGAAGGTGATGCTGGTGCCTTGGAAAAACAACAAATGAAGAGTGTCTTGGAAACCCAACAAAAGGAGACATGTAAATTTGGCACCAAGGGAACAACCCTCGAGGTTAGTTCTGAGGAACCTTAGGAAGAAGAAGAGAACAAAGGGGACAAGTCCAAAGAAGAATGCCTCCAATAATAGGAAGAAGAAACCTTTGAGGAAAGCACCGAAGAAAGTGGTAGCACTGATCAAGAGGAAGAAGAGAAAATGAAACTAGACATCACAGATGAAGAAGGCACAGAGTTAAGATTCAAAAAAAAGGCACAAAAGGGGTGTATAGTTGAAGATTTTTATATGTTAGAATATATGCCCCATAAGACTACCTCAACCAGGACATGCTAAAAACTTTCACTTGCATTCGACAGTTACATGGATGAACCTCACTTTGAGGCACCTCAAAAGGCCATACTATGTACAGATAAACATGAAGAAGGGCATGAATCCCTTATCATAAACCTCTGTGCCATGAATCCAATTAGGTCGACAAATTCACTCATCTGGATGGCCATTGAAGTCATGCAAAAAAACATCATTAATGATGTTAGGGAAAAGAAATTGAAGAAAATCACCTAGAATGCTAAAGAAGAAGCATAGGCCATGAAGTCCAAGTTGCAACAACTAGCCAAATGGATAGTGGTAGTCGAACCATCCCTTTTGGTCGATGTTGATACATCAAACCTCTCAAAGGTAGACAAAGTGTGTGTGCTAGTGGAATAGATGCTCCCAAGGTTGAAAGTAGTGCCAACGTATGAAGAGGAAGAAGACCCATGCACCATGTTGTAGAAAGAATTAGCTACCAAGCTCGAAGAGGTGGAAAACCTCTTTGCAAAGTTACAAGATGATGCATACACAACTGATGCCATTTTCATGAACTTTTCTAACCAAGCATCAATCATAGACACATGCCTCAAGCAGGCAAAGGGTGAAAATGAAGAGATGATGGTGCAGACATACTTTACGAGTAGGGCAGAGTGTGCACAAATAATGGGCAGGGTCAACACATTGAGCACACAAATAAAGGACCAATTTTAGAACCTAGAAGAACTCTTTTGTACCTTGTAAACTAAGGTCTATGACCAAGGAGTAATCCTGGATGGAGGAGTCAAAAAGGCTAAGGAAAGGCTATAAGCCTTTAGGAAAGAGTTAGATATAATTGATGTGTTCATACTTAGCACTACCTCCACATAAATAGACAACACCATAGAGGAAATCAATCTCACTATAAAGGGCTTCGAGGACTTTAGCAGCAAAATAAGTGAGAGCATGTCCGAGTTCTATGCGCCTAAAGTTTTGATAGCCTAGTCCGAGGGTGGACTAAAATTTTTGTATGGGGTAATGTTAGGTCGCTATTTCAACTAAGTATGGAATGAATCTGCACCAACTTGGTAGACACCTCAGTGCGAGGTGGTCATTTGTGATGTTTAATATTTTGATATCTTTTGCGCCAGTTAGAGGAATCAACACATACCTCGTGCCAACTAGCATGCGACTAATTAATACAATGATTTCTTAGACATCTTCAAGAAATGGCAGCATATGGTGATCATAGTGTGAAGGTGCAAGGTAATAGAGCTGATGGAATGATTACTAAAAGCTCTAGCTTGATAATCGACATGCACAACTCCACCCTGGCAGAAGGTGCTCCTATAGCCTATAAAAGCAAGCTCGAACCAGTGAGCAGAGAGACATGAATGGATGTAGTGAAGCTCTGTAGAATTGGACCTAGATATAATGGTTGCCATTAATATTAGAACTAGCTCGAATGCCATAACGACTCTGTTTGTGTAACCCCAAGCTCGCATGTGAGCCTTTGAATAGATAATTAATTTATCAAAGCTTGTACTCTGTCCTATATACGTTATTTATGCAATATGAACTGTGCTCTATATTTTAAGCTTTAAATAATGAATAAAAGTGGTTGCGGTAATACATGATGTTCTTTGATTGAATGTCTTTCACTTTATTATTGAATTGCACAATAACTGCAATAGTTATAATGGGTTAGTTTTAATATACAAATGTTAAGTTTAGGCAAGCTTTTGGTTCAAATCATTAATGACATCCTTATGTAAAAGATGACGTCAACCTACTTTGTAGAAATTGCCTAAGTATAGACAAGAACCTGTGCCCAATGATGTTATTCTTGCATAAAGCACGAGCCTAGTCTGAAATTGATCTATAGCATCCCATTGACCTCTCGAAGCACCGAATGATGCTAAGTTTAATGAAACAGAAGATTGCACCATTGAATCTACCAAAGGCGTTATTGAGATGACCAAGTCCCATAAGGAATGAGTTGCACCATGACACAACTAACCTAATGTGGGTCCCGATTCTTTCTCTATTGCACTTCGGGTAAGCGCATAAGGCTTGCACCTTAAGTGAATTGATGCCAGCATAGTCGAGTGACAAATGTTGAGCGCTACAAGAACATATCATGTTTGCGCCTAGTTGTAATAAGTCTAGAACTAACTTGGATAACTAGATAAGTGCATGACCCCATGAATGAATGAATTGACCCCCTTTTCTACAATAACTCATCATAAATTTCACCCTTTCAAGCATTGAAATCCCTTAGTTAATTTCCAATTAATAAGGCACTCGTCATAAATTTCACCCTTTCAAGCATTGAAACACCTCAGTTAATTTCCAATTAATAAGGCACTCGCTATAAATTTCACCCTTTCAAGCATTGAAACACCTAATGGTTGCATAAATTTATTCAAGTTGCTTTCTCTACTAATGGAATTACATTATTTAACTTTTCATAAAATTTTATTTAGTGTTAGTCATTTTATAGTTTATTAGTATCTGCGTAGCAAGATACTATTGTAATCGCTTTGCACTATTACTTTGCATCGAGAAATGTAGAAATCAAATATTTTCTCACTTTTTCAAGTTTTTACATTGATAAAATTATTTGTATTATATTTTGTAAAATAAATAATTCAAAAAATACTATTTTTTTGAATTTTTATTGGTTGATGTAAAGTAATATGACTATTTTCTTGGGGAAATTGCCCTAATTTCAATTAAAAAAGCAAAAATTGACATTAACCAATAAAATCACATCAAATACCCAAATTAAACATAAACTATAATCTATGAAAAAGCAAACAATGATATTGACACGTAAATGTATTGTATTATCATTAAAAACATAGAAATGTCGAGCATGGTATACTATTGTATGCCTTATCCGTAGGATAGTTGATTTTAATATTTAGTTCACTGATAAACGCTTGGCTAAATTTAACAATTACAAATCCCCTGATAATCCCATGGCTAAATTTAACTTAATAATTAAAATATGATTATTGACCCATGTGTCATTAATATGTGTTTGTGGAGGTTCAGTCTGTACCCCATTTCCAGGGCCAGCCTCCAACCTTCTCTGATAGTGCCATGCAGAACCCACTTATTCACCTTCCTCTACCTGTGTTGATATCTGACAGCTGACACCCTGGACCACATACCATCTGTTGGTTCTCTCTGTGACTTGAGCCTGTACTCCGAGGGTCTGCCAAGCTAGGCCTCACATTATACACATGCCGATACACCATTTGACTCAGCACTGCCCGCCCCTGACTACTGACATCCATCTGCCACCTTTCACGCCCTTGGGAATCGATAGACTGTGCCCGGGAATAAGAAGACTCAATTCTTTTCTTCAAAATTCTTCAAAAATGAATCTCTGCTCGCCTACATCAGCCAGAGCTACGTGCTCACTAAGAGCTGCAGCCGCCAAAAACCTCGTAGGGTACATCCTTAGCTTCCAACACAACATCGACGACTCTGGCTAACTTTATATCGACATTCATTGAAGGCCCTACAGCATCAAGAATTAGGATAGCTCATGTTAAACTGACAAACAATTTCTGAATAACAAGTCTGTATATTTTTACAGGAGCTTATGTGAAAATAAAATACAAATTTAATGCAAAAATTCTTTGTGGATTTAATATGGTATCCATAGACCATATTACATCCACAAAGATTTTCTTGATAAAACGTGTGTTGTATCTTTACAAAATTAAGAGTTTAATACAGTTTCAATAAGTTGTTGTATCAACCCATCATCACCAAATAAATGTTGCACTGTTTGTAAATATAATTGAAAAAATAACTGTATTTATAAATTATATTGTTAAATTTGTTCTCTCTATAGCAACCATTACATCTAATCTAGAAAGACATTTCCATAGATTGATTATTTGGGCAGCTATACACAATTATTGTATCCATGATTCATAGAAAATGAGTGATTAAGGCAATTAAATTAAATTGCCTTTCAATGGAATCCTGCCCATCATTGGGTACAAAGGAAAATTGTGGAAAACGGGACCTTCAACTCAACTTGCACCCTTTGGAAGAATAATCTTGCTAAGAGTGGGGTCCCATGTTAGGGGCTAGATAATTCTTTTTAAAGGGGTACTGCTGAGAAATTATAGGAGTCTTTCTCTTTATTAGTAGTTTCATGATTTTTTAAATTTTATGCAATGCATGTTGCTGAGAGAAATTATGAGCATTTTACTACAAAATTTTTGATTGGAAAAATAATAATAAAAAAATGATGAGATGCAAATGATAGTTGGAAACCAAAAAAATAGGAGCAACCATGCAAATCTTTAGCCCCCTACTACTTCCCACCCCTCAAAAACTTCTCCCTAAACAATAGTTGCTCCTATTTTTAAAGTGCAAATATTTTGTAAGTAGTTTTTAAACATATGATAATGCATGGGACCCCTCTACCCAAGATTATAGAAGCAATATCCCCTAGCATGGGACCCCTCTATAAATGATATTGTATATGGTGAGTTTCAGTTGTTTAAGGCACCTCATGCACAATCATCAACTGATAGGTGTGGCAAATGTGTCCTCAAAAAAATTAATACATGATCGTCGATTGCATATTCACGTGGCAATCTTTCTTTTTGGAGTAATGTGATAGGTATGTGTGGCATCTTTTCCATGCATTCAATACATTTCAAAAAAAAATCATGCATGTGCATGAATTCAAATTTGTGTTTTGAACTCCTTAGCCTTATGCTTTTCTTTATTCTAGATTATATTAACAGTTGCCCCGAAGGTGCAAGTTACACCGGAAGAAATGTATATTTGAGTTTCGTGATTGTCTTTGATAATTATTTACCAACTCTCCCTGCTACATGAGAATGATCACCCATTGTACGAAATTTATATTGTAATACGAGCAATGCCCCTTTATACATCTATGTTGCATGCACTTTGCAAAAGCTTCAGTACTCACTTTAATCACAACGAAAGCATCAAGATACAATCCATAACCTCAATGTATTCCTCCCACATCAGTGTCATTATACTGTTGATTCGATCCACACATCGAACATTGAATCTTTTTGTAATCGAGTAGAAAATAGTCAATAATAGATGCTACCACCATGCAAGCTACAAACAACTGCCTTGAAGTCAGGGCATGTGTATGATATGGACCCTCTGGGGTACAATATCACACCCTAATCAAAACCAAGGGAGTTATTGTTTTGACATAGAGATTTGGAAAAGATGCTATCTCTTTCCACAAAGAATGTAAGCCATTGTAGACTAAAGGATTGCATGGCGATTCAAATCCTAATCAGTCCAACCCTACAATTATTTTACACAGAGTTATTTTGAAATTCAAATACATTATTACCGATCATGAAAGCGGTGAAATATTTCAAGGTGAGTTGGGTGACGATGGTGACAAGCAATAGAAAGTTATTGCATTCTAATGAAAGGCGAAATATTTCAAGGTGAGTTAGGAAATGATGGTGAGAAGAAATGGAAAGTTATTGCAATCTCAATAAAGGCAAGCGACGAAGGAAAATATCACAAGAGACAAATTAATGATGATGAAGACTACACCAACTCTACCACCACTAGTCACACCAATTTTTTTATGTCTCCTTTTTTATTACAATTTTATATATTATAAAATTATAATAAAATTTCTATTATTATTATATATTAAAATATATTATATTATATTATATTTTAATAAATTATATTATACTATATCTATTATATTAAATATTAGACTATACATATAATATGGGTGTTGCGTCGGACCTTCCAAGGATAAAAGGCTTGGGGTTTTGTATAAACTATTATCTCTAGAATCCATTGAATCCCTATCCATTTTTTATGTCTTGCTCTACTCTACCTTCATGGACAAGATAAATAAAGAACTGTGGTGATCCTCTTCGCATATCTTGCATCACTACAACCAGCTCCTAAGGTGCATCTAGAGGCCTCACCTGCCTCTACAAAATCTACAAACATGTGAACTTTGAAGTGTCTGCATTTCCTATTAGATAGAGTGAAACTTCCACTTCATCCACACTCCTTTGTAGAGGTAGAGTTCCTGAAATAACTCTACTCAATTATAAATCTATACAATATCATAAATTTATTAGCAACTAATGTCTTTTCAGTACTTACAACTCTTTTGTTGGCCTTCACGTTGCTTTGCCCCAAAGGGAGATCACAGTGGTAGGAGGCAGTGGCCTCTTCCACAAATCCCATGACCATGCTCTGATATGATTACACCAAAAAAAATTATTTACTAATGTCTAGTTTATTCAAAACCATTAGCTTGCTGGGAAGATATCAACAAAGGCAGTGGGGCTGACAAAGGTAGTGGCTGAAACTAGGGGAAGTGAAACCAGGGTGGCCCAAATATCTGCATCTCCAATGTCCGTTCATCACTTAACTTGCCATATATGCCCACCAATCTGTAACCTCAGATAATACCTCTCAAAATGTATCATCACCTACTTTCTAGCTTTTCAAGCAGACATGAAACAAATCTTTGGGGTTGTCACCCAAATAGAAACGCCTCTAGCATAATTATTTTTTAACTAAAAGATATCATTATTTTTTTAAAAAAAGGGAGAAAATAATAATCTAATTTGGTTTATTTACCACATTACCTTTCAAGTCAAAAGAAAAAGACATTTAACTTTTTTGCTCCTAGTTCCCAGGCGAGTCATGGTGCACTACTTGCCATGTCCATGACATTTTTATCCATTCATCATCGAATGAGTAACCATTTTGAATACAAATGTAAGAAATTTGAATGATAATGTTTGACCACTAGTTGTTAGTACTTGCACGGACTGTGTCTTCCTCGGATCACTTCTTTAGTTGTGAGTCTAGGCCCCTCTAGGATTTGATAATGTGTCAACATGTACAACCAATGGGAGGTTGACAAGCATTTGCTGGCAGTCCAGGGTTTAGTGTTGGCAGCGCTTGCACTGTCAATCGGTTAGACCTTCAGAAATATCAAGAAATAATGATGTCATAACAAGTGGTAAGTTGTAGATCTGGGGTGTCAAAGCTCGACATCTCATTGGTAAAAGGTGAACAAACAAAAGGATGCCACATGGCACTATCAGAACAGTCTCAGCTTATATTTGATGGCCGCGTGCCTGCCAGCTATGCAAAGCAAAATTGAGAACGAGCTCAAGAAAGACATGAATAAAATAATGCTGAAAATATCCTTTTTAAACAATACCTATCTTGCAAGCAGAGCAATGTGACAAATTACGGTATGGCATTAACATGTTTCTACGAGGCCATTATGATTCTCTATACAAAGATGTATGGTTCACCTTCCTTTTCTCTAATTAACCATCTTTGGCAATTATATTTTTTTTTCACAATTTAAAACTTTATTAGAATATATATTATATAAAATAATATTTATATAATAATTAGCATTACATTATTTAATAAATATTATAAATTTATAATACTACATATAATATATTATATACTACTTTAATTATAACATATTCATATCAATTATTATTATATTTTATAATATTATATACATTAACTATAGGGACTAAATTGTAGATTTTACGTATTATGCTCCTTTACTACTTGCGTAAAATCACAATAAATGTCATCAAAATTATTTATTATAGCAACAAATTTTATTGACATTATTACAACCTTATATAACACAAAAAAAAATCTACATACTCTACTTCAAGTTATAATCAAAGCTATTTTAGAACTAGACACTTTCTCAACCAGGGGTAAGTACTAAAGCCGCTTCACAGCGCTTGTTATTTCACATCATCCCTCAAAATTGATTTAATTTTCTCATTATATATTTTGTCATTTTATAGTTTATTACTCCACATCATCCTTTAAGTATGATTTAATTTTCCTATTATCTGTTTTGTAATAGCTTTTAAAATTGATATTTGATTAATCAAATGTAAATGGTATCTCTAAGGGCATACCCTTATAGATTTATACCAAAAACACATATATTATTGAATGAATGAAATATTTTAATAACGTCCACGAGACCAAGGAGTTTATGGGACCGAGAGTTGATCACTACTTCTTGACATAAAGGTTGTTCTACTACTGTTGTAGAATTTCTAATCTCTTCTCCACGTTAACTCTTCTACTATGGATCTTGATTAAAACATATGTTGTATTGTTTAACCTTTCCTCTTCAGACAAATCAGTGAAATTATCAACCCTCATTCTGTCTTTATATTTGATATGAATGTCACCATAGGTTGCACATTCCATAATGAAGTGTCATTCTATCTCCACTACTCCTTTGTCACAAAATAAACATGTTCTTGTTTTGCATTCTTCTCTGAGTACTGTTCATCTACCAGTTTCACCCCTAAAATGATGTGAGCTAGTCCTCAACTATGCAATCCACATCTTTACTTTCCATTTGATTTATGCCCTTATGTATGTCTTTTCTCTATGCTCCCATGTAGAGTTAAACTTATTGATGTAGTATATTTTCTTCCGCCCCAACTATTTTGTCCACATTGTTGTCTTGAGTTTCTCTCTCACATACTTTTTTATTTCTTCGTTAATATTTGGACATTCTTGTATGTTGATGTCCCATTTTGTTGATGTTGGAGGAGCAGCTCCGGGCTCCCACTTCTAGCCCAACATCTTGGACTTTTGGTGGAGGCCAACAGGGAGATTGAAGTGATGTGTCTCTTTGCCAACAGGGAGATTGAAGAGATGTGTCTCTTTCCTCTCACTTGTATATATAATGATTCCTGATTGTTCAAGATATAGATAAATTCAATTACAAGTATAATTTATAAGACAAAGCAGACTTCTAAAGAGTAAATCAGATTTATCTTGTTGTGTTCATTATTCATTGTGTTGCAATTTCTGATTGTTTCAATTCTGATCATAAATCTAACATGGTATCATAGCGGGTTTGAAGAAGATCATGATCAGACTTGTCATTGCAGCAATACTCTCTATTGTTCTTTATATCTCTTGTCTATCCCTATTTTAGTCAAGATGGTGAACAGTCTTAAAATTGAGGATAGACTCGAAGAAGCATCCAACTTCACATCATGGAGGTTTAGATTCATGCTCACCATGGAAGAAAATGACTTGGTTGAGTTTGTGGAAACCAAAGTTCCTAAACCATTGGAGGAAGAAGAGAAGTTGAAGTGGAAAAAGAAAGACATCAAGGCGAAGAAGATATTGGTTGACTCCATTAAAGATCATATTGTTCTTATTGTCTCCAAGTTGAAGATGAAAAGGGACATGTTTAAAACCTTGGAGGAGATGTACGAAATCAACAACACTAGCCGGGCTCTTGCACTGAAGCAACAACTACATCATGTGAAGATGGCAAAAGGAGGAACAGTTATTGCTTACTTTATGAAGATTTCAAAATTAAGAAATCAACTCTCTAAAATTGGTCATGTAGTTGATGAAAAAGACTTGACCATGCTTGCTCTCAATGGCCTTCATCATGGGAATCCTACATTCAAGGAATCAGTGCAAGATCAAAACTTCCCAAGTTTGATCAATTGAGGGTAGATTGCATTCAAGAAGAGTCTAGATTGGTCGCTAGAGGGATTGGTTAAAGCTCTACCAATGAAGACATTCATGTCCTTGCCTCTCAATCATTTAAGAAGAAAAGCAAGAATGAGAAGAAAGGATTCTTTAAGAGGATCATAGATAATGGAACTGATGGTGCTCCTGCTTTCAAGAAGAAGAGGGACCTCTCCAAAATCCAATGCTTTAGGTGTGACAAGTATGGTCACATTGCCAAACATTGTCCCTCCAGGCCTAAGCAAAAAGCCACCATTGCAGATGTTGATGATGCCTCTCCTTAAAAGGAAATGTGTGAATATTTGTTCTATTAGGCATTATCAAGCAAAGTACCTACTGACACCAACACTTGGCTGATTGATAGTGGTGCATCTCGACACATCACTGATTTTAAGAAGCATTTATCAAACTTGATGGAGAGAAATTCTAGTGAACAAGTTATCATTGGAGATGATGCTAGCTATTCAGTGAAAGGGATTGGAATCTCTACTCTCCACTTAAAATCTGGCATTACTCTAAGGTTAAGTGATGTTCTCTATATTCCAGGCATCAAATGAAATTTGGTTTCCATTTCAGCCTTGGAAGACAAGGGTTATCAAGTTGCCTTCTCCGAAGGCAAAGTTTTTGTGTGGATGAAGAATTCCAACTTCAAAACTCCTTGAATAATCAGAGTTAGACATGAGAGCCTCTATAGGCTAATCACTTGTCCACTTCAGGCATTAGTACATGATTCTTCAAGTTTGTGTGATCTTTGGCATAGAAGATTGGCTCACCTACACTTTCAAGCTCTACCTATCATGGAGAAGATGGTCACGGCTCTTCCAAAATTCAACCAGGAGCATGAAGGTACTTGCAAAGGTTGTAACATAGGGATTAAGAGGGAGTTATGTGTTCCTTACAACCCTCAACAAAATGGTGTTGCAAAAAGGAAGAACAGATCTATTGTAGAAGTTGCCAAGGCTATGATTCATGACCAAGATCTGCAAATCTTCCTTTTGGTTGAAGAATCTAAGACAGTTGTTTATGTTTAGAACAAAAGCCCTCACTGCATTTTAGAGAACATGACTCCCGAAGAAGATTTCATAAGGGTGAAGCTGGAAGTAAGTAAATTGAGGATCTTTGGTTGTCCAGTATATTTTCACATACCAAAAGATAAAATGACTAAGTTAAATCCTTATGGCAAGAAGGGAATATTTGCAGGCTATAGTGAAACTTCAAAATCCTATAGAATTTACATTCCAGGTCAGAAGTTGATTGAGATTAGTAGGGATGTTACATTTGAAGAGGATGTTGCATTCAAAAGATCTAAGAGCATTCATATGGAGATAGATAATGAAGACCAAGAGTCTCCTCAGGATATGGAAGTTGACCATACTCCTGAGATTCAAAGGGAGGTTTTTGATTCAAAAGAAGATGATGTTCTATTTAAGCCTTTGGAACCAATTGACGTACCTAGTGACATTGTTATAGTATGAAAAAGGCCTCGGTGGACTCAAGAAAACATGCAAGAGGTAGAAAAATATACAGCTCCTCGAAGATCTCTTAGAGAAAGCAAGAGACCTCATAAGTTCTCAGATTATGTGTTATTAATGAGTCAAATTATTGAGTCTGAGCCTTCTAGTGTTAAGGAAGCTACTAGTCAACAAGTATGGAGAGATGCTATGGATGAAGAGTATCAATCCATCCTCAAGACTGATGTTTGGGATATCATACCTAGACCTGAAGGAAAATCTGTTGTTTCTTCTAAGTGGCTATTCAAGATCAAGCATGCAACTGATGGAAACATTAAGAAGTACAAGGCTAGGTTTGTGGCTAGAGGATTCTCTCAAAAAGAGGGAGTAGATTATGAGGAAACCTTTGCTCGAGTTGCTCATTATACATCCATCATAACCATCATTACTATTGCAACGTTTAAAGGATGGAAATTACACCAAATGGATGTGAAGATAACATTTTTAAATGGTGTAATTAAGGAAGAGGTATATATTAAGCAACCTGATGGTTTTGAAGTTCATAGGAAGGAGTCTCATGTTTGCAAGCTGAAGAAGACTTTGTACGGCCTTAAGCAGGCTCCTCGTGCTTGGTACGAAAGAATTGATTGATACTTTATGAGCTTGGATTTATCCAAAAATGATGCTGATTCAAATCTATACTTCAAGCTAATTGATGGCAAAGCGTTAATCTTGGTTCTCTATGTTGATGATCTTCTTAATCGGAGAAGATCACCTCATTTTCAAATGTAAGGAGTTAGCTTCAGAATTTGAAATGAAGGATCATGATCTCTTACATTACTTCCTTGGTTTAGAAGTATGACAGAAACCAGATGAGATCATTCTAAGTCAAGGGAAGTATTCTATTGACATATTGAAGAGATTTGGTATGATAAATTGCAAACCGATGTCTACACTGATGGAGTCAAATTTGTTGAAGTTAAAAGAGGCTGTAGCTAGTTCAGATCTGGTGGATCCTAGCATGTACAGACAAATGATTGGTTCATTGATGTATCTAGTTAATACTAGACTAGATATTTGCTACGCAGTGAGTACACTTAGTCAGTTCATGTGTGAACCAAGACAAATACATCTAGTTGCAGTGAAGCATATCCTAAGATACTTGCGTGGCACAGTTGGATATGGCTTGAGATATTCTTCTAGTGTAGACTCGAAACTACATGGGTATACTGATTCTGATTGGGAAGGATGTGTCTCTAATTGGAAGAGCACCTCTGGATTTTGCTTCAGTTTGGGATCTGCTATGATTTCTTGGTGCAACAAGAAACAATCATCTGTAGCATTGAGTACAATAGAGGAAGAGTATATTGCAGCTTGTATGGCAGCTCAGGAAGCAATATGGCTTCGTAATCTCCTTACAGGATTGTTTGAACAATCAATGGAGCCTACAATCATTCATTGTGATAACCAGAGCTGTGTGAAGATTTTTGTCAATCCAGTGTTTCATGATAGAACCAAGCATGTTGAGATCAAATACCATTATATCAGAGATATGGTATTGAGGAAAGCTATTGAGTTGAGGTATATCAGCACTGATGAGCAGACGTCAGACATTCTCACCAAGCCTCTCTCCAAGTTAAAGTTTGTGTACTTTCAAGATAAGCTTGGTATAGTGGAGAATACAATGTTAACGGAGAAAGAGTCACAGTATCAGGTCTTTTCTCTACATCACTCTCCCCTCAACTATTTACTCTCGAAAATGAAGATAACAGAAATTTAAGCATGAAATATAAAAAATATTTAAAAAAATGGGGTTTATGGCTTGTTGCCATCTAAATGATCAATATTACTGTCAGTATTGTTGATTAATTGGTTGAGATTAAAGTCTGGTCTGTTAGCAGTGATAATTACATTAAGGAGTTGAGAAAGCAACACCCAATATATTAAGTAGCGAATGATTTGGTGGTAGAGAGGTTTACTGAAATAGAAAATGTAGGTTTGGAGAGTTGCAAGATTGAATTGAAAAAATAGAATGAGTGGATGGAGATGTGATTTCTTGACATCCTCTGAATTTATATTTAATTGTCAATTATACTTTCAAACTCTCTGCACCAATAAATTTTACCAATTTTTATCAAATAGAAACATAGTTTGAAGGTGGATAATTTAACTGATTTGTTTGAAGAGGAAAAATTAAATAGTACAGTGAGTTTCCTAATCAAAATCTATAATAGAAGAGTTAGTTTCAAGAAGAGCTTAGAAAATCTGCAATAGTAGTAGAACAGCCCTTATATCAAGAAGTAGTGATTTATTGCAACTCTCGGTCCTATAAACTCCTCAATCTCGTAGACGTTATTAAAATCTTTCATTCATTCATTCAATACTCTACCTCCAAAACATCCACAGGTATTGTGGGAAAAAAAATAAAAAATATTAAAATAAAAACCCATAAAATATGTTTATTATAAAAAGTCAAGACCATAGTTTGCTCAGATTATACCTCATGAATTTTTTCACATTTGTAAAATTTTAAATATTTAATAAAAACAAAATCTGCATGAATATATTATCATTGTGAGAAATATATTTCAAATAAAAATATATAAGAAAAAAATGAAATAAAACGTAATTAAATTGTTGAGATATTTCTTAAAAAAAATCATAATTCTTGACTAGAACAATTGATTGTGAAATTAAAATTTTAAAATAAAATCTTAAGTTAAACTATGAAGCAAAGAGTTAAACTAGAAGAGAGAATGATATAAAATGAATCTTTCTTATGACCAAAGTCAAACTTGTAAACATTAATGTCTATTATGAATTAGTTCTTTCTAACCACTGCTCGCCTAACTCTATTCTGTTCATTTGTGACATGAGAAGTCTGTACTACTTATAAAGGTAAAAATAAAAAAATTCTTTAAATGATTTTTAATATTTTATAATATATAAGTAAGTTGGTAAGGTTTATTTAAGTAAGATGATAATATAAATTAGTATATACATCTTAGATAAATTTATGTAAAAGTTATTTAAAGATACTATTTTAGACATGTATATTTTATTATGTTACAAATCTAATATAACATAGGCGTTTTGAGAATGATATCTCTCGATATTTTTTACACAAATATATTTAAGATATATATGCTAGTTATGATTAACTAAATATAAATGACCTTTCTAAAGCTATATCTATTTGCAATTGTACCAAAAGCATATAAGTACCAACAATAATACCATGGAATTGAGTGGATGAATGCACTTGTTAAAAGTGCACTTACCTCATTTAATCTATGAACCTTCAATAATGTCTATGATTTTGATGCAAATACTTATAATCATAGCATGGCGCAATTGTGTGTGTGTGTGTGTGTGTGTGTGTGTGTGTGTGTGTGTGTGTGTGTGTGTGTGTGTGTGTGTGTGTGTGTGTGTGTGTGTCTATATATATATATATATATATATATATGAGTCTCTTTTAATGTAAATACATAAATGTCTTGTTTTTTATTTTGGATTTAGTGATGTAAACAAGTATAAAACTATTAAATTTAAATTGCATAAGATATAACATTTAACAATACAGATCTGAATGTAATAGGTAAATTTATGAGACTTAATAAATATAGAAATGACCAAGGGATAAGCACTTAGTTGATAATTTATTTTGTGTTGTTCATTGTCTATGTATAGTTGTGTGATTTGTTTTGAAATGACTTTGTAACTACTCAACTTAGGAAATAGAGTGTCAAAATTTGCCAGGACATTGTCAGTGAAGCCTAAACACTTACGACGACCAATCATATCCATTGTCTATCAAAACTATTCATGTATGTTTTTTCAATCTATTTTATTACAAATTGTTGTATTCGCCTATCAAGATGATTTATATGTGTTATGTTGACCTCGATTCTATGTGCAAAATTCAACTTTATCTTCCTTTGTCCTGAAACCCTGGCTTCACTTTTGACACATGATTCACTTAGAAAAGAAAGGGGTTATGGGTTGGACAACCTCAATCATTCCTCGCTATGTGATTGAGTATTTCCTACGTTCTATTACTTTTAAGAGGGCTCAAATCGCATGTAGTTCCCCCACCTATGTCTATGTGTGCATCATTATGATCCACTAGAATGCAATGCAACTCTATAGATTTTGACACTTAACCACATGTAATATTGACCTTGTGTTAGGGCTTAGACTTGGATTTTAGGATTGTCCATTTGAGGGTTTTTTATATTCGGATAATGCATCAAGGGTTGCAAATGGATTTCTCAAGCCTTACCAAGATAAGTGCTAGATCTTAGGTGCTTGTTAAATAGAAATGGCCTTAGTATTGATGTGTATTTATAGATGACTCTTTGGGTAATTTCCCCCCATAATAGACTTGTGAAACGTGCAAGCTGACCCAAGAGAGTGATTTGAATTTGAAAACTAGTTGTTAGAGGATATTGGGACACTACCAATAAAGGTAAACACCACCGATAACCGCCAAAGTTTGAATATAATTGGTATTATTTGAGAACAAAAAAATAGTAATCTATAATGTAGCGATAGCCTACTTAAGATTATAGCTTGTTCTGGCACATACTAGAGAGATATTGAGTATGAATGACATCAAATTGAGATAGCCAAGTTAATAGATGGATAAAAAGGTATGAGAGAAATTGACCAAGAATAAAATGTGTATGCATAACTCATGTATGTCAAAGACATGTCAAAACTAATGATGCCAAGTGTCTAATGGGTGAGTGCACAAAATTGGGGGATAAAAAGTGGCCTACCCATGGACATGATTTTCTTGAAATTTCAAAAATTTGAACTTCTATACATTTTGAGATATCTACACTCCAAATTTGAAGATGGTATAAGAACATGAAATGTAGCATTTCGAGTCTAGTTTCTAAAATATTAAATGTTTTTTAAAAACGTTAATTATAACTAGGCCAAACATATAAAATTTGAAGAGAAACTCCTTTTTTTTATAAACATAGTAGATAGACGACCGTGTTGTGCGCCATTTTTTCAGCAATGTTTAATATTATTTGAAATCCTTTGGGGAAAATTTAGATAAGATCTTCTAGTAGGTCACCTATATTTTTTCAATGAATTGTTTTTTTATAAATTTTGCAAGTAAATAGATGTTAAAAACTGACAAAGAAATGGATAACCATCTGTGTGACACGCCTAACTACCTAAAAAAAATGAAAATCATTTTTTTTTAATGTGTGTGGAATTAGGCCTACTTGGTCACTATATAACTTGTTTTTCACATGGATCAACGAAATAAAAATTACATGAACACGAATATGCATGTATGTTTGCGGCATGTAGCAGCCTAAAAAGGCATAGTCAGAAATCAACATAGTTTGAAACCTTAAATTAATCCAAAAATTATAAAAATAATATTTTTGAAAGAGGAGATCGTGCTCGTCGTGATGGTATCAAGTTTTTAAATTTTCATGTTGATATACTTAGTGTATTTGGAAATCAAAGTTGAAATTTTTTATTTATTTTCATACCTTTAGAAACTTGGCTGTACATTGACAGTCCAAGCCTTAGCCTCAAGAATCCAAGCCATTCTCGATCAAAAAGGCATGGAAATTGAATTCAAAGTCAAATATTTTGATCATGTTATTAACTACGTTATTAATGTGATCACGTTACTTAATAATGCAATTATGTTAATAACGTAATCGCGTTACATATTCTCAACACCCTAAAACCTGAATAGGATCCATTAGGCCTAGTAGTCTTAAGATGAAATATTGGTTGATTAAGATTGTTATTGGGACCAATGTTCTTGTCAAGAATTGATAGCATGAAATGATAATTGGACATGTATTAACCTATGAATCAATTTATTGTTCTTTTGATCCTAATATGGTGTGCAATCGGGTCAATAGATCCCAAATTGACATTAGATGGACATATTTCCTTGGATGGAGCTTGGTTGGCCCTAATTACGTATCAAACTAAACTAAATACTTGGTTTTTTATAATATGGTGTGAAATTAGAGACCCAATTGACATCATATGGATGTAATTCCTTTCTCAGGGATCATTTAACCCCAATTATGTATTAGATTGAACTAAATATTCAATTAGTTAGATATGGTGTGCTATAAAATCCCTAATTGACATTATATTGAAGGAATTCCTTGCACGGGGATGAATTACTCTTAATAATAGATTATATTGAAGAAAATAATCGATTAGTTAAATATGATGTGCAATTAGGAAAAAATATTCATAATGGACATTAGATGGACACAATTCATTGCATGGGGTGAAAAATGCCTCGATTGATATTCTAGGTGGAAGCAGTTAATTACATAGGACTTAATTGTCCTCAATTATGTATAATATTGAAAAAAATATCAATTGATTTAACATGGTGTAATTAGAGCCCCAAATGACATTAGATGGATATAATTCCTTGTTTGGGGATTGAGTGGCCCCAATTGCATATCATATTGAACCTAAATACTCAATTGGTTTAATATGGTATGCAATAGGGGCTAACAAAACCCAATTGGAACATCATATGGATAAAATTACTTTCATGGGGCTCAGTTGGCCCCAATTATGTATAAGATAAAACCAAATACATGATTAGCTAGATATAGTTTACAATCGGGGCCAACAAAGTTGTAATTGATATTAGATGTATTCATTTACTTGCATGAGCCTTGGTTGGCCATAATTGCATATTCAACTGAACTAAATACTTGGTTCATTCAATATGTTATGTATTTGGGACCAACAGAGCCCCCTATTGATAGTATAAGGATGAAATTTCTTACACAAGGCTTGTTTGGACTAAATTTCATATCACATTGAACCAAATATTCCTTACAGAGGGTTCAATTGGTCTTGATTTCATATCAAATTGAATCAAACACTCAACTATTTTAATAAGGCATGTAATTAGGGCCCTAGTTAAATTATGTTGACACAATTCCTTGGGCAAGCCTCGATTGACCCCAGTTATGTATCATTTGGGATTGAATACTTGATTGGTTCAATATGGTATGCAATCAGGGCCAAGTAATCCCCAATTTCCATTATATATGTATGTAATTCCTTACACACGGCTCTTTTTGACCGAATTACATATCAAATTGAAAAATACTTATTTTTTTAATATGGTGAGAACTTGGATCCCCAATTGATATCATATGGATGAAATTCCTTACATTGAGGCTAAGTAGGCCCCTAGGATAAATTTAGCCCTAATTAACATCCTTTTTATATAGTAAAAATTAGGTTCACAAGGATGAGCTTGGTTAAAATTGCATCAGTCATTATCTCAATTGACTTCGTCGACTCAATCTATGATGATGTGGGGGATAATTGATCCCAAAGTCACATTCTTTACTCACAGATCTAGGTTCAAGGAGCTCAAATTTGCCCCAATCAGCATCATGATTGTACCTTATATACCCTATACCCTAAGCCCTAATCCCTAAAGTTCCTAATCCCTAAAATCTAAACCATAACTATAAACTCTTTAAACCTTGAACCAATAATTTTAGCCCAGATTAACATAATTTAGACTAATAATTAAGCTGACAGGGCTCAATTTGGCCTAAATCACATGACTGATTACCCCATTTGACTAATTTACTCAATCTACACAATGACATCAAGGGTATAATGATAATCCAAAAACACATTTTATAGTCACAAATGGGTCTAAGTGATTCAAATTATCCTCAATTATCTTTGTGATTGACCCTATGTACCCTAACCATGTTTAAATATTAAAACCAAGAAGCCATAAACCATAAAACCTAAACACTGTACCCTAAATTATAAACCATAAACTTTCTCGATTTACCAACTTAAATTTAGTCCCAATTAACATCCTTTGTAGTAAGAATTAGGTTTGAAAAACATGTCATAAAGTGATTAGACATTAATATACAGGTCCTTAAACCTAAACCCTATGCCCTAATCCATAATCCCTAAATCATAAATTGTAAGCCCTATGCCCTAATTCCCACTACATGCCACAAACATATATGCCTTATGATATAACTTATTTTATCACAATATGTCATAAAATGCACTTTTTAAACCTATGGCTAAAGCCTTTGGAGTACAATCTAGCTTTGCATCTAAAGTAAATTGAGGCTATTTTGAGCCCTTTCATCCTAATTACCCAAAGAGAAGGAACTAGTTGACTCTTTTAATCTTGGAGGCATTTGAGGCCAATTTGAACCCCTTCAATAACAAGATACGATTTGGGGAAAAATTAAAAGGTCGATCTCTTCTATCATGAATTGATCCAATTAGTCAATTTATGCAATTACCTACGTGATCTGGGCAAAATTGAGCCCATAAACCAAATTTATGGCTCAGTCAATTATATAACATGTATGCAACATTTACATGGCATAATTGACCCTAATTTTATCAAAAATACAAACATGAAGGTAATCAAGTCATAAATAGGTGTCACAAGCAGCTAAAATGTTCTTCAATTACATTTGTGATTGGACCTTATATCCAATATCTTAAACCCTAAATTCTATACCCTTTAAATTTAACCCTAAGCCCTGTACTGTTTACATTAAACCTTAAGCCATAAGCCCTAAACCCCAAACCCTTTAAATTATAAACCTTAAACCCTAAACCAATAAATTTAGCCCCAATTAACATCCTTTATATATATAGTAAGAGTTAGGTTCATAGGGATGAACTTGGTTAAAATTGCATCAAGTATTACCATAATTGACTTTGTAGGCTCAATCTGTGATGATGTGGGGATAATTGATCCCAAATTCACATTCTTTACTCACATATCTAGGTTCAAGGAGCTCAAATTTGTCCTAATCACCATCATGATTGTACCTTATATACCCTAAAACCTATACCCTGAGCCCTAATCCCTAAAGTTCCTAATCCTTAAACTCTAAACCATAAATATAAACTCTTTAAACCTTGAACCAATCATTTTAGCCCAGATTAACATCATTTAGACTAATAATTAAGCTCATAGGGCTCTATTTGGCCTAAATCACATTAATGATTACCCCATTTGACTAATTTACTCAATCTACACGATGACATATAGGGTATAATGATAACCCAAAAACACATTTTATAGTCACAAATGGGTCTATTTGATTCAAATTGTCCTCAATTATCTTTGTGATTGACCGTATGTACCTTAAACCATGTATATACATTAAAACCTAGAAACCGTAAACCATAAACCCTAAACACTATACCCTAAATTGTAAACCATAAGATTCCCCTAGTTACCAATTGATTTAGTCCCAATTAACATCCTTTGTAGTCAAAATTAGGTTCACACATGGCATAGAGTGATTAGACCTTATATACACCCTTAAACCCAAACCCTACATGCCCTAATCCCTAAACCTTAAAACATAAAATGTAATCCCTAATCCATAAAATATATATTGTAATCCCTAATCCCTAAAATATATATTGTAATCCCTAATCCCTAAAATATATATTGTAATCCCTAATCCCATATTAAGTATAATGCGATCGCGTTATTATTAACATAGGCAACACTCAGTTCTCAATGCCAATTACCAACCCCAAAGCTTATATTGGCAATAATGTGATCATGTTATTACATAATGCGATCACGTTGTTGTCAATATAAGCTTCTCAATGTGTGGGATGGGGTAGAACCTTATATAAGACATAACATGATCACTTTATATCAAAAGATCGAGTTATGATTATTTTAGATTAAGCTCACTTATCAACAACTATTTTTAACCCAAATCAAGAATTATGTCCCACAAACATTCTCTATGTACTTCTGTGAGATCTATGTATTGTTAATTATCCCTTTTAATGGGTGTTAGATCATGTTCGAAGAGGAAGAGGAAGATGTTGAAGAACAAAACACTAGAGGAATTATAAGATTTAATAAAGAAACACAAGCTACAAATGCAAAAACTTCATGGTAGACAAGGTACAAACCCTAATCCTAATAAACCAAATGCCATAGATAATGAGCCAATTGATGATAATGAATTAAACAATGATGAAATTGACCATAATCAATTGAATAATGTTGAAATCAACTATAATGAAATGAATAATAATGAATTATTTAATGTTGAAAGTTCACATTCAAAGTTCTAAGTTTTTGATTTTGTTGATGATGAGTCTATGTATGATGCTTCACCTCTCATGAATGAAGAAAAGTTGATGGAAACAAATAATGATGAAATTAACCATCAAGAAAAATTTATGGAAACATATAATGAATAAATTAACAATGAAGAAAATGTCATGCCACCTCTAAATAATAATAATAATAGTGATTTTGAAACACCCTCTCAACAAATTCCACCATTACTAACACCTCCAAGAATTGTGCGTAGAAAAGACAAGTACTTAATTGAAGTCGATGAAAATATTTTCGAACCAATGCATAACAAAATGTTTGATCGTCATTCAAGAAGATTGGATCAACAAATTTGAGATACTTTCTTTCATAATTTGGAGTATGATATTCAAAGATGTCAATTATTTATTTCATTGATAAAATTGATTAAGATGAGACCTATAATGTACACATTATGTCTAAGAACATCTGACATGGATGATGAAAATAATGAAATTGTTGAAAATCTACATGACGCATATCATACTGTAGGCCCATAATCATACACCAAAGATTATAATGTTGCTCGACGTATACTTACAACTTGTGTAATGAGTGACAAAATAGGGAGAAAACAAATGGTTTCAAAAACAAGCTGAACACTTAACATAAACAAAAAAAATAAAGAAAGTAATTGAAAGACGTGAAAGACTTAATGAACCTAATACCAATGAGATTTGGGCATTCTCTGGTAGACTTACATGAAAGGAAAAGGCTATACCTGATACTCTCAAAGAGTTACTTGCTCAATTTTGGAAAGACAATACAAGAGTTTCACCCAATGCAAGAGATGTGAAAAGAAGAGTTGGTTCTCGTAATTGTGAAACCCAAGAGAGAGTTTTAACTCTTATAAATTAATGAAACTTCATAATCTAACATGTTTTTATGTATTTAAAAGGAATAAAGTGGTTTTGGTGTGGTTCAAGGCTGTATAATACGGATTTGGTGACTATGGATTTAAGATAGGGCTAATTAGGCCTAATTGAAGGGTGGTTTATAAAGGAAGTGTGGCCTAGGAGTGGAGTTAGGTAAGAAAATTTGACACAAACTTGTAAGAAGATAGAGGGTGGCTATAAAAGGATTAAAATCTCCATAAGAGTTAATATATTTCTCAAACCAAGAGAATTTGCAAAAAAAAAAAGCTACTAGCCTAAAGTGACCATTATGAGCCCTATATGTGGACTTGAATGTTGAAGTGTGTTTGAGCACTTGTAATAGGTTAAGGTAGATGTGATTTTACCATTTAATAACATTTATGATAGAGGACTAACTCCTTGAGACCTATATCAGTTTTTGGTTATTCAAACCTAAGAGGATTGCCTAGTGAGAAGCTAGTGAAAGAGTGAGAGGATGTTTGTGAATGGAATGCATGAAATGAGTTAGAGAATGAATGTGAGAGGTTTGTAAGAGGTCTAATGATAAAAATAAGTGTTGACCATTTTGGTCTAGTAGGCCAAAACTGGTCTCCTTCTTTTCCTACTGTTCTAAGTCGTCAGTCTTGAATGTATCCACCTTACTGCAAATGCTCAATCTCCCTTTGAAATAAGTCTCGTTCTTATAAAGAGTTGAGAGATATAAGCCCTATAGGTTTTTGATTCAATATGGAGCTTATTTCACTTTGATCAATTGCCTTGGACAAGCCTTTTGGCAAGGGAATGGGCTAGTTTAAAAAATGTAAGTCTTTTACAAAGCTCCAAAGACAAAGTGCCCTTACGGAGGGCAGTCAGGTTGAAAAATGGACCATTCAAGCAGGCTACGAAGGGAAATTATGGACCCAAAGTGCCTTTGTAGAGGGTAGAGAGAACCTTCAGAAAAATGACAAGGCAGAAGGCTGAAAGGTAAGTTTCCCTTCAGAGAAAATCCAAGCAAAAGACAAAGGATTTCTTCAAACTTTTGTCCGAAGAAAATCCATGTAGAACCAAAGGATGAATTCCTTCAGACAAAGTCCTCGAAGGAATTCCTTCAGACATTTTGTTTAAAGAAATTCATAAAGGGACTAAGGCAAATTCCTTTGGACAAAATCCTGAAGGAATTCCTTCAGACTTTTGTTTGAACGAATTTATAAAGAAAAAGACTAAGACATGAAGGCATGTTTTACTTTGGGTAAAATGTCTGAAGGAATTCCTTCAGACATTTTGTCTAAAGGAATTGAGAAGACAAGAGAGCCAGAAGGAGCCCGAAGGGCAAGTGTCCTTACGGGGGACTATCAACGACCAAAAAGGGACCTTTTCCATTTTTCTAAAGGGACACCTTCCCTTCAAGAAGGTTTGTTTGCAAAGGGCTGAAGGAATAACCAAAGGGATGACGTGCCTAAGAACGTCAATCTTAACATAGTGAACTATCTGTTGGAGTTCAAACCTCTAGTGACGGGCATGTGAATGTCAAATTCAAGGTAAGAAAATAGCCGTTAGTTTTTGAATAGTGATAAGCCCACATACATCAATTTTGATGGGATGCATCAGCCAAAAAAGGAGCTTGAAGAGCCAAGAAATAACAGAAGATAGCTCTAAGGGCCAAAGAGCCAAGAAAAGGACAAAATCCAAGCGCATGAGTAAATAAAATAGTCCAGGTGGCATAGAAAGCATTGGCACAAGAAGTTATTGCAATGGATGAAATAATCTCCACCAAGTGGCCACCAAGGGGAGCGTGGGCATTCAATAGAGTGGCCCTTTTTCCTCATTTCACATTAATGAGCAGACAGTCACGTAAACTTCATTGAGAAGTGGTTTGTCATTCAAATAGATAAAGCGACCCATGCTCTTGTAGTGACATATAATACAGGTTAAGCACTAAAGTCAAGACTTGAGACATCCATAGCATGGTCCCTTTAGCAGTTTCCTCTTTCCAAGGTGTTCAACGCAGTATGGGTTGCCTATTCTTGGAAAGTGCCAAAGTCTTCTTCTTGATGCTATATATTATAACCTCTCAAGAGAGGAAGATATCTCTCATTTTTGTAAGGTGAAGCCCTGCCAAAATTTTACCTTTGATCAATAAGAATGTGTTTTACCTCTATCTGGTTGGATATACTTTTGAGTGTGTCTATGTATCAATTCTGTGCTCAGTCATTTTTAGCTTGATGCTCTCACAGATTGACACCAACATACCTAGTGTAGCTAAAGCACCATTTTTGTAGGTTAATAGGAAGTGTTGCATCTGGAGCGTAGAGACAGAAGAGTAGTTATTTGACAATGTGTTTTCTACAACGCATGTGGTAAGTTCATTTTCTGTGTCTTCATTAAGCCCTCTGTTAAAGTTCCCTACAATTTGATCTTTCTATCAAATAAAGTGTCTGTTCACCCCCTTCTGGTTTGAAGTGATAAAATAACTGAGTAGATCAAAATCATTTGGTGTATCACCGTTTAGATAATTTATGTTTTGGTTATATCCTTCTCCCTTTTCACCCCCCCCATTATTAGTAGTAGTAGTGAAAGACCTCAGAGATGCATCAAAGGGAGCTAGCCCTTATCTAGAGATTCTTCCCTTAGTTTTGCCAAACCCACAGCAAGAGGGGAGTCTCCATTTTGTCACGTGGAAGAGAGAAGCTCAGCCTTCTTTCAAGGGTGCAATCCACGGTGTCAACAATAAGTGTCTCCAAAGTGTACACAAAAAGGTACAAAGAGAATAAGGCCATTAAACCTAAGTCATAAGAGTGTCATTAGTCATTTCCACTACACATAATGAAATAAAAACTTTAATTTAAAAAAATATGGGAGATCCGATATTTATAACATTGAAAAGAATATTTTTTTAATCCTCATTTATGCACATACAATATCAAATATGATATCTGATAAATAATAATTTGGAAGATCAAAACAACACTATACAATAACACATAATGAAATAAAAACTGAATATAAATTAGATAGATTGTCATGCTAGGCATATAATATAGGCACATGTGTCCAATGTCAATAGTACATAGATTGTCATGATAGGCGTACAAAAAATTACATCTACCAACATAGTATCTAATGTTGGCTGAATGTCATTTGCACATATACAATGCCAAAAATACATAAATTGCCATATAGGCATACAAAAACGTACATCTCATGTGTAAGACATTCTATTCATCAAATAACCTCCCTCTCTTTGCCTTCCTTGAAGAAGACTCTTCATGGGATGCCCTGC
Source organism: Torreya grandis (assembly GCA_037957365.1). Lineage (NCBI taxonomy): Eukaryota > Viridiplantae > Streptophyta > Pinopsida > Cupressales > Taxaceae > Torreya > Torreya grandis. The sequence continues at coordinate 706,988 of JARHVA010000870.1, read as the reverse complement.
TAGTAGATGGAGACCCCTTTAATGCCTAGGATTGCTCCAAGGTCTGACTGCAGATCCTATGCTCATAGCTAGCTCATAGCTGAGCCTATTCAAAGACAAGAATTATTATGAAACAAACTTAAATTACATTCAAAAAATTACTAAGAAATTAATTTTAAACTATAATAAAAAATCATTTAAACATGCACTTACTGCAAGCTCACGATCCTACTCAATTTGTTTTTCATGCTCAAACAAGTCAATGGTAGGCTCATATGTTCAAATAGGCATCCCAAATATAGGAGGAACATCAGAAGTTGCCCTACTCATCATCTGACTAGGACTATCAGTTATCATAGGATAATCATGCATACACAATACATTTACATAAGTTATATTTGCCCCAAGTACATGTACTAAAATTATTAAAACAAGTCTATTTATACAATTGAAAATTACAAGAAGTAATATATACCTCTATCAGTGCCTGTGCACATGACATTGTAGCAGTAATGCCTATGTTTGTCTCAACTCATAGAGAGGGAGGAGTGTCTACTCCAGCCATCAATTGTTCATGTAAATAATGTCTCACTTAGTTTTATATAAAGTATCAAATCTTATATATGGAAACCAAAATGATCAATATAAGAACTTGTATATAAAATATTTGTCTATATAATTACATGAATGCAATGACACATTATAGGAAATAAGAGGACAAACATGCACGTGAAAATACACTTAGATTTGAATTGGTAAGCCATCTATTGAAGTGTTAGAGCAACGACCTTGGACCAAAACCAACATTAGAGGATTAGTGAAAGGGAATATATAATATATACTAGTTTCTTTTTTCACATTGATAAATATAAATATACTTGGGTCAAGATCTTCAATTTATACTATATTAAATGTTAGACTATATTGGTTGTTTATTTATTACTTGTTTAAAAATAGGGGTTTGACGTAGGTAGGACCCTCATAACTACTTCCTTTTTGTATGGTCTTACAAGGTCATTTGATCTTATTATCACTTTTCAAGGAAGGATAATAAAGAGTAGGCATGTTTGACAATCATATCCCCTTTTTGAGAAATGATTTGGGCAACTAGTGGGTCGGTTTTGACAATCATGCTAAATCTTAACCTAATCACAACGATATATGTGTTGGGCATGACATTGATGATTATAGTAGTTCCTCATTATTTATTGGAGATGATTATTTAAGTAGATTGGTGTGGGATATTTATTTCACACGCCTACCATTATATATATATATATGGATCTTATAAAAATGTTGGGTGACAAATATAGATGGGAAAGAGAGAAAAAGGATTGTTTGTGTTTACCCATATCAAAGATGAGGAATTTAATGCTACATGTGTAGTCATGTCAAATTTGTGTCCTTATGGTTTTAGATGCAATATGGTCATAGGAATTTTAGTTTGCATTATTAGAAAAGTCTTTGGGAAAGAGGTATATGAATGAGACTCCCATTTAATAGGATATTATCACTTCCAAGCTAAATTCCACTAGGAAAATGGGTGTATTTTCATAAGGAAGTTTCAAACATTTTGTGGAAAAATGTGCTTTATGTTTTCTTCATAAATAATGTCCTATCCTTGGAAGCATGTAATAATTTTTTTGTAAAATAGTATATTGGTCTCGGGTAATAGAAAGAGAAAATGTGCCATATGGGTAGTGGGTAGAAGATATGAATACAATGTCTACATCCTTAATCAGTGACCCTATAAGAGCATTGTAGGATGTTGCTCCCAAGGAAGCATGGTCCAACATAAGACCATTCATGACTTTTATGTTTTTGGTTGTGTTATTTTTGCATTAATTCTTGAGAACAGAAGTAAATTAGATGCAAAGAGCAAAACATATATGTTTGTTGTGTTATGTCTATTGTTAATGATGCATATTTCTTCTCTTTTACCTTAAATTCCCTTGCTATTATCACTTATTTTCAAGGGTAACATGTGGATTTATGTATAATGGTAATAGTGACATAAGTCAAAATGAGAATATGACTATATTGAGCTTAGTAACTTCATTTTTAAGTTAGTTTTACCTAGAAGGACCCCTAGATAAGTTAGATTCATTTTATATAAGTATCCTTGTGGCATGTGAACTACCCTTATCTAATCTTGAATGAGAGTATTCATGGAATCTTTGTGGGATCTGCCAAAAGTAGTTATATAAATATTGATGAGCCTATTCACGTAGATTATAACTATTGTAAAGAACCGTGCAAGGATAAAGAGAGAGAACATGAAAATAGAGAAATATAAATTTAACTTAAACTTACAAGGCAAATATACATAGACTAAATGTACATAGAGCATAATATTAACTCAAAATTTTACCTCTATATAGGTAAATGGTGTCATCCTAACAGAGGCAGATGCAGTAGTGGATGGCCCAACAACTGGATCCAAATATGTAAACAATGACCCTGATAAATCAAATGTTGTAAATGCTGACTGTGATGATGAACCATCACCTCCTGCAACATAAAAATGACATATATATTATATTAAATTTCTATGTAAATTAATTATTAGCTAAATTAAATTTGGAAATATAACTTAAATTTAACATGACATTTATATGAAATATACTTGCATCTATGTGGTGACTGATGTCCTCACGCCAATTGTGTGTGCCAAAAACTCATCACTCCTAAGCCATCTAAACCACCGATGCCATCATCATCAGAAGGTTCTATTCACATTACTCCACATGAACTACAAGGGTGAAGTTTGGGTCGAGTAGGTGGTGTATATGTAGCATCACTCTATGAAAGCCTACTCGTATGCTGAATGAGTGTATCGGTGAGTGAACTAAGAGTATGGGGAGTGTCTATCTTCATGATCTGCTAAACTATAGAGGGAATCTTAGGCTCATGAGGATTTTAGACACAGATCTGTTTAGGCCAATTAGGTACATGATGTGCACCTATTCGATCATGTGTAGAGCTTTTTCGTTGGCCCTTTAACTCACTAAAATCAAAATAATTGGGAATCTCTTTGAGGAAAAACTCACAGTATAATTTTCTTAAAAAATATAATGGGACCTCATAGTTGTTACATGGTGGATAGTCAAAGACCATCCACCATCAATCCCAAAAATTGGTTGTGATTAAGTTATGTACACAATTATGGATAGGAAAATGTTTAGTGGTTATGGGAAATGGGGCATTGGTGGCTGGGTTGATGAATAGGGCACAAATGGAGGCTTTTGAGATTTCTTTTTTCTTGACCTAAAGGGTTGATAACTTGTCAGCATTATATGCCCTATAAGTATCTATATATGAGGTCCATTAGTCAAGTTGACTCATTATAGAGTCAATTTGACCTAATAAGGTCTCTAAGGAATCAACTAGGTGGGTGCGGTGGGGGCTGATCGAAGTAGGATCCCTCATTTTATCCATTAACTCTTCAATTTCAATTTTTTTCCCATAATGTTGTTAATCAGAACCTCTTGACTTCTAGGGGGTTTTGGGGAACTGTAGGAGGGTTAGGTGGAGGTATATGAGAAACAAGAGGGTTTTGTGGAGGGTTAGGATGAGGGAAAACTAGAGGGTTTTATGGAGGGTTAAGAGGGTTAGCAGGATGGTTTGTTTAAAAAAATAAATTATAATTAAAAATGAGGGTTAAACAATGAAAAATATGAAAAATTATGGGTCAATAGGGAAGATTTGAATCAATTACCTCTCCTACATGGTGGCATCATCGATCAACAGGTTCGTGGGATGAATCTGGCAGGGTCATGGCACTCTCTAGTGTATTGCACTTAAAACGTGATTTTGAAAGCTATGGGGGAGTAAGGGAACTCGAATGCAAAATGAGGATTTTGAATTTGGGTTTCCCTTTTTATTTTTTTGACACACAAGTGATGTGATAATTTTATTAACGTGATCATGTTATTATTATAATTTCCAATAACGTGATTGTGTTATGGAGTGGTAACCATCAAGCCTAAATTCAAATACCATGATTGTGTTAATTAAATAATGTGATCACATTATTAATTAATGTGATCATGTTACCGATAATGTCCATAGAATTCTCCCCCAACTCTGTGTACTTACCCTAATACCAAATTTATGTGTTTACATGTCTAAATGGAAAGAATTTTAACAACATACATTATGTATAATTCAAATGAGAGAAGTGTTAACCTTAAACTAATTTTAAATACTAAAATATGGTATTAAGTACTTGACAATGACAAATGTGATACACATTTACCTTGCATGACTTGATCGTGTATTCCCTTTTTAATTAAAATTATTTCCAAGTTCAAGAGGATAAAAAAAACATGTAACTCAGTTTTGACAATACTATCCAGAAAAAATAGAAGAAAACTCATGAAATTAAAGTATTCCTTAATTATTTCCTAATGGCATTGATCACCATTTACATTAAAATGTCACAAATTATAGTGAAAGGAAATCTTGACATAATAAATTTGGTCGGTATGGATTTTCATAGGTTTGACAAGACAAGCCAACTTAGTATAATGAGATGATGGTGTAACCTATTTTATCAAGTTTTTATTAAAAATTTTGCCTATCTTTTGGCTTCCAGTTTGAGATGCTAATGAGATGATTTTTAACATATTTTAGACTAATTTGGCTTGTCAAACCTTTGAAAGTGAATTAACAATTACTATTTTATAGATGTTCAATTTCACCAATCCACTAAGGCCTTTTGTTCCATTTACCTTAAGATTTTGTTTTCTTTGAGTTTCAGTTTGGTTACCAAGATCTAAGGTGAAACCAACCTTGACAATCCTTGTCAATGAGTTGATTTTCAAATAATTATAAACCAGATTGGTTTATAAGACTTATGAAAGTGAATTTACTAATTTTTTTTTTTATGAATCTCTAATATGAAAGTAAAGTCTACTATGTTTGATTCTTTTTGTTTAAGATATTGTGGAATATAACTGCAAATGGGTGTAATTGAGCCTAATGTTTCCATTCCCAATCTCAATAAAGTTATGCATTTGGCTTAGTCTTTATTTGTAGTTACTGGCTATCTATTTGAACATATACTATATCAGGTGGTCATTAATTGCAAAGCATATATCAGGGAAAACTAATAATGAAGTTAAGAACTATCAGAATACCCATATGAGCAATAAAGTTGATAATCGATTCTCCTATGTTAAACCATTAATTGTAGGGTGTCTACTAGGATCAACTAATAATGAAGTCAATCATTAATATAATACCCATTTGAGCAATAAAGCTCCCATTGGATTCACCTCTGTTAAACCACATATGCCCATTGTTAAATAGAAAAATTATTACATAATAAATTTTGTCAGTATAGCTTGCTTAATAGAAATTTTAAAAATTATTACATCATCTTTTAGTCAGCCCTAATATCAAAGTCTGAGTGCAATCTAAAGTATTTAATACTTGAGAAATGTATGCATTGAATTAGCTCACATGCAAATCTTTGCAAAGTAGATTTAGTTCAAAATATTGTAAGTAGAATCATTTCATCATAATGTAAGTAAAACTAGTTCAACAAATTATCCCTCCACTCAGAAATTTGATTACACCATTGCCTTTAAGAAGGTTTTTTTATCATAATATACAAATATGGAGAATAACCATTTTCTGGATCCAAAGAAATATGACATGTTTAAACCATTATAGTTTATCTTCGAAAGTCACATTGGAAGATTGATATCTAAAAACTATGCATCATCTCTACAATAATATAAACATGTAGTTAGTAGCTAAACTAAATGCATTTAAAGGAAGTAGTGAAATGAATAAAAAATAACAATTTTAGGATTCATACCTTCCACATATAACATTTCCATCACCAATCACAAAATCTATTAAGGCTTTTCGAGCTATTGTTGCAGTTGGATCTAATCCCACTTCATTGATATGTACATTATTTGCATTCTAAGCAGCAAATTCAATGCCATCAACTTCATCTTCCATTCTTGTTAACATCATATTATGCAATATACAACACATAAGAATAGTTTTTGGCAATATTTGCAAATTAGGTTGGTTCATACGAGCATATATCAATGAACTACCTATACACAGTGTCATGATCGACAATGGTTCAAGTGAAAACATTTACACAATGAAACTTCTTCACTCCCTTGGATACACACAACAAGATTTACAAGATACATAAGAAATAAATAAGGTATTATATGGAAAAATATATATATCTTAGGACACATAGTATTACCTCTTCAAGTAGGCTCTACTATATTATCCACACCCTTCCTAGTTTTACAAAGTAATAGGGTCTTTGGCATGTTATTAAGATGCCCTTTGATGAAAAAACTTTATGTAGTACCGTCTATAATACATTGATGTCTAAAGTACATGCATTACAACTAGTTCATCACAACTTTACAAGTGTATAATATGATCACCCTCTACAACTAGTGGTATCTCCTCCTCCACCCCCACCACCATTGTAGTTAGTTGTTACACCTATTCAAGATCATTATACAAATATGGTTGGTACTCCTATTCAAGATCATTAGACTAAGATGATTGTTACATATATGCAAGATATTCTTATATACCTAGTTCAAAAGAACACAGTTGGGCCTACTAGACAACTAGTACTTCAATGTCGATCACATCAGAGAGTTATTCAAGGTCCAAAATGGCCATCATATCCTTCATTACGTACTTAAATAATACCATATATATTTTAACATGTTCTACAATGAACATAGGTAGTTAGACATTATCCTACTATAAAACAGACCCTACAGAGTCCTATGCCTTTTAGAGTTACCCACCATACACCAAATTCAATGAGTAGTGATCATGATAGTTACTATACAACATGTGACTTCTTATCAGATTTTGACTCACCCATAGATGGTACCTTTCATCCAAAATAGAGGACCCTTACACTATTTGATATAAATACTTCATATGATCTACCTATGATCATTGTTTAGCTTTACCAAACCTCAAATATTCCAAAGATATAAAAAAATCAAATAATCAAGAAAATACGAAAATAATGTCCCTTAAGAGTGTCACATGAAAAAATAACAAAATGTTTTCAAATGAATGAGAGTAATTTTTGGACTAAATCATTTGATAATTCTTCAAATATTTTATGCTCTACATGGATGAGGTGTAGCAATATTTTTGTGAGACTACAAATGCTAATGATATATGTTCTCTGCATCATGTTTTGATAGATTTTAACTTTAAGATATTTGAGTAGACATTTCAATTTGTATGATTTTTCTCTTCAATTAAACTTTAGTACATGCCTTCTATATATGTCATGTTATCTACATGAATAACTGTGATGAAATTGAGATTGATACAATTCAAGAGGGTGGAGATGCCTAGCTTTATATTTGGAGCAATGTGATATAGATGGGTAGACTGCATATTGTGCTCTTGGTTATTTTAAATCGAAGACTGGATCTATCTAAATTGGAATATTGATGGCAGATGAGAGGAGTTTTATATTGGAAATAAATGTTAATGATTCTCCACAAGGCTTTTTTGGGTGATAAGTGATAGTTATAAATGTATATTTTGGAGTGGAAAATGGAAAACTTTATTACACGTAATTATGGCCATAATCTGGTACATAAAATGAATTTGGTGTTTTGAATGGTCCATTCACCTTTGGTGATATCCTTTCTATCTTTGAAATTTCCCTTAAATGGGGCTTACAAGTTAGGAGTTATAATGAGCTTACAAGAAAGACAATGGTGTTTTTGTCTTCTCAATACTCTTGTGGATAGTGTGTTTTGTTTTTACATAGCTCTGATTTGGGATTTTGATCGTGTATTCCCTTTTTAATGAAAATTAAATCCAAGTTCAAGAGGATAAAAAAACATGTAACTCAGTTTTGACAATACCATCCAGAAAAAATAGAAGAAAACTCATGAAATTAAAGTATTCCTTAATTATTTCCTAATGGCATTGATCACCATTTACATTAAAATGTCACAAATTATAGTGAAAGGAAATCTTGACATAATAAATTTGGTTGGTATGGATTTTCATAGGTTTGACAAGACAAGCCAACTTCGTATAATGAGATGATGGTGTAACCTATTTTATCAAGTTTTTATTAAAAATTTTGCCTATCTTTTGGCATCCATTTTGAGATGCTAATGAGATGATTTTTAACATATTTTAGACTAATTTGGCTTGTCAAACCTTTGAAAGTGAATTAACAATGACTATTTTATAGATTCAGTTTCACCAATCCACTAAGGCCTTTTTTTCCATTTACCTTCAGATTTTGTTTTCTTTGAGTTTCAGTTTGGTTACCAAGATCTAAGGTGAAACCAACCTTGACAATCCTTGTCAATGAGTTGATTTTCAAATACTTAGAAACCAGATTGGTCTATAAGACTTATGAAAGTGAATTTACTAAATTTTTTTTATGAATCTCTAATATGAACGTAAAGTCTGCTATGTTTGATTCTTTTTGTTTAAGATATTGTGGAATATAATTGCAAATGGGTGTAATTGAGCCTAATGTTTCCATTCCCAATCTCATTAAAGTTATGCATTTGGCTTAGTCTTTATTTGTAGTTACTAGCTATCTATTTGAACATATACTATATCATGTGGTCATTAATTACAAGGCATATATCATGCAAAACTAATAATGAAGTCAAGAACTACCAGAATACCCATATGAGCAATAAAGTTGATAATGGATTCACTTATGTTAAACCATTAATTGTAGGGTGTCTACTAGGCACAACTAATAATGAAGTCAATAATTAATAGAATACCCATTTGAGCAATAAATCTCCCATTGGATTCACCTCTGTTAAACCACATATGCCCATTGTTAAATAGAAAAAATATTACATAATAAATTTTGTCAGTATAGCTTGCTTAATAGAAATTTTAAAAATTATTACATCATCTTTTAGTCAGCCCTAATATCAAAGTCTGAGTGCAATCTGAAGTATTTAATCCTTGAGAAATGTATCTATTGAATTAGCTCACATGCAAATCTTTGAAAAGTAGATTTAGTTCAAAATATTGTAAGTAGAATCATTTCATCATAATGTAAGTAAAAGTAGTTCAACAAATTATCCCTCCACTGAGAAATTTGAATACACCATTGCCTTTAAGAAGGCTTTTTTATCATAATATACAAATATGGAGAATAACCATTTTCTGGATCCAAAGAAATATGACATGTTTAAACCATTATAGTTTATCTTCGAAAGTCACATTGGAAGATTGATATCTAAAAACTATGCATCATCTCTACAATAATATAAACATGTAGTTAGTAGCTAAACTAAATGCATTTAAAGCAAGTAGTGAAATGAATAAAAAATAACAATTTTAGGATTCATACCTTCCACATATAACATTTCCATCACCAATCACAAAATCCATTAAGGCTTTTCGAGCTATTGTTGCAGTTGGATCCAATCCCACTTCATTGATATGTACATTATTTGCATTCTCAGCAACAACTTCAATGCCATCAACTTCATCTTCCATTGTTGTTAACATCATATTATGCAATATATAACACATAAGAATAGTTTTTGGCAATAGTTGCAAATTAGTTTGACAAATTATGTATTATAGGATTTTCCATGTGTTCTTTAACCTTTTAAATGCACACTCAACAACAATACATGTTGATAACAACTTAAAGTTTAATTTTCTTTAACTATTCATCAAAGCTCCACTAAATGGTGTGATTAACCATGGTAATAAAGGATATCTGCCATCACCTATAATATACTCTCTTATGCTTGAAGGACCAATGCAAACTGAATGACCATTTAACCTCTATGCAACTTCACACAATTTGAAGAAAGCAAAATTTTGTAGTAGTCTAGCATCATTAACAAAACTAGGCCATCCTATGAAAATATCTATAAAATGCATATTACCATCAACAATGGCATGTAACGACATGTTGTAGTTGTGATCTCTATCATACCAATCTGCTGAACATTCCTTGGCTAGTTGTCAAAATTGAATGTGAGTTACATATATAGCCCCACAACAATTCACAAAGCCTTATCTTTGGCAAAAGCCTTCTTTTAAAATATCAAGATCCAATTGGTCATTTGGCCATTGGAAATACATGTGAAATCAATGTTTTATTTCATTAATGAACTTATTCACAGTTCTTATAATGGTTGACTTTCCACAACCAAAAAATTCACTAATGTTAATCAATGTCATGCTAGAGGAAAGTTGGATAACTACAATGGCCACTTGATTTTCAACAAGAAACACCCTACTCTTTATAGATGCAATGAATGAAATGGATATGTCATCTTGATTAAGGTCTTCATGCTAAGATTCACAAAGTGATTCAAACAATTCATAAGGCAACCTAAAAATGTTGTGAAAGCATTGATCATCACATTTAACTTCAAATATGTAGTGGCTCCACCAATGCAAGGAACTTGGTTGTATATACCACTCTCCTTGAATCTGACCTTCCTATTGGAGATATAGATTTCACCCTAACTGGAAGTAGCAGTGTTCAGGTCCTACTTCTAAATCTAGCTCAAAATGGGACTGACCTCAGGGTTGTGGGTATCCTATAATAGGGTTAGACCTCTAAGATTTTTAACAAGGTTAGCTCCTCTGATGCATCATTTTAGTACCCCTATTTGAATGAGCATATGTACCTAATTGAATAGTTTATAAGTAGTATACATTATTGAGGAAGATATCAAGATTTGTTGTGTCAACCATTTATCAAGAAAAAGAAACTAACAAAGTGGTTTTAAAAACTAAATAAGATGTATAGGAGTTAATGTTTAATCTAAATAGTTTTAAATGGACAAAATAGCCCTGCTTAAAATCAAGCATCATAAACAAGTCTGCCCAATATGGAAAGACGTTTCAATTTGACAAAATACAATAGAGGATTTTGGATGAGGTAATGCTAAACATTTAGACCTTAACATCGTGTAATCGGTTACAACTAATCTCCTTAACAATAAATAATTCCCACTCCAAATCTAGCATCATACAATTCAAATAGCATATTTTACCAGATGAAGTATATACATAGTTAAAACGAGACTGCTTGACCCAATAAATTAGAGGAATTTGAACAAAGTAATATTAGACATTGAAAACCATAACCTTGTTCGCATGTTAACCAACAACAATTTAACACAATGCAAAAGAGGAATTTGACCGATGTATTTCTAGCATTGAAACCTTATCAGGGTTTAGTGTCTTCATGGTTCAAACTAGTTGGTGATGCATCATTAAGGTGGTAAACTTAAAGCAACCATATCCTAATGCTTAAATACTTTTTGCCACAGATTTATTTTGTCTTTTGAGTCACCATATTCTAATGCTTAAATAATTTTTGCCATGAAGAGTTATGCAGATTTATTCTTTTTTTTTAAAAGTGCAAGATATATTCAAGATTTTATAACATATTCAAAGGAACTTTAAAACTAATACAAGGTTGTGATTTGGAAGAAATCCATGGATCATTTTAAATATGAGCAAATAACCAATTCGAATACAAACTTGCTGATAATAAGATAGTTCAAATGAAGGGTCATGGCATGATTAAATTGACCAAGATTTTCACAAAAAATATCAAATGAAGGGTTATGATGATGATTAAATTGACTAAAATATTTGATAAGAAAGATCAAACAAAGAGTCATTATATGATTAAATTGACTAGGATATTTCACAAGAAAGATCAAACAAGGAGTCATAATGTGATTAAATTGACTAAGATATTTCATAAGGTACTCATAAATTTATTATGGATATATGCATCGCTTAAATAAATTTTGTCGTAAAATTTATTCTATTTTTACATATTTAAAGGTAAATTTTGAACTAATATAAGGTTGTGATTTAATAAGATCCATAAACCAAGGCAAATGATAACCAATTTGAATACAAACTTGCTGATAATAAGAAACTTCAAATAAAGTGTCATGGCAAGATTGAATTGACTAAGCTATTTCACAAAAAATATCAAACGAAGGGTCATGATGATTGAATAGATTGACTAGAATATTTGATAAGAAAGATCAAACAAAGGGTCATTACATGATTAAATTGACTAGGATATTTCACAAGAAAGATCAAACAAAGAGTCATGATGTGATTAAATTGACTAAGATATTTCATAAGGTACTCATAAATTTATTATGGATATATGAATGGCTTAAATAAATTTTGTCATGAAAATTTATTCTATGTTTACATATTTAAAGGTAAATTTTGAACTAATATAAGGTTGTGATTTAATAAGAACCATAAGCCAGGGCAAATGATAACCAATTCGAATACAAACTTGCTGATAATAAGAAAGTTCAAATGAAGTGTCATGGCATGATTAAATTGACTAAGATATTTCACAAAAAATATCAAACAAAGGGTCATGATGATTGATTAAATTGACTAGAATATTTGATAAGAAAGATCAAACAAAGGGTCATTATGTGATTAAATTAACTAGGATATTTCACAAGAAAGATCAAACAAAGAGTCATGATGTGATTAAGTTGACTAAGATATTTCATAAGGTACTCGTAAATTTATTATGGATATATGAATGGCTTAAATAAATTTTGTCATGAAAATTTAATCTATTTTTATATATTTAAAGATAAATTTTGAACTAATATAAGGTTGTGATTTAATAAGATCCATAAACCAGGGCAAATGTGAGCAAATAACCAATTTTAATAAAAACATCTTGATAACAAGAAAGATCAAATGATCATAATGGAATTTCATTTATTAAGATATTTCATAAAGCACCCATAAATTTATTATAGATATGTGAATGGCATAGAGAGAGAATCAAAGATCAATCATGACGCAAGCAATAATACATAAGGGGCCATGAATCCAACAATTTGGGATCTAGATAAAAGTATATGAAAGTGTGCAACCAACCTAAATATTATGGTCCAAAACAAAAAAATTCTAACTTAAAGAATGAAGTCCTTTCATATGATCTTAACTTTTATCTAAAAGTGTGCAGCCAACCTAAATATTATGGTCCAAAATTAAAAAAATCAAACTTAAAGGATGAAGTCCTGTCATATGATCTTAATACCTTCCAAGATTAGGAAAATAGAGGGAAAAAAAAAGATAATATGTTTTGTTTAAGAGGCTATAAAAAAGGATGTAAAGGGATATACAAAGTCATGGCAGAATGATCACTATCCATGTTTATTCTTTGAAAATATTATTAGAGCATGGTCCCATGCTGTGGGATAGCTAACTGTTTTAAGGGGGTGTTGCTGAGAAATTATAGGAGAGTTTTCCCTGATGAGCAGTCCCATGCATTTTTAAAATTTATGTAATATATGTTGCTTAGAAAAATTAGGAACATCTTATTAAAAAAAATTGAAAGAAAAAAATAAAATAAAAAATGATTGAGTATCAATATACAGTTGGCAACCAAAAAAATAGGAGCAACCATGCCAATCTTCAGCCCCTTGCTGCTTCCCACCCTTCCAAAACTTCTTCCTAAACTATCGCTACTCCTTATTTTAAGGTGCAGATATTTAATAAGCAGTGTTTTTAATTTTCTTAATACATGAAACCGTAATAACCAAAATTATAGAAGCCGTAACCCCAACATGAAACCCCTCTCTTATTGTTGAATTGGAGTCTATCCATCAAATATTGTATTAGAAATAATGTTTCCTTCATTTTTATTTTTATTAGTAATTTAAAACAAAAGATTTTATTTTATACATTACTATTCTACCATTCACAATTACATTATTAAAATCACCTGCCATTATCACCAGATAATCCTTGCACGGCAAGAGGAGCGCCCTCATGAGGTTGAGGGACCACCACTTGTGAGAAACAATGTTTCCTTCATTTTTATTTTTATTAGTAATTTAACACAAAAGATTTTATTTTATACATTACTATTCTACCATTCACAGTTACATTATTAAAATCACTTGCCATTTTCACCAGATAATCCTTGCACGGCAAGAGAAGCGCCCTTGTGAGGTTGAGGGACCACCACTTGTGACCTACTTGCCTTGCCATAGGGCAAGGTTGAAGAGCAATGTCCAATTTCAAAATTTACATGGAGAAGGCACAACCCAATCTTTTTCCACTACACAAGTTGCCATTTGAATTCAACATCTGCACATGTCATGCCAACACTCATTCCTTGTCACTACTAAATAAGACACTTGGCCAATAGCTTCTAGGTTCTTAAGATGAATTTTCTTTTCTACAACAAGTCTCTTAATCTACACCACACTTGATTATATACATTTTCCACAACTGCATTTGACATAACTAAGCAAAGCAAAAGAGCACGGAGGTGTCGATTTGTAAAGATCTGCATTTTGGCACAATGCCTTCATGATTGTAGCAAACTTCTACATATAAAACTTTTGCAAGCATCCCTTACAAAACATGACTGTCTTCATCTCCATCGTGATCATATTATAGATGTTTCCTTCATTTTTTACATTGAAAATGCATAATCAAAGGTATTTACACTTCCCACAATTCTATTTGGCATCCAGCATTGTCACTATCAAATAAAACCTTTGATAGCTTTTAGATTCTTGAGACAAATCAAATTTTATACTACAATTTTTTCTTGCATTACAACTCACATTGTTATACATACATTTATAGGTACACTAGGCATAAGCTCATAACTAAGCAAAGCAAAATAACATAGATATATTACTTTGTAATTCCTAGAACTACAACATCATGAATATAACCTACTCCCATGTTTAGTGAAATTCATGGATTCTATTACACCCATTCACACTACTAAGCTTCCCACACCCTTGTTATATTAATTTTGTCTAAATACACATTTTAGACTAAACACAATAATGAATAACCAGGGATCAAGGTTTAGCCCAGTGACCTAGAGCATTTTCAACTCTATGAGGGTGAGCTCCCCCTACACAAATGGCTGTGTGAATGCAAGGGTAGTATTGAACCTGGGTGGGGACCACTAAATCAATCAGGTCCCACCACTAGGTCTCACCACTGGACCCTCTGTTTTTGTTGTGTCACCATCCACCTAGTTTTACTTCTCTTCTAATTCGGTGGAGCTATGTGCTCATATCCTTTAAATATGAATTCTACAATTATTATTGCACTTTAATTGCATGTTTTTTTAAGATTCTACCATTCATAACTCATCAATCGTGTAGTTGATGATCTAAGACACATCAATTGTATCAAAGCAATTAATGTGTATCCTATTTGAAGGAGTCACATCACCATTGTCCTTTGCAGTCATATTTCCTTTGAATGAAGCAGTAACAAACATTTACTTAAAGAGGCTTAGAATTTTATTGATAAATAACAGGCATTGTAAAGCCAGCGTCATACAAAATAAGTGTCAGGATACTTCTCCTCAATAAGAGTACAATATGATTACCTTGTATAAGCAACTAAACACAAAATTTAACCAGAATGCACAAGTAACTAGAATTTAGAAATAACACAGAATATGAGAGACAATACAATCTGTATTAATACTCATCTAGAAAAGAATACAATGAAGAGATGCCACACTCGTCCACACCTTTCAAGCTTCCCACACCAAGTGTACAGTAATTCTTCTTCAAGAGTTCACTCTCCTACCAAAAATGGTCACAACAAACAACTCAAACATAGAGTTGGTGTTCACCTCCAACCAGTCAGTAATAACACTGCCAGTACACAAGTACTCAAAGTACTTCAAGTAGATCTCCCATGAACTTGCAACAACCTGCAACTCAAATGATCTTACTTTCCATGTAGATCAACCCTGATCTTGCACAACCTGCAAATCAAAGATCTTACAATTGGAAGGATCTCTTCCTTGCCTTGATTACAATACAGCCCATGAGTCTATTATATAGATCCCATGAAAACAATAATTAAACATGTAACTCAAGACTAAAATTAGCCTTTAACATGCAAACAAACTATCCATCTAAAATAAGACCAGTTTTGGAATCGCATGCAAATGCATGCACACACAGGCTGTCGACGTCGATCGACTCCTGCCAATGTCGGTTGCCCTTCTGTTCACCCCTGACCGATGTCGATCTACCTAACCGATGCCGGTGACTGTGATACTTAGCAACTTCCTCCATGTTTGCAACAGTGAAGATTTTAGCTCCACAACCTAACAATCTCCCACTTGGAGATAAATAGCTGCAACTGTACCTATACCTGTACCTGTACATCATCTAGTTTGTTTCTTGTCTTGTATCCCTCTTCAAGATCAATCTTGAAGACCAACCACCACAAATCTTGTGGTGTACCTCCTATCATCCAAATCACCTGCCACATCTGCATCTACAACCCATGTAGAAAAGAACTTGACCCTACATAGCATGTGTACCTACTACTGGTCCCTCTCAAATACCTGAGAATCCAATGAACTGCCCTCTAGTGCTTCTTTCCTAGATTGACCCCAAACTTGCTGACAACACCCACTGCTTGGGCAAACTTAGGTCTAGTGCACATGTACTTAACCTCATCATGTGAATCAGGACACTGTTCATAGAACAGTCCAACCATCGGCGTGCTAACTAGTTTCACACAATCATCTGGAGACAAAATCAACCTGTGACCTTCCATGTCTCTAAAACACACTCATGCGAAAGAATCTTGCTGCTCCCAAATTCCTCATGACACACCTCTAAACTAACTTTACCTTTGGTTCAACAACTCCCTGTATGTGTAACCCTACAACAAGCACACAATACAATAATAGGATAATGTAGCTAATATTATCCAACCTGGTAAAGAGAAACACAATGGTTAAACCTCCATTGTTCTGTAGCTTACTCAAGACCATATACCCTGGCCTTTCATCTCACGTGTCCATTCCCGCTCTTCTTTATCCTAAAAATCCATTCGTCTTTCAGTGATTTCTTCCAGCTGGCAACTCTACCAAAAAAATTCCATTTGGTTCTTCTCCAAGGAATCACATTCTTCATCCATGCCAAGCTCCCACTGTTTCCTAGATTCTACCTGCTCTGCTTCTTTAATAACTTCATAGTTCTTGACCATCAGTGAGCAACAAGTAGTGTAAAGAAGGGAAATGATGAATTTGAGGCTTACTTACCCTTTCAGTCCTCCATATGGGCGTTTAAGACTCCTTGATAGCTTGCTATCTGCCCAAAATCTATCTCAATGATCGATGTCGATCACATCTCAGTCTGCACCCGACCGACATCGGTTCCATGCGACTGACCTCATCACCGACGTCAGTTCCTTGACCGATGCTGGTGTTTACTGGTCTAAAGTCACTGATGTTGGTCTGCACATAACTGATGTCGGTCTCTGTGTTTTACTTGTGAGCGATGACTTTTACCCGTGAGCTCCTTTTAGATCAAAACCCTGTCCAAATCAACCTTGCTCTGCTCAAAATTCCTCATCCCCTTGCACTGATCTCTGTCTGTCATCTTCTCCTTGAAAACCAAGGCTTTCCTGTTCTTGTCATGAACATCAAATTTCTTCCTTCTGCAATACTGTGATCCTCCAATAGAAGCTACCACCTTCTTCATTGACCTAGTGTCAAGAAATGTCACTTTCTTTTTTTGCTTACAGAAATCTCGATCCATGCTTTTCAAATCCGAAAGCATACCTTTTGACTCAAGAACATGCATCTCCTTCTTATTTATGTGACCAAGCCTATTAAGCCACATCTTTGAATCTACAGCTGAAGTAGATAAACCAGAAGGAGAATCAGTAATACAAGTAGATAGATAAAGCATACCTAGTTTCTTACCTCTTGCTACAACAAGTGCACCCTTAGAAACTTTCCAAGAGTCCGCTGTGATGGTTACTATGCAACCCTCATCACCCAACTTTCCAACAAAAATCAAATTCCACTTCAGGACTGGGACATGCATGACCTCCTTCAACACCCATGTGTTTCCCATCTGCAATTTCAGCTTCACTTTCCCTTTGCCAACCATTTGACAAGGCTTACCATCCCCTAAATAAATTTCTCCAAAGTCTCCCTGGACATATTCATAAAAAAATTCCCTATTTGGGGATGCATGGAAAGAGGTGCCAAAATCTAAAACCCAAGATTCTACTTTATCCAAGGAACATATCAGAGCATCCTGTGCAACAAAATCTGCAACATCTGCTTCTTCATGTCCTTCATGATGATCTTCAACCGACCTACAATCTTTCTTTACATGCCCTTGCTTTCCACATTTCCAGCAGGTTATTCTGCCATACCTGGATTTGGATCTCCTGCCTATCTTTGACCTTGATCTCCCATGCTTGATCTTCTCTCTTTGCCTTCCCCTACTTTCAACACTCAAAGCATTCCCTGATGATTCACTTGTGCTTTTCCTGTGAATTTCTTGATTCAAGATTACACTCACAACATCATCAACTTTTAAGATCTTTGAAGCAGACGCAGTATTACTAACTACCATTACCAAACTCTCCCAACTTTCAAGTAATGAGCACAAGATTAAGAGAGCCTTAATTTCATCATCAAAAACAATATTGACTGAATTTAATTGGTTTACTAAACCATGGAAATCACTAAGATGACTATGTACAGATCCACCATCCAATATTTGCAAATTAAATAATTGCTTCATAAGAAATACCTTATTCGAAGCTGAGGATTTTTCATATAAATTTGCCAAAGATTCTATCAACTCTACCGTTGTCTTAGCCTGTGATAAGTTGGAAATCACAGACGATGCAAGGCCCAACCTTATAGATCCCAGAGCCTTCCGATCAAGAACCTTCCATTCTTCATCCTTCATATCCATGGGCTTGCATGCAACCCCACCCAATGGTAAGTACAAATATGTCTGATACAGATAATCTTCTATCTGCATCCTCCATAATTGATAATTCTTGCCATTAAACTTCTCCATTCGTAGCTTACTTTCTTCTGCCATTGCTATACTCCCACTCAAATAGAAACCCCTGTGAGTGACCTGTAATCAACAAACACTAACCAGATCTGATACACCTGTTAGTAACCCAACCAAAAGCTCTGATACCACTTGTCAGGATATTTCTCCTCAATAAGAGTACAATATGATTACCTTGTATAAGCAACTAAACACGAAATTTAACCAAAATGCACAAGTAACTAGAATTTAGAAATAACACAGAATATGAGAGACAATACAATCTGTATTAATACTCATCTAGAAAAGAATACAATGAAGAGATGCCACACTCGTCCACACCTTTCAAGCTTCCCACACCAAGTGTACAGTAATTCTTCTTCAAGAGTTCACTCTCCTACCAAAAATGGTCACAACAAATAACTCAAACACAGAGTTGGTGTTCACCTCCAACCAGTCAGTAATAACACTGCCAGTACACAAGTACTCAAAGTATTTCAAGTAGATCTCCCATGAACTTGCAACAACCTGCAACTCAAATGATCTTACTTACCATGTAGATCAGCTCTGATCTTGCATAACCTGCAAATCAAAGATCTTACAATTGGAAGGATCTCTTCCTTGCTTTGATTACAATATAGCCCATGAGTCTATTATATAGATCCCATGCAAACAATAATTAGACACCTAATTACAATAATTAGACACGTAACTCAAGACTAAAATTAGCCTTTAACATGCAAACAAATTGTCCGTTCTAAAATAAGACCAGTTCTGGAACTGCATGCACACACAGGCTGCCGACATCGATCGACTCTTGCCGATGTCAGTTGCCCTTCTGTTCACCCCTGACCAATGTCGGTCTACCTAACCGATGCCAGTGACTATGATACTCAACAACCTCTTCCATGTTTGCAACAGTGAAGCTTTTAGCTCCACAACCTAACAATAAGTAACTATTTGCCTTGCAACCTATAGGGGAGGCATATTAGTCTTGTTGAATTTGTCCCTTAAGGATAAACTCAAGTGAAAAACTATACCCGACCTATAAAGAAACTTTTTGAAGAACTGACTGCCAATGGAAAATGTCTTGAAGATGAAGATGAAAAATAGGTGTGCTCAAGTACACTTATTTTTAAAAACATGTAGGTGGGAGTTAGTGTTTACACAATGACTGGAAAAACCTCTTCTATGATGCATTAGACTCAGTCTGAATGTATGGCCCACACCCACCTCAAAACTCATTACTTCAAATTATGAGTACCCCTTCTTTTGAGGATTAGGTCCAGTCAAATCTCTTCTATAATGTATCAGTCAAATGGCCCAGCACCACAAGTAGTATCGTGCCTTCAACATCAATGGTGCCAATAGTAACAATAGGACCAATGCCTAACCCAATGGTTGGAGGTATTGGAGGACCACTACCAAGATAAACACTAGGGGGCAAGTGCCTCAAATGCCAGCTACCCCCCACCATAGATCTATTACGAGATGACCATGTACTTGCTAGAGTATCATGATGTAGAGAAATGTTATAGATCATGTACTAAAGTTTGAATTATAATAGCATGCTCAGGGCATAACCTAGTCAGAGCGCAAGGCAACCTAGTTCACAATAACTCTACTTGATCGCACCCATACCTGGTATAGGAAATTTGATCCTAACTAGGCTATAGTTGACTATGATGCCTTGAAGGAAGCATTTCTAAAGGAATTTGACATACTAGAGTTTGAACAATAAAGCATCATTGTGCTCAAGGAGATTAATCAAGGACTCTCATACAACTTGAGTGTGATACAAGGTTAAAGACTCTCCTTTCCAAACTTCCTTATGATATTCACCCCTCCCAGCATGCACAATTGTTCGTTGGAGGGTTGCTAGTGCATTCATAAGAGCGCTCTCCATGAAGACATTCAAAAATCCTCATGAAGCGCTTAAGGCTGCACTTAGAGCCAAAGCAGTTAGGAGTGCCAATACTAGGATCAATCAATTCATGGAAGCACATATTTCCTCTATGGCCTCTCAACTCTGGAAGCTGACTGTTAGTTCACTATAAGATGTTCGAAGTGAATTATGGTGCACTGACTGTGAGATGGAAGGCCATAACATGAATAACTGCCCTCAAAGGAATGTGTGCACATTGATTCTAAGCTGTGAGGTTTGTCATGAGGTACATGATGTTCACAACTATCATTTATTGCAACATGCTAGTTAGGTTAACACAATAATTTATTGTTAGTTTTGTGACACCTACACTCATAACACATAATTAATGAGATGCATGAGAACATGGAAAGAGGTGCACGAATGACCACTACCATAGCCAAAGTATATGTCAACCAAGGAATGAGGGTTATGGCCAATAGAATGCAGGCTATGGAATGCAAGGAAGTACCAGAAGGTGAGGTGGAGGATGTGATGGAGGAAGATTCCCTTTGCACACATGTTACAAGTGTACCTCGATAGAGCATTATCAACGTGATTGCCCTACACATCCAATGTGTCGGTATTATCAAGGAACACATAAGGTCAAGGAATACCTTGACTTATACAAGAAATTGACCCCAAATAGGCTTGGCATAGACAAGGGGTAGGAATGATCAGGTATGAGCCAAAAATGGAGAAGTGGACTCCAAAGGTGTAACTGACTCATAAAAAGCCAATCAAAGTGCAAAAAACTACTCATAGTGGATTTACCAGTCAGCCATCAGATGTGTCAGTACTAGAGTTGCACCTAAAATATAGGGAATAGAGCCATATTAAGTGCATAATCTGGCCTAAACCCAAAACTCTACCTTACCTAGACCCTACATGCCAGAAAGATGTATTACAATAGGCTATGAGTGTGACTCAAAACTTGCAAGGAGAGCTCCAACCAGTGCAAGACCTAGAGGCATAGGTTGAAACCTCTCATAAGAAGCAAGATACCTAGGAGACTAAAATCCAAGAGTTAACAGAGATCCTACACCTCTTATAGATAGAAGGGATGCTACCCCTATTGACAAATTTGCTCTTGGAACACATAGGGTAAAAGCCATTGGAAGTTGTTGCGCCACATATAGAGAGGGAGTGAGCAGTAAGGCATACATAGAATGTGGAGTATGATTAAGAACTCCTTGTGAATTCCATAATTGATGGATGGTCTATATGCAAGGTCCTCATGAACACATGCATCGAGGTCAATATATTGACCAAGAATGCATGGGAGAAGATGGGTAGGCCAGCCTTGCAACCTTCCCCTCATGTACTTTTCATGGCCAAAAAATCTAAGATACAACCAATCAAAATTCTAAAAAGTGTCGTTGTAGATATCATGGGCATTGAGTTATGTATTGACTTCAAAGTGAGTGAATTGGCTAAATAAAATAATTATCCAATGTTCCTAGGAAGGCCATGGTGTTACACAAATAACGTCAATATGCTCTTCAAGAAGTGCTATATGACCTTTAAAAATGATAAGGAGAGGGTAGTGATCCCCCTCTCAAGTGACCAAGGACTCCCTATGTATAAAGTGTTGATCTTCAAGATGAGATCAACCATATCTACAATATTACAGAGTAAGGCATCGAGATTCTCAACCCCAATGACCAAGGAGTGTTTTTTTGGGAAGATGGATAGTCATCCTCAAACACCACTGATGTTACTTGCAACTGATGGGTTGAAGAAGCTTATGAGATGACTACTTGGAGGTGCTACTTAGTGAGCATGAAAGCACCAAATCCTATGAGGAATAGCTGGGTCCAAATTCATCGCACTTCAATGAGATGGGTCCCTTACAACAAGAAGAAGGGAAAGAGAGTGTTTTGCCTAAATAAAGGTAGAATTTCCATGCTCTCAAGATACAATGGGAACAATCCTATGGAAGAATATGTTCACGAACTCAATTCATGCATCCCAAAGGAGGTAGATAGGATGGGTGCACTAATGTATACTTTGAGGAGCACTGTTGCTCATTAGTGGGTGGCACAAAGGCCTAGTTTGTTGACTTGGCAAGATGTGAAATCAACCATATACACTATATTTGAGAAAAAAATGAGGACCTGAACATCTCTGTCTATTATGATGATTCTGACCTAAAATCACACATGTGCTTATGTGAATAAACATGGACTGACTGTGATGCAAACACCCCAAGGAACTTATGGGTGCATGCCTTCTATAGAACCTTAAAGACATGGGTACACGCATGGTATGTTATCAATAAAATGCATCGTGAGACAACTAGTTGGGATGTCCTGAAGGAAAAGTTTGTGCATACCTTCTCCTTTTCCTTACATAACATGGAATTTATCAAGCCATTGCAATTAATTTTAAGGGTAGTGCTTGAGGACACTTTAGTCCTAGAGGAACACCTAAAAGATATGTTCGAGGAGAAAAGGTTGGCACTATTGACTTTCTTAAGAAGTAAGTGCTCAACAGTGACTTAAGTGATGAAGACACTAATATCTAGAAGGTGCACAACTAAACATCCTTGATAGGCAAAAGGAAGCTTGTGCACCAAGTGGAGGATAACACCTCCAATGAAGAAGACCCTACTTAACTTCACATAGAAACAACTATGGGAAGTAGACAAGTTGAGGACTCACATCAAGGGAGAAATGAGCCCTACCACACGTCGCTCAAAACTACCTGAGTAGACATCAGCTTAGAATGGGAACCAAAGGTGGCTACTTTTGGTGCATATTGGTTTGATGTGGAGCTAACATGGATTGTGGACCTTCTAAAAGAGTTCTAAGACTTGTTACCACAAAATTATTGAGACATTAAGGGCACCCACCCATCCCTTAGAAAAATGAGTATAACGTTGGTGGCCAACATAAGACCTATCAAGAAGTGCCCTTACAAAATGAACCCCAATCTTGATACCA
This sequence comes from Torreya grandis, assembly GCA_037957365.1. Taxonomy (NCBI): domain Eukaryota; kingdom Viridiplantae; phylum Streptophyta; class Pinopsida; order Cupressales; family Taxaceae; genus Torreya; species Torreya grandis. The sequence goes on along the minus strand of JARHVA010000870.1, from coordinate 683,271 downwards.
AGGTCAAAATAGAGATCGATGGTATTGTAGCCATAGGCATCATCTACCTTGTACACAAAGCTAAATGGGTAAGCCCCATGGTTATTAACATCAAGAAGGACATGCACATTTATATATGTATCGATTATAGATTATTGAATGTTGTCTACATCATTGACCCCTTCTCGACTCCATTCATTGATGAAGTCTTGGATAACATCGTAGGCTATGAGATTTACACCTTCACTAATGGGTTATCCAGATACCATCAAGTCCAGATTAAAGAGGAGGACAAGCCCAAGACAACCTTTGTGATAGAATGAGGTTATTTCACATACAATGTGATGCCCTTTGGACTCAATAATATGTTAGTTGTGTTTTCTCGAGTGGTGATCACCATGTTTAAATATTTCATTCACAAGTTCATCCAAGTGTATTTAGATAACTCGACTATATATGGACTAGTGAAGGATCATTATGACAACTTGCACCACATGTTTGAAAGGTGCAGGCAATTACAAATATCTTTGAATCTCAAGAAGTGCATCTTTGCAACACCATTTAACACTTTGTTTAGGCACATCGTCTATAAATATGGTATGCTTGTCGATCCTATGAAGATTACAATTATTCTATAACTCCAAACCCCTTCCATGTAGAGAGATGTTCGTACCTTTCTTGGTCATTGTGGCTTCTATAAAAAATTCATAAGGAGTTATGCAAAGATTGCAGAGCCGCTATAAGAGCTCTTGTGTAAGGATGGATCATTATATTTGGGTGCAGTACAAGAGTATGCCTTTAAAATTCTGAAGCTCAAGTTGGCTAGTGCACCTATTTAAAATTTATCAACTAGACAACTCCATTCCACATATGCATCAATGCATCTAGCTCTTCCATTGGCACCATACTAGCACAACCTAACGAAGGTAAGATGGATCATCCTATCTCCTTTGCAAGTCAAAAATTGACTTAGGTAGAATATAATTATATGACAATCGAGTGCAAGGTGTTGGTCATGGTCTATGCCCTACAAAAATTTAGGCAATAGTTGTTAGTGACCCCATTCATCTTTTTCACCTATCATGAGGCACTTAAGTACTTCGTGAACAAGCTCGTTATCCATGGGCGCATCTATAGATGGATAGTTATATTTCAAAAATTGCAATTCTTAGTCGTAGTGAAGCTTGGGAAACATAATTTAGACCTAGACCATTTATCCCACATCAGTTTTGGTGATGCAATAGTGGCTATTGAGGATGACATGTTGGATGTGCAATTCTATAGGGTCCAACGCATCCCCAAAGACTTGGGAAGAGATAATTATTTTTCTAACATTTGAGTTTGCACTGCAAACCATGACACCAAAGAGAAGAAGCAGCTCATAGTTCATACCACCCAATTTCATATCATCAATAGGGAGCTATATAAATTAAGTCATGATGAAGTCCTTCACTGATGTATCTTAGAATATAAAAGGGACTCTATCTTATAAGAGGTACATGAGGGGATAACACGAGGTTATTTCGCTGGAGATGCAACAATGTACAAGGTGTTACAATTAGACTTATGGTGGCTAAGTCTATTCCAAGATACAAAATATTATGCCAAGGCATGTGACATATGCCAACACACAGGGAAGCTCAACCATCGAGATGAGAAGCCTCTCATCCCCATTCTTGTCCATGCACCATTTTAAAAATGGGATATTGAATTTGTTGGGTCGATCACTCCCATAACAAGGTACATAGGCACAAGATATATTCTGGTAACCACTAATTATTTCACCAAGTGGGCAGAGGCAATGATAATGAAAGACTGCATAACTTCCATATTCATGAGGTTCATATGGGAGAACATCATAAGTCGATATGGGTGCCTAGTTAGTTTGACTAGAAACAAAGGCATACACTTCATCAATAAAACAGTGCCGATCATGTTGATCAAATACATGGTGGCATACCATAAGAAAATGCCTTACCATCCAAAAATGAATGACACAACTAAGGCATTCAATAAGATCCTAATGATTTCCCTCATGAAGATATGTTGTGTTGGTCACAAAGATTAGGATGATCGAGTATCAATAGTACTATGGGCATATCACATAACCTACAAGTGCCTAAATAAGGTTACACCATTTCAACTAGTGTTTGACGTTGTGGTGCTGAGGCAATTCTCCCAATAGAGTTCATGGTGTCATCATTATGTATTACATGTATTGGTCATCTAGATAACCAAGAATCATTGAGCAAAAGGCTCGAGGACTTGGAGTGCTTGGATGAGACGCACACCTAAGCAAGATGGAGTTAGCAAATAGAGAAGGTGCACCAAAAACTCAAGCATGAAAAGTATATTAAGTGTAAGGTACTAACTATAGTAGCATTGGTCCTACTCTACAACTCCAAGTACCTCAAGCACCCAAGCAAGTTGAAAATTAGGTGGATGGGCCCTTATGCCATCCACAACATATTAGAGACAAGCGCATGCAAGTTGTGCATGTTTTTAGGTGAAATGATCCCTAGGCATTTCAATGGCAATCAACTGAAGCCTTAAAGGCAATAGGATGGCACTTGCACCATCAGAACACCAACTTCCTGACCATAAGTTGGTTGTGTTATTCTTACGAGAATAAAGTTTGGCACAAGCCAAACATTCCCTTATGTTTTGTGTTGTGTTGGTGATGAGTGAATAAGTGATGCTTTAAGGCCCATAGGAGAAATATTCTGGTACTTCCATGTGTAATACCAGTTGAGTGAGGTTTGTTTTCTAAGCACTTAAAGCCAAACACCTAAGTTTGTGGGCACGAGGAGGTCATCAAACTTGAAGAATACCAAGTGAACAAAGGGAGGCACACAGGATGCTAGTATGCATGAGATGAAAGGAGGGTGCATAAGATGATAAATTTGGAAGACACCTAGAGAATGAAGTGTTGGAGGACCAACATAAGGGATTTATATGGGGTAGGATAGGCCAAGGCAAGAGATAAAAGTACAAATAAATCAACCAATGAAAAAGAAGTGCACTCTATAGAAATTAAAACAATAAAAAATGGAACTATGGAGGGTGAATCACACACATGTGAGGTGTTGTGCCCAGGTAATCATAAGGAAGGTGAAGGTCACACCAAGGTGAATAAAGTGCAAGAGGAAAATCATCCAGATAAGCTGGCATCCACCCAAGGGTAAGTGGGAAGTGACTGTTTGAAAACTTTTGTCACTTCACCAAAAATATTGTTTAGAGAGTTTAATGAGGTGATGCCAGAGGCACAAAGATATACATTAAATTCATAGGTGGTAATAGATTTTATTGTATTTTATGGGTTTAGTAGGTTTCAATAAATTTAGGCATCACCATACCATTACTCACTTGCAATTAAGATGATTGTTGAGGTTAAGATATAAAGAGTCCAATGACACACTTGTTTAAGTTACAAACCTTAAGCTAATTTGAACCAGACATGTAAATCATAACCAAAGTCAAACTAGAGCTGAAGTGAAAAAATACTACCAAAGTGAAACTTTGAGCACCCATGATCGCCAAACAAGAATGACTGAATAAAAGAGGAGATTGCATTTCGTTTGAGATTGAAATAAAGGAGTGGGGAGAGATAATTACCAGAGAACTAGACATCAGGGAAACTAAGAGATGCCAAGGCCACCATTAGGCAAAAGAAGCTCTAGAGCCAAAGTTACAGTCATAGACGTCATTACTATGAGAAGCACCAAGAAACATTAGAGGCTTCAGAATAATCAACAAATTGTACTTCAACACTAGCTAGTTCAAAATGGGGAAGAAACACATGAGTTTTTGTTCCATTGTAGGCATATAAGGATGTAAAATGGGCATGGATGATTAAGGAGATGACCAATATAAATAAGAAATCATATTCAATGGAAGGGGTGATCCAAAACTCAGAAGTTTTGGTTGATAATACAAAATTTGAGGAATTACTATTTTTAGAAACTTATTATTTTTAGACTGCACTACTAAAATTGAAATTTGAGGCACTTTCGTTGGGTTTTTGGGGGTCAAACTTCATTGATCAGAGCTCAATGTCATTTCACAATGTTCTCCTCATTCTTATCTTTCCAACGGTTCAAACGGCGAGTCAATTGGAGCTACGGTGCAAAAGTTATGGCTCCCGGAAGTTTCGTCATCAATTGGGGTGGAACTGTCACCTGAATTGTCGCCTAAATTGATGCCTGGATCAAGGGGTTAACATCATTGAGGTTGACCGTGAGGCACTTGCCAAAATATCTTACAGAGAAATGTAGTTTCCCCAGAGGTCTTGATTGAGGTAACTTGGGTGTCCTTCATGCACACTTGTAGGCTAAAAGAATACAAACACTACACCCTAATCAATATGCAAGAGCTAGCACAAGAATATATTGTTAACATAGGGATGAAGATAGAGGTAGGCATAGCATTGTTAGACATCTCCATTTGAGATAGGCTTGTAAACATTAGCACAACTTAGCTCTATAAGTTATCATGCTTTGGGAAACTAGAGGAACTTATATATTTTCTCCTCTCATGCATTCATGGAGACCACTTCTACTTTGTAAGGAGCTGCATGCAAATATCAGTGTGCCTAATTGGCATAATCATTGGGCTCCCAGACTCTGACATAGATATCCAACAGATGATGGTGGATGATGTTGAAGTGGAAAGGGTCACAAAACTCTGTGGGTACTACAAGGAAGGATTCACATTCCCAATAAAGGATCTATAGGACCTTGGCACAAGGGTCATGATGCACCTCATGAGCTCCAATATTTGTCCTAGTAAGAGATGGATGGACATCAACAAGGCCTACTTGTGCATTACTCACCACATGGAGTAAGGGGTCAAGTTTAACATAGTGAAATTCATTATTGAAGAGATGGTGAAGAACTTACTTGAGTGTCATACGGAGTAGGAGACCTTCAGGTAGGTGTCATTATTAATATTAATAGTCATAGAGGAGATCAACATGCCCAATGGTGATGAAGACAACCTTTTCATCTTCCCAGTGCATAAATATTGCTTGGCATTGAAGTATCAAGTCTTCACCTACCCACCTTCTCCCAAAAATACAAGACTTGAGTGATGGGGTGGTACACCCAATGCATTGAGGCATTCAAGATATAATGGTGCATCCTCAAGGAGCTTCTCTAAAACATGTTTAGAATGATGACCTTTGTCATCATGCAACACTTCTATGTAGTATACTTGGTGCTCATAGGTGGCAACCATTCAGGGTAGCTCAAACTCCCTTATGCATTTTCCATGAAGTACTTAAGGGATGTGCTAAGGAAAATTCTAGATGCCTGACAAATGGACATCCCGATGAAGGCCATGGATTTGAAAAGGATCAAGTTACGATGTCAGTATATGCAGAAAGGAGGGAAAGCTACAAAAGATGAGGAGGATGACTCAAATCACACATATTTCCATCCCCTTTAGAGAGAAGTCATCATGAGGCACATCTTTAATCTTTACTACAATATGAAGCCAAGGAAGAAGGGTGCCAACCCTAAGAAGGATGATCATCACCCCTCCAGATTGGCAAAGAAGGAATGCCAACATCATTAATGCAAAAGAATTAACCCCATAAAAAGTGAGGAGAGACACTTGAAGAAATTCAAGAGCACCTCAGGTTAAGGATCGCATCCGGCTAAGAAGCAATCCCCTCAGCTCCAAAGAAAAAGTGCATAACTTTCATGTCAGGGACTATTTCTCCTAGTAAGAAGGAGAATAAAAAGAAGTCCAAGGGGCTCATTATGATGCAAAGAATAACCTTGGTAGAAATGGAGGTGGAAGAAGCCCGCATGTAGGAAATGGAGGAAGAGGTAGAGGAAGAAAGGACAAAGGTCTATATTGTCCAAGAAGAAGTAGGAGAGGAGCCCAGTGTCAAGGAAGTTCAAAAGGCCCTCCAAGGTGGAACTACCACCATGCTTGGAAAAATAGAGAAGCCAAAAAGTGCCTCATCCAAAGAGTCCTCCACATAACCTCCACAAACTGAGGAGGAAAAGAGAAAGATGTGGAGGAAACTAGGATTGAGTGAGGTAGAAATTCTACAGACACTGGTACTAGATAAGAAAAGAGAGGCCATGAAGGAAGCGAACATGACTCAGGAGGACATTGAGAGAGTCAAAGCTAAGGAAAAGGTGGCCAAGGAAAAGAAGGCCATAGGAGAGAGGTCCAAGAGAAAGAAGGAAAGGAAATAAAAGAAGAAAGAGGTTGTTGTAGGCATGAAACCAAGGATGAAAGCATTAGAGAAGGTGCCTAGTGCCCCCATCGGTGAATCAAAACCAAGCTGCGTAGTAGGTACACCCAAGTAGTAAAGGGGCACTTAAAGAAAAGGAAGGTGATGCTGACGCCTTGGAAAAACAACAAATGGAGTGTCATGGAAACCCAACAAAAGAAGGAGATAAGTGAAGTTGGCACCAAGGGAACACCCCTCGAGGTTAGTTCTGAGGAACCCTAGGAAGAAGAAGCAAACAAAGGGGACAAGTTCAAAGAAGAAACCCTGCAAGAACAGGAAGAAGAAACCTTTGAGGAAAGTGCCGAAGAAAGTGGTAACACTGATGAAGAGGAAGAAAAGCAAATGAAACTAGCCATCACAAAAGAAGAAGGCACATAGTTAAGCTTAAAAAAAAGGCACATAAGGGGTGGAAAGATGAATATTTTAATATGCTTCAATATATTCCCCCTAAGACTACCTCAACTACGATGTGCCAAAAACTTTCATTTGCATTCAACAATTACATGGATGAGCCTCACTTTGAGGCACCTCAAAAGGCCATACTAGGCACGGATAAAATTGAAGAAGGGCATGAATCCCTTATCATAAACCTCCATGCCATGAATCAATTTAGGTCTATAAATGCACTCATTTGGGTGGCCATTGAAGTCATGCAAAAAAAATCATTAATGATGTTAGGGTAAAGAAATGGAAGAAAATCACCAAGGATGCCGAAGAAGAAGCATAGGCCACGAAGTTCAAGTTGCAACAACTAGCCAAATGCATAGAGGCAGTCAAACCATCCATTTTGGTCGACGTTGATACATCTAACCTCTCAAAGGTTGACAATATGTGTGCTAGTAGAACAGATGCTCCCAAGGTTGAAAGTAGTGTCAATGTAGGAAGAAGAAGAAGAAGACCCATGCACCGTGTTGTAGAAAGAATTAGCTACCAAGCTCTAAGAGGTGGAAAACCTCTTTGCAAAGTTATAAGATGATGCATACATAATTGATGTCATTTTCATGAACTTTTCCAACCAAACGTCAATCATAGACATGTGCCTCAAGCAGACAAAGGGTGAAAATGAAGAGCTGATGGTGCATGCATATTTTGTGAACAGGGCAGAGTGTGCACAAATAATGGGCAAGGTCAACACGCTGAGTGCACAAATAAAGGACCAAGATCAAAACCTATAAGAACTCTTTTGCGCCTTGAAAACTAAGGCTTACGACCAAGGAGTAAGCCTAGATGGAATAGTCAAAAAGGCTAAGGAAAGGCTATAAGCCTTTAGGAAAGAGTTAGATATAAATGATGTGCTCATAATTAACACTGCCTCCACAGAAATAGACAATACCATAGAGGAAATCAATCTTGCTATAAAAGGCTTCGAGGACTTCAGCACCAAAATAAGTGAGAGCACGCTCGGGTTTTGTGTGCCTAAAGTTTTAGCAGCCTAGTCTGAAGATGGACTAAATTTTTTATATGGGGTAATATTGGGTCACTATTTCAACTAAGTATGGATCTACACCAACTCGATAAACACCTTAGTGTGAAGTGATCATTTGTGATGATTGTTATTTTGATATCTTTTGTGCTAGCTAGAGGAATCAAGACATACCTTGTGCCAACTAGCAAGCGACTAACTAATACAATGATTTCTTGGACATCTTCAAGAAGTGGCAACACATGGTGATCACAGTGTGAAGGGTGCAAGGTAATAGAGCTAGTGGAATGATTTCTAAAAGCTCCAGCTTGATAATTGATATGCACAACTCCACCCTGACAAAAGGCGATCCTATAGCCTATAAAAGCAAGCTCGAACCAATCAGCAGAGAGATGTGAATGGATGTAGTGAAGCTTTGCAGAATTGGACCTAGATATAATGGTCACCATTAATATTAGAACTAGCTCGTACGCCATAACGGCTCTGTTTGTGTAAGCCCAAGCTCGCATGTGACGCTCTGGATAGATAATTAATTTAGCAAAGCTTGTACTCTGTCCTATATACTCTATTTACGTAATATGAATTGTGTTCTATATTTGAAGCTTTAAGTAATGAATAAAAGTGGTTGCGGTAATACATGATGTCCTTTGATTGAATGTCTTTCGCTCTATTATTGAATTGCACAATAATTGCAATAGTTATAATGGGTTAGTTTTAATAAATGAATGTTAAGTTTAGGCAAGCTTTTGGTTCAGATCATTAATGACATCCTTGTGTAAAAGATGACGTCAACCTACTTTGTAGAAATGGCTTAAGTATAGATAAAAACCCATGCCCAGTGATGTTATTCTTGCATAAATTACAAGCCTAGTCTAAAATTGATCTAAACCATCCCATTGACCTCTCAAAGCACCGAATGACACTAAGTTTAGTGAAACAAAAGCTTGCACCATTGAATCTACCAAAGTTGTTATTGAGATGACCAAGTCCCATAAGGAATGAGTTGCACCATGACACAACTAACCTAATGCGGGTCTCGATTCTTTCTCTGTTGTGCTTCGGGTAAGCGCATACGGCTTGTACCTTATGTGAATTGATGCCAGCACAGTGGAGTGACAAATGTTGAGCGCTACGGAAACATATCATGTTTGCGCCTAGTTGTAATAAGTCTAGAACTAACTTGGATAACCAAATAAGTGCATGACCCCATGAATGAATGGATTGACCCCTTTTTCTACAATAACTCATCACTAATTTCACCCTTTCAAGCATTGAAATCCCTTAGTTAATTTCCAATTAATAAGGCACTCACTATAAATTTGAACCTTTCAAGCATTGAAACACCTCAGTTAATTTCCAATTAATAAGGCACTCGCCATAAATTTCACCCTTTAAAGCATTGAAACACCTAATGGTTGCATAAATTTATTCAAGTTGCTTTCTCTACTAATGGAATTACATTATTAAACTTTTCATAAAATTTTATTTAGTGTTAGTCATTTTAAAGTTTATTAGTCCCTGCGTAGCAAGATACTATTGTAATGGCTTTGCATTATTACTTTGCATCGAGAAATGTACAAAAAAAATATTTTCCCCTTCTTGAATTTTTATTTTTAGAAACAATATCCCAAGATTATAGAAGCAATATCCCCTAGCATGGGACCCCTCTATAAATGATATTGTATATGGTGAGTTTCAATTGTTTAAGGGACTCCGTGCACGATCATCAACTGATAGGTGTGGCAAATGTGTCCTCAAAAAAATTAATACATGATCATCGATTGCATATTCATGTGGCAATCTTTCTTTTTGGAGTAATGTGATAGTTATGTGTGGCATATTTGCCATACATTCAATACATTTTAAAAAAAATTGTGCATGTACATGAATTCAAATTTGTGTTTTGAACTCCTTAGCCTTATGCTTTTCTTTATTCTAGATTATATTAACAGTTGCCCCGAAGGTGCAAGTTACACCGGAAGAAATGTATATTTGAGTTTCGTGATTGTCTTTGATAATTATTTACCAACTCTCCCTACTACATGAGAATGATCACCCATCGTACGAAATTTATATTGTAATACGAGCAATGCCCCTTTATACATCTATGTTGCATGCACTTTGCAAAAGCTTCAGTACTCACTTTAATCACAACAAAAGCATCAAGATAAAATCCATAACCTCAATGTATTCCCCCCACATCAGTGTCATTATATTGTTGATTCGATCCACACATCGAACATTGAATTGTTCTATAATCGAATAGAAAATAGTCAATAATAGATGCTACCACCATGAAAACTACAAACAACTGCCTTGAAGTCAGGGCATGTGTATGATATGGACCCTCTGGGGTACAATATCGCACCCTAATCAAAACCAAGGGAGTTATTGTTTGGACATAGAGATTGGGAAAAGATGATATCTCTTTGCACAAAGAATGTAAGCCATTGTAGACTAAAGGATTGCATGGCGATTCAAATCCTAATCAGTCCACCCATACAATTATTTTACAGAGAGTTATTTTGAAATTGAAATACATTATTATCGATCATGAAAGCGATGAAATATTTCAAGGTGAGTTGGGTGACGATGGTGAGAAGCAATAGAAAGTTATTGCATTCTAATGAAAGGCGAAATATTTCAAGGTGAGTTAGGAAATGATGGTGAGAAGAAATGGAAAGTTATTGAAATCTCGATAAAGGCAAGCGACTAAGGAAAATATCACGAGAGACAAATTAATGATGATGAAGACTACACCAACTCTACCACCACTAGTCACACCAATTTTTTATGTCTCCTTTTTTATTATAATTTTATATATTAAAAAATTATAATAAAATTTATATTATTATTATATATTAAAATATATTATATTATACTATATTTTAATATATTATATTATACTATATCTGTTATATTAAATATTAGACTATACATATAATATGGGTGTTGCGTCCGACCTTTCAAGGATAAAAGGCTTGGGGTTTTGTATAAACTATTATCTCGAGAATCCATTGAATCCCTATCCATTTTTTATGTCTTGCTCTACTCTACCTTCATGGACAAGATAAATAAAGAATTGTGGTGATCCTCTTCGCATATCCTCCATCACTACAACCAGCTCCTAAGGTGCATCTAGAGGCCTCACCTGCCTCTACAAAATCTACAAACATGTGAACTTTGAAGTGTCTACATTTCCTATTAGATAGAGTGCAACTTCCACTTCATCCACACTCCTTTGTAGAGGTAGAGTTCTTGAAATAACTCTACTCAATTATAAATCTATACAATATCATAAATTTATTAGCAACTAATGTCTTTTCAGTACTTACAACTCTTTTGTTGGCCTTCATGTTGCTTTGCCCCAAAGGGAGATCGTAGTGGTAGGAGGCAGTGACCTCTTCCACAAATCCCATGACCATGCTCTCATATGATCATACCAAAAAAAAAATCTTTACTAATGTCTAGTCTATTCAAAACCATTAGCTTGCTCGGAAGATATCAACAAAGGGAGTGGGGCTGAAAAAGGTGGTCGCTGAAACTAGGGACAGTGAAACCAGGGCGGCCCAAATATCTACATCACCAATGTTTATTTGTCACTTAACTTGCCATATATGCCCACCAGTCTATAACCTCAGATAATACCTCCCAAAATGTATCATCACCTACTTTCTAGCTTTTCAGGCATATGTGAAACAAATCTTTGGGGTTGTCACCCAAATAGAAATGCCTCTAGCATAATTATTTTTTAACTAAAATATATCATTATTTTTTAATAAAATGGGAGAAAATAATAATCTAATTTGGTTTTTTTACCACATTACCTTTCAAGTCAAAACCAAAAGACATTTAACTTTTTTGCTCCTAGTTCCCGGGCGAGTCATGGTGCACCACTTGTCATGTCCATGACATTTTTATCCATTCATCATCGAATGAGTAAACCAATTTTGTATACAAATGTAAGAAATTTGAATGATAATGTTTGACCACTAGTTGTTAGTACTTGCATGCACTGTGTCTTCCTCGGATCAATTCTTTAGTTGTGAGTATGGGCCCCTCCAGGATTTGATAATGTGTCAACATGTACAACCAATGGGAGGTTGACAAGCATTTGCTGGCAGTCCAGGGTGTCAGTGTTGGCAGGGCTTGCGCTGTCAATCGGTTAGACCTTCAAAAATATCGAGAAACAATGATGTCATAACAAGTGGTAAGTTGTAGTTCTGGGGTGTCAGAGCTCGACATCTCATTGGTAAAAGGCGAGCAAACAAGAGGATGCCACATGGCACTATCAGAATAGTCTCAGCTTATATTTGATGGCCGCGTGCCTACCAGCTATGCAAAGCAAAATTGAGGAGTTCAGGAAAGACATGAATAAAATAATGCTGAAAATATCCTTTTTAAACAATACCTATCTTGAAAGCAGAGCAATGTGACAACTTATGCTATGGCATTAACACGTTTCTATGAGGTCATTATGATTCTCTATACAAAGATGTATGGTTCACCTTCCTTTTCTCTAATTAACCATCTTTGGCAATTAGATTTTTTTTCACAATTTAAAACTATATTAGAATATATATTATATAAAATAATATTTATATAATAATTAGCATTATATTATTTAATAAATAATATAAATATATATTACTACATATAATATATTATATACTACTTAAATTAAACATATTCATATCAATTATTATTATAATTTATAATATTATATACATTAACTATAGGGACTAAATTGTAGATTTTATATATTATGCTCCTTTACTACTTGCGTAAAATCACAATAAATGTCATCAGAATTATTTATTATAGCAACAAATTTTATTGACATTATTACGATCTTATATAACACAAAAAAAAATCTACATAATCTACTTCAAGTTATAATCAAAGCTATTTTAGAACTAGACACTTTCTCAACCAGGGGTAGGTACTAAAGCCGCTTCACAGCGCTTGTTATTTCACATCATCCTTCAAAATTGATTTTATTTTCTCATTATATATTTTTTCATTTTATAGTTTATTACTCCACATCATCCTTTAAGTATGATTTAATTTTCCTATTATCTATTTTGTAATAGCTTTTAAAATTGATATTTGATTAATCAAATGTAAATGTTATCTCTAAGGGCATACCCTTATAGATTTATACCAAAAACACATATATTATTGAATGAATGAAATATTTTAATAACGTCCACGAGACCAAGGAGTTTATGGGACCGAGAGTTGATCACTACTTATTGACATAAAGGTTGTTCTACTACTGTTGTAGAATTTCTAATCTCTTCTCCACGCTAACTCTTCTACTATGGATCTTGATTAAAAAATATGTTCTATTGTTTAACCTTTCCTCTTCAAACAAATCAGTGAAATTATCAACCCTCATTCTTTCTTTATATTTGATATGATTGTCACCATAGGTTGCACATTCCATAATGAAGTGTCTTTCTGTCTCCACTACTCCTTTGTCACAAAATAAACATGTTCTTATTTTGCATTCTTCTCTGAGTACTGTTCATCCACTAGTTTCACCCCTAAAATGATGTGAGCTAGTCCTCAACTATGCAATCCACATCTTTACTTTCCATTTGATTTATGCCCTTATGTATGTCTTTTCTCTATGCTCCCATGTAGAGTTAAACTTATTGATGTAGTATATTTTCTTTCGCCCCAACTATTTTGTCCACATTGTTGTCTTGAGTTTCTCTCTCACATTCTTTTTTATTTCTTCGTTAATATTTGGACATTCTTGTATGTTGATGTCCCATTTTGTTGATGTTGGAGGAGCAGCTTCGGGCTCCCACTTCCAGCCCAACGTCTTGGACTTTTGGTGGAGGCCGACAGGGAGATTGAAGTGATGTGTCTCTTTGCCAATAGGGAGATTGAAGAGATGTGTCTCTTTCCTCTCACTTGTATATATAATGATTCCTCATTATTCAAGATATAGATATATTCAATTACAAGTATAATTTATAAGACATAGCAGACTTCTAAAGAGTAAATCAGATTTATCTTGTTGTGTTCATTATTCATTGTGTTGCAATTTCTGATTGTTTCAATTCTGATCATAAATCTAACATGGTATCAGAGCAGGTTTGAAGAATATTGTGATCAGACTTGTCATTGCAACAATACTCTCTATTGTTCTTTATATCTCATGTCTATCCCTATTTTAGTCAAGATGGTGAACAGTCTTAAAATTGAGGATACACTCGAAGGAGCATCCAATTTCACATCATGGAGGTTTAGATTCATGCTCACCTTGGAAGAAAATGACTTGGCTGAGTTTGTGGAAACCAAAGGTCCTGAACCATTGGAGGAAGAAGAGAAGTTGTAGTGGAAAAAGAAAGACATCAAGGCGAAGAAGATATTGGTTGACTCCGTTAAAGATCATATTGTTCTGATTGTCTCCAAGTTGAAGATGAAAAGGGACATGTTTAAAACCTTGGAGGAGATGTACGAAATCAACAACACCAGCCGTGATCTTGCACTGAAGCAACAACTACATCATGTGAAAATGGCAAAAGGAGGAACAGTTATTGCTTACTTTATGAAGATTTCAAAATTAAGAAATTAGCTCTCTAAAATTGGTCATGTAGTTGATGAAAAAGACTTGACCATGCTTGCTCTCAATGGCCTTCCTTCATCATGGGAATCCTACATTCAAGGAATCAGTGCAAGGTCAAAACTTCCCAATTTTGATCGATTGAGGGTAGATTGCATTCAAGAAGAGTCTAGATTGGTCGCTAGAGGAATTGGTCAAAGCTCTACTAATGAAGACATTCATGTCCTTGCCTCTCAATCATTTAAGAAGAAAAGCAAGAATGAGAAGAAAGTATTCTTCAAGAGGAACATAGATAATGGAACTGATGGTGCTCCCGCTTTCAAGACGAAGAGGGACCTCTCCAAAATCCAATGCTTTAGGTGTGACAAGTATGGTCACATTGCCAAACATTGTCCCTCCAGGCCTAAACAAAAAGCCACCATTATAGATGCTGATGATGCCTTTCCTCAGAAGGAAACATGTGAATATTTGTTCTATTCAACATTATCAAGCAAAGTACCTACTCACACCAACACTTGGCTGATTGATAGTGGTGCATCTCGACACATCACTGGTTTTAAGAAGCATTTATCAAACTTGATGGAGATAAATTCTAGTGAACAAGTTATCATTGGAGATGATGCTAGCTATTCAGTGAAAGGGATTGGAATCTCTACTCTCCACTTAAAATCTAGCATTACTCTAAGGTTAAGTGATGTTCTATATGTTCTAGGCATCAAACAAAATTTGGTTTCCATTTCAGCCTTGGAAGACAAGGGTTATCAAGTTGCCTTATTCGAAGGCAAAGTTCTTGTGTGGATGAAGAATTCCAACTTCAAAACTGCTTGAATAATTGGAGTTAGACATGAGAGCCTCTATAGGCTAATCACTTGTCCACTTCAGGCATTAGTACATGATTCTTCAAGCTTGTGTGATCTTTGGCATAGAAGATTGGCTCACCTACACTTTCGAGCTCTACTTATCATGGAGAAGATGGTCACAGGTCTTCCAAAATTCAACCAAGAGCATGAAGGTACCTGCAAAGGTTGTACCATGGGGATTAAGAGGGAGTTATGTGTTCCTTACAACCCTCAATAGAATGGTGTTGTAGAAAGGAATAACAGATCTATTGTAGAAGCTGCCAAAGCTATGATACATGACCAATATCTGCAAATCTTCCTTTGGGCTGAAGCATCTAAGACAACTATTTATGTTTAGAATAGAAGCCCTCACCGCATTTTAGAGAACATGACTCCCAAAGAAGCTTCACAGGGGTGAAGCTGGAAGTAAGTAAATTGAGGATCTTTGGTTGTCCAGTGTATTTTCACATACCAAAAGATAAAAGGACTAAGTTGAATCCTTCTAGCAAGAAGGGAATATTTGCAGGCTATAGTGAAACTTCAAAATTCTATAGAATTTACATTCCATGTCAGAAGTTGATTGAGATCAGTAGGGATGTTACATTTGAAGAGGATGTTGCATTCAAAAGATCTAAGAGCATTCATATGGAGATAGATAATGAAGACCAAGAGTCTCCTCAGGATATTGACCATACTCTTGAGATTCAGAGGGAGGTTTTTGATTCAAAAGAAGATGATGTTCCAGTTAAGCCTTTGGAACCAACTGATGGACCTCGTGACATTGTTATAGTACGGAAAAGGCCTCGATGGACTCAAGAAAACATGCAAGAGGCAGAAAAATATACAGCTCCTCGAAGATCTCTTAGAGAAAGCAAGAGACCTCATAAGTTCTCAGATTATGTGTTATTAATGAGTCAAATTATTGAGTCTGAGCCTTCTAGTGTTAAGGAAGCTACTAGTCAACAAGTATGGAGAGATGCTATGGATGAAGAGTATCAATCCATCCTCAAGACTGATGTTTGGGATATCGTACCTAGACCTGAAGGAAAATATGTTGTTTCTTCTAAGTGGCTCTTCAAGATCAAGCATGCAGCTGATGGAAACATTGAGAAGTACAATACTAGGTTTGTGGCTAGAGGATTCTCTCAAAAAGAGGGAGTATATTATGAGGAAACCTTTGCTCGAGTTGCTCATTATACATCCGTCAGAACCATCATTGCTATTGCAGCATTTAAAGGATGGAAATTACACCAAATGGATGTGAAGATAACATTTCTAAATGGTGTAATCGAGGAAGAGGTATATATTAAGCAACCTAATGGTTTTGAAGTTCATAGGAAGGAGTCTCATGTTTGCATGTTGAAGAAGGCTTTGTATAGCCTTAAGCAGGCTCCTTGTGCTTGGTACGAAAGATTTGATCGATACTTTATGAGCTTGGATTTATCCAAGAATGATGCTAATTCAAATCTATACTTCAAGCTAATTGATGGCAAAGCATTAATCTTGGTTCTCTATGTTGATGATCTTCTTAACCGGAGAAGATCACCTCATTTTCAAATGTAAGGAGTTAGCTTCAGAATTTGAAATGAAGGATCTTGATCTCTTACATTGCTTCCTTGGTTTAGAAGTATGGCAGAAACCAGATGAGATCATTCTAAGTCAAGGGAAGTATTCTATTGACATATTGAAGAGATTTGGTATGATAAATTGCAAACCGATGTCTACACTGATGGAGTCAAATTTGTTGAAGTTAAAAGAGGTTGCAACTAGTTCAGATCTGGTGGATCCTAGCATGTACAAACAAATGATTGTTTCATTGATGTATCTAGTTAATACTAGACCAGATATTTGCTATGTAGTGAGTACACTTAGTCAGTTCATGTGTGAACCAAGACAAATACATCTAGTTGTAGTGAAGCATATCCTAAGATACTTGCGTGGCATAGTTGGATATGTCTTGAGATATTCTTCTAGTGTAGACTTCAAAATACATGGATATATTGATTCTGATTGGGAAGGATGTGTCTCTGATCGGAAGAGCACCTCTGGATTTTGCTTTAGTTTGGGATCTGCTATGATTTCTTGGTGCAGTAGGAAATAGTCATCTGTAGCATTGAGTACAGCAGAGGCAGAGTATATTGTAGCTTGTATGGCAGCTCGAAAAGTAGTATGGCTTCGTAATCTCCTTGCAGGATTGTTTGAACAATCAATGGAGCCTACAATCATTCATTGTGATAACAAGAGCTGTGTGAAGATTTCTGTCAATCCAGTGTTTCATGATAGAACCAAGCATGTTGAGATCAAATACCATTATATCAGAGATATGGTATTGAGGAAAGCTATTGAGTTGAGGTATATCAGCACTGATGAACAGACGACAGACATTCTCACCAAGCCTCTCTCCAAGTTAAAGTTTGTGTACTTTCGAGATAAGCTTGGTATAGTGGAGAATACAGCCTTAACTGAGAAAGAGTCTCAGTATCAGTAATCCCTTGATAACGAGTTCTTCTCTGTGAGAGAAGTTCAAGGTGAAATCCCTTGATAACGAGTTCTTCTCTGTGAGAGAAGTTCGAGGTGAAATCCCTTGATTCCACACTCTAAGAGAGCCATGATGGATGTCATCCATTGTGGTTGACATCACGATGAGGTGATATGTCTTATGTAGCTGGAAGTATCCTCCCTAACTGAGAGGGAGTGTTGATGTTGGAGGAGTAGCTTCGGGTTCCCACTTCCAGCCCAACGTCTTGGACTTTTAGTGGAGGCCGACAGGGAGATTGAAGTGATGTGTCTCTTTGCCAACAGGGAGATTGAAGAGATGTGTCTCTTTCCTCTCACTTTTATATATAATGATTCCTCATTGTTCAAGATATAACCATCGCCCATAAGTACTATTTACCTCTGCATTTGAAAATGCAAACAATGACTACAAGGCCGACACTGTCATCCACTTTAACGATGAACTTTGCACATAAGTATGTGGATTATTAGATATACGGATTTCTGATTAAAAAATTTTAACTGCAGTATGAGAATCACAATTAATTTTGAATATCAAATCCACACAATACAAAATAGCCAGGGATATGTGATTTTTTAAAATCCTTTACTATTAACGTAAGCCTGGTATGTAAACAATGCCCACGTCTTTTCTATACATCACTCTCCCCTCAACTATTTACTCTCGAAAATGAAGATAACAGAAATTTAAGCATGAAATATAAAAGATATTTGAAAAAATAAGATTTAGGGCTTGTTGCCATCCAAATGATCAATATTACTGTCAGTATTGTTGATTAATTGGTTGAGATTAAAGTCTGGTCTGTTATCAGTGATAATTACATTAAGGAGTTGAGAAAGCAACACCCAATATATTAAGTAGCAAATGATCCAGTGGTAGAGAGGTTTACTGAAATAGAAAACGTAGGTTTGCAGAGATGCAAGATTGAATTGAAAAAATAGAATGAGTGGATGGAGATGTGATTTCTTGAAATCCTTTGAATTTATATTTAATTGTCAATTATACTTTCAAACTGTCTGCACCAATAAATTTCACCGATCTTTATCAAATACAACTATAATTTTTTGGTGGATAATTTAACTGATTTGTTTGAAGAGGAAAGATTAAACAATACAGAGAGTTTGCTAATCAAAGTCCATAATAAAAAACTTAACATCAAGAAAAGCTTAAAAAATTAAACTATGAAACAAAGAGTTAAACTGGAAGAGAGAATGATATAAAAAGAATCTTTCTTATGAGCAAAGTCAAACTTGTAAACATGAATGTCTATCATGAATTAGTTCTTTCTAACCATTGCTCGCCTAACTCTATTCTGTTCATTTGTCACATGAGAAGTCTGTACTAATTATAAAGGTAAAAATAAAAAAAATTATTTAAATGATTTTTAATATTTTATAATATATAATCAAGTCGGTAAGTTTAAATGAAGTAAGATGATAATATAAACTAGCATATATATCTTAGATAAATTTATGTAAAAGTTATTTAAGATATCATTCTTGACATGTATATTCTATTATGTTACAAATTTAATATAACATAGGTGTATTGAAAATGATATCTCTCAACATCTTTTACACAAATGTATCTAAGATATATATGCTAGTTATGATTGACTAAATATAAATGACCTTTCTAAAGTTATGTCTATCTGTAATTGTACCAAAAGCATATAAGTACCAACAATAATACCATGGAATCGAGTGGATAAATGCACTTGTTAGAAGTGCACTTGCCTCATTAATCTATGAACCTTCAATAATGTCTCTGATTTTGATGCAAATACTTATAATCAAAGCATATATATATATATATATATATATATATATATATATATATATATATATATATATATATATATATATATGAGTCTCTTTTAATGTAAATACATAAACGTCTTGTTTTTTATTTTGGATTTAGTGATGTAAACAAGTATAAAACTATTAAAAGAGACTCATATATATATATATATATATATATATATATATATATATATATATATATATATATATATGAGTCTTTTTTAATGTAAATACATAAACGTCTTGTTTTTTATTTTGGATTTAGTGATGTAAACAAGTATAAAACTATTAAAATTTAAATTGCATAAGATATAACATTTAACGATACAGATCTGAATGTAATAGGCAAATTTATTACACTTACTAAATATAGAAATGACCGAGGGATAAGCACTTAGTTGATAATTTATTTTGTGTTGTTCACTGCCTATGTATAGTTGTGTGATATGCTTTGAAATGACTTTGTAACTACTCAACTTAGGAAATAGAGTGTCAAAATTTGCTAGGACATTTGCCGGTGAAGCCTAAACACTTATGACGACCAATCCTATCCATTGTCTATCAAAACTATCCGCGTATGTTTTTTCGATCTGTTTTATTACAAATTGTTGTATTCACCTATCAAGATGATTTATATGTGTTATGTTGACCTCCTTTCTATGTGCAAAATTCAATTTTATCTTCCTTTGTCCTGAAACCTTGGCTTCACTTTTGACACATGATTCACTTGGAAAAGAAAGGGGTTATGGGTTGGACAACCTTAATCATTCTCCGCTAAGTGATTGAGTATTTCCTACGTTCCATTACTTTGAAGAGGGCTAAAATTGCATGTAGTTCCCCCACCTATGTCTATCTGTGCATGCTTATGATCCACTAGAATGCAATGCAACTCTATAGATTTTGACACTTAACCACATGTAATCTTGACCTTGTGTTAGGGATTAAACTTGGATTTTAGGATTGTTCATTTGAGGGTTTTTTATATTTTGATACTTTTGGATAATGCATTAAGGATGTGCAAATGGATAATTGATGTGTATTTATAGATGACTCTTTGGGTAATTTCCCCCCATGACTAACTTGTGAAATGAGCAAACTGACCCAAGAGAGCGATTTGAATTTGAAAACTAGTTGTTAGAGGATCATGGGACACTAACAATAAAGGTAAACACCATCGATAATTGCCAAAGTCTGAATATAGTTAGTATTATTTAAGAACAAAAAAATAGTAATCTAGAATGTGGCGATAGCCTACTTAAGATTATAGCTTATTCTGGCACATAGTGGAGAGATATTGAGTATGAATGACATCAAATTGAGATAGCCATGTCAATAGATAGATAAAAGGGTATGAGAGAAATTGACTAAGAATAAAATATGTATTTATAACTCATGTATGTCAAAACTAATTATGCCAAGTGTTTAATGGGTAAATGCACAAAGTTGAGGGTTAAAAAGTGGCCTACCCATGGACATGATTTTCTTGAAATTTCAAAAATCTGAACTTTTATACATTTTGAGATATCTACACTTCAAATTTGAAGATGGTGTAAGAGCACGAAATGTAGCATTTCGAGTCTAGTTTCTAAAAGATTACAATGTTTTAAAAAAATGTTAAGTATAACTAGGTCAAACATCTAAAATTTGAAGAGGAACTCCTGCTTTCTTTTAAACATAGTAGATAGACAACCGTGTTGTGCACCATTTTTTCAGCAACGTTTAATATTATTTGAAACCCTTTGGAGAAAATTTAGATAAGATCTTCTAGTAGGTCACCTATATTTTTTCAATGAATAATTTTTTTATGAATTTTGCAAGTAAATAGATCTTAAAAAGTGACAAATAAATGGATAACCATCCGTGCGACACGCCTAACTACCTCAAAAAAATAAAAATTATTATTTTTTGAATGTGTGTAGAATTAGGTCTACTTGGTCACCATATAACTTGTTTTTCACTTGGATCAACGAAATACAAATTACATGAACATGAATATGAATGTATGTTTACGGCATGTAGTGGCCTAAAAAGGCATAGTCAGAAATCAACATAGTTTGAAAACTTAAATTAATCCAAAAATTATAAAAATAATATTTTTGAAAGAGGAGAGCGTGCTCGTTGTGACGGTATCAAATTTTTAAATTTTCACGTTGATTAGTGTATTTGGCAATCAAAGTTGAAATTTGTTATTTATTTTCATACCTTTAAAAATTTGATTGTACATTGATAGTCCAAGCCTTTGGCTCAGGAATTCAAGCCATTCTTGATCCCAAAGGCATGGAAATTGAATTAAAATTCAAATACCGTGATCGTGTCATTAACTACGTTATTAATGCAATCACGTTACTTAATAACATGATTACATTAATAACGTAATTGTGTTACATATTCTCAACACCCTAAAACCTGAATAGGAGCCATTAGGCCTAGTAGTCTTAAGATTAAATATTGGTTGATTAAGATTGTTGTTTGGGATCAATGTTCTTGTCAAGAATTGATAGCATGGAATGATAATTGGAGATGTATTAACCTATGAATCAATTTATTGTTCCTTTGATCCCAATATGGTGTGCAATCAGGTCAATAGATCCCAAATTGACATTAGCTAGACATATTTCCTTGGATAGAGCTTAGTTGGCCCTAATTACGTATCAAACTAAACTAAATACTTGGTTTTTTATAATATGGTGTGAAATTAGAGACCCAATTGACATCATATGGGCGTAATTCCTTTCTCAAGGCTCATTTAACCCCAATTATGTATTAGATTGAACTAAAAATTCAATTAGTTTAATATGGTGTGCTATCAAATCCCTAATTGACATTATATTGAAGGAATTCCTTGCACGGGGACCAATTACTCTTAATTACATATTATATTCAAGAAAATAATTGATTAGTTAAATATGATGTGCAATTAGGAAAAAATATTCATAATGGACATTCGATGGACACAATTCATTGCATTGGGTGAAAAATGCCTTGATTGATATTCTAGGTGGAAGCAGTTAATTACATAGGACTTAATTGTCCTAAATTATGTATAATATTGAAAAAAATATTAATTGATTTAACATGGTGTAATTAGAGCCCCAAATTACATTAGATGGATGTAATTCCTTGTTTGGGGATTGAGTGGCACCAATTGCATATCATATTGAACCTAAATACTCAATTTGTTCAATATGGTATGCAATTGGGGCTAATGGAACCCAACTGGAACATCATATGGACACAATTCCTTTCATGGGGCTCAGTAGGCCACAATTATGCATAAGATAAAACCAAATACATGATTAGCTAGATATAGTTTACAATCAGGGCCAACAAAGTTGTAATTGACATTAGATGTATTCAGTTGCTTGCATGAGCCTTGGTTTGCCATAATTGCATATTCAACTAGACTAAATACTTGGTTGATTCAATATGTTATGTATTTGGGACCAATAGAGCCCCCTGTTGACAGTAGAAGGATGAAATTTCTTGCACAAGGCTTGTTTGGACTAAATTTCATATCATAATGAACCAAATATTGTTTTAGTTGAATTTTGGTGCACAATTAGAATCCCAATTGTTATTAGATGGATGTAATCCCTTACAGAGGGTTCAATTGGTCTTGATTTCATATCAAATTGAATCAAACACTCAATTATTTAATTAAGGCATGCAATTGAGGCCCTAATTAAAATTATGTTGACACAATTCCTTGGGCAAGCCTCGATTGACCACAATTATGTATCATCTGGGACCAAATACTTGATTGGTTCGATATGGTATGCAATCAGGGCCAAGTATGGTGAGCACTTGGATCCCCGATTGATATCATATCGATGAAATTCCTTACATTGAGGCTAAGTAGGCCCCTAGGATAAATTTATTCCTAATTAACATCCTTTTTATATAGTAAAAATTAGGTTCATAGGGATGAACTTGGTTAAAATTGCATCATTCATTACCACAATTGACTTCGTAGGCTCAATCTATGATGATGTGGGGGATAATTGATCCCAAAGTCACATTCTTTACTCACATATCTAGGTTTAAGGAGCTCAAATTTTCCCCAATCACCAGCATGATTGTACCTTATATACCCTAAAACCTATACCCTAAGCCCTAATCCCTAAAGTTTGTAATCCCTAAACTCTAAACCATAAATATAAACTCTTTAAACCTTGAACCAATCATTTTAGCCCAGATTAACATTATTTAGACTAATAATTAAGCTCACAGGGCTCAATTTGGCCTAAATCATATGATTTATTACCCCATTTGACTAATTTACTCAATCTACATGATGACATCCAGGGTATAATGATAACCCAAAAACACATTTTATAGTCACAAATGGGTCCAAGTGATTTAAATTGTCCAGAAAGATGTATTGCAACAAGCTATGAGTGTGATTCAAAACTTGCAAGGAGACCTCTAACCGGTGTGAGACCTAGAGGCATAGGTCGAAGCCTCTCATAAGAAACAAGATACCTAGGAGACTGAAATCCAAGAGTTGATAGAGATCTTGCACCTTTTATAGATTGAAGGGACACTACCCCTATTGAAGAATTTGCTCTTGGAACACACAGGGTAAAAGCCAGTTAAAGTTGTTGCACCACATATAGAGAGGGAAAAAGAAGTAAGGCATACATAGAATGTGGAGTATGACCAAGAACTCCTTGTGAATTCCATAATTGATGGATGGTCTATATGCAAGGTCTTCATGGACACAGGCATTGAGGTCAATATCTTGACCAAGAATGCATGGGAGAAGATGGGTAGGCTAGCCTTGCAGCGTTCCCCTCATGTACTTTTCATGGCCAAAAAATCCAAGATGCAACCAATCAAAGTTCTAAAAAATGTCATTGTAGATATCATGGACATTGAGTTATGTGTTGACTTTGAAGTGATCGAATTGGCTGAACAAGATAATTATCCAACACTCTTGAAAAGGCCATGGTGTTATGTGATTAATGTCAATATGCACTTCAAGAAGTGCTATATGACCTTTGAAAATGGTAAGGAGAGGGTAGTGATCCCCCTCTCAAGTGACCAAGGACCCCCTATGTAGAAAGTGTTGATCTTGAGGATGAGATCAACCATATCTACAACATTATGGAGTAAGGCATCGAGACTCTCAACCCCAATGACCAAGGAGTGTATTCTTGGGAAGATGGACAGTTAGCCTCAGACACCACTGACGTTGCTACGATTGATGGGTCGAAGAAGCTTATGAGATGACTAGTCAGAGGTGTCACTTGGTGAGCATGAAGGCATCAAAACCTATGAGGACTAGCTGGGTCCAAATTCATTGCACTTCAATGAGATGCATCCCTTGTAACAAAAAAAGGGAAAGAGAGTGTTTCGCCTAAATAAAGGTAAAGTTGCCATGCTCCCAAGATACAAGGGGATCAATCCTGTAGAAGAATATGTTCACAACCTCGAGTCATGCATCCCAAAGGAGGTAGATAGTATGGGTGCACTAATGTATACTTTGAGGGGCACTGCTGCTCGTTGGTAGGTGGCACAAAGGCCTAGTTTGTTGAATTGGCAAGATGTGAAAGCAACCATATAACGAGAATCGAGAAAAGTAATGAGGACCTGAAAGTCTCTACCTATTTTGATGATTCTAAACTAATAGCACATGTGTGCTTATGTGAAGAAACATGGATAGACTATGATTCAAACACCCCAAGGAACTTATGGGTGCATGCCTTCTATAGAACCCTGAAGACATGGGCGCACGCATGGTATGTTATCAATGAAACACATCATGAGACAACCAAATGGGATGTCCTGAAGGAGAAATTTGTGCATACATTCTTTGTTTCCTCACATAACATGGAATTGATCAAGCCATTGTAATTAATTTTAAGGGTAGTGCTCAAGGACACTATAATCCTAGAGGAGCACCTAAAAGATATGTTTGAGGAGAAAGGGTTGGTGTTCCTAACTTTATTTGAGGAGCAAGTGCTCAATAGTGACTCAAGTGATGAAGACACTGATATCTAGAAGGTGCACAACTAAACATCTTTGATAGGCACAAGGAAGCTTGTGTACCAAGTGGAGGATAACACCCCCAATGAAGAAGACCCTACTTAACTTCACATAGAAATAACTAAGGGAAGTAGGCAAGTCAAGGACTCACATTAGGAGAGAAATGAGCCCTACCACATGCTGCTCAAAACTATCGAAGTAGACATCGAATTAGAATGGGAACCAAAGGTGGTTACTACGGGTGCATATTGGTTTGACATGGAGCTGACACAGATTGTGGACCTCTTGAAGGAGTTCCAAGACTTGTTCCCTCAAAATTATTAAGGCATGAAGGGCACCCACCCATCCCTTATGAAAATGAGTATAACACTGGTGGTCAGCATAAGACCTATCAAGAAGTGACCTTACAAAATGAACCCCAATCTTCATGCCAAGGTCAAAATAGAGATTGATGGTATTATAGCCACATGCATCATCTTCCTTGTGTATAAATATGAATGGGTAAGCCCCATGGTTATTAACATCAAGAAGGACATCTTCATTTATATATGTATTGATTATAGATTATTGAACGCTACATGTATCATTGACCCCTTCTCGACTCCATTCATCAATGAAGTCTTGGATAACATCGTAGGCTGTGAGATTTACACCTTCACTAATGGGTTATCTGGATACCATCATGTCTAGATTGAAGAGGAGGACAAGACCAAGACAACCTTTGTGACAAAATGAGGTTATTTCACATACAATGTGATGCCCTTTGGACTTAATAATACGTTAGTTGTGTTTTACTGAGTGCTGATCACCATGTTTAAAGATTTCATTCACAAGTTCCTCCAAGTGTATTATAGATGACTGGACTATGTATCGACTAGTGAAGGATCATTATGACAACTTTCACCTCATGTTTGAAAGGTGCAATCAATTACAGATATCTTTAAATCTCAAGAAGTGCATATTTGCAACACCATTTAACACCTTGTTCAGGCACATCATCTATAAATATAGTCTGCTCATCGATCCCGTGAAGATTGCAATTATTCTATAGCTCCAAACCCCTTCCATGCAAAAAGATGTTCATGCCTTTCTGGGACAGTGTGGCTACTATAGAAAATTCATAAGGAGTTATGCAAATATTGCAGAGTTGCTATAAGAGCTCTTGCGTAAGGATGGATCATTCTATTTGGTTGCAGTGTAAGAGGATGCCTTTGAAACTCTAAAGCTCAAGTTGGCTAGTGCGCCTATTTTAAAATTTCTCGATTGAATAAATCCATTCCACATATGTATCAATACATCTAGCTCTGGCATTGGCACCACAATAGCATAACCTGATGAAGGTAATATGGATCATCCTATCTCTTTTTGATAGTCTATGCCCTAAATAAATTCAGGCAATACTTGTTGGCGACCCCATTCATCTTTTTCACATATCATGAGGTACTTAAGTACCTCGTGAATAAGCCTATTTTCCATCGGCGCATCTGTAGATGGATAGTTCTATTTTAAGAATTCCAATTCTTGGTTGTAGTGAAGCCTAAAAAACATAATTTGGAACCAGACCATTTATCTTGCATCAATTTTGGTGATGTAATAGTGTCTATTGAGGATGACATGTTAGATGTACAACTCTATAGGGTCCAATGCATCCCCAAAGACTTGGGTGGAGATCATTATTTTTCTAACATCTGACTTTGCACCCTAGGCCATGACAACCAAAGACAAGAAACAACTCATAGTTCATACCACCCCCTTTCATATCATCAATAGGGAGCTATATAAATTAAGTCATGATGAAGTCCTACACCGATGTATCTTGGAACATAAAAGGGACTCTATCTTATAGGAGGTGCATGAGGGGATAACAGGAAGTTATTGCATTGGAGATGCAACAACGTGTAAGGTGTTGCAATTACGCTTATGGTGGCCAAGTCTGTTCCAAGATACAAAATATTGTGCCAAGGCATGTGATATATGCTAGCACCCAGGGAAGCCCAACCATCAAGATGAGATTCCTCTCATCCCCATTCTTTCCCATACACCATTTAGAAAATGGGCTATTTATTTTATTTTGCCGATCACTCCTGTAACAAGGTGCATATGCACAAGATATATTATGGTAGTCACTGATTATTTCACCAAGTGGGCAGAGGCAGCGACAATGAAAGATAACACAACCACCATAGTCATGAGGTTCATATGGTAGAACATCATAAGTCACTATGGGTTCCTAGTTAGTTTGACTGGTAACAAAGGCATACACTTCATCAATAAAATAGTGTCGATCCTGTTGATCAAATACATGGTGGCATACCATAAGACAATGCCTTACCATCCCTAAATGAATGACACAATTGAGGCATTCAATAAGATCCTAAGGATGTCCCTCATGAAGATATGCTATGTTGGTTACAAAGATTGGGATGATCGAGTGTCAATAGTACTATGGGCATATCGCACAACCCATAAGTGCCTAAATAAGGTTACACCATTTCAATTGTTGTTTGATGTTGTGGTACCGAGGCAATTCTACAAATAGCTTTCATGGTGTCATCATTATGCATTACATGTATTGGTCATCTAGATAACCAAGAATCATTGAGCAAAAGGCTAGAAGACTTGGAGTGCTTGGACGAGACGCATGCCCAAGAAATATAGAGTTAGCAAATAGAGAAGGTGTACCAAAAACTCTGACATGAAAAGTATATTAAGTGCAAGGTACTGACTGAAGGAGAATTGGTCCTACTCTATGACTCCAAGTACCTCAAGCACCCAAGCAAGTTACAAATTAGGTGGATGGGCCCTTATGCCATCCACAACA
Source organism: Torreya grandis (assembly GCA_037957365.1). Taxonomy (NCBI): domain Eukaryota; kingdom Viridiplantae; phylum Streptophyta; class Pinopsida; order Cupressales; family Taxaceae; genus Torreya; species Torreya grandis. The sequence continues at coordinate 655,074 of JARHVA010000870.1, read as the reverse complement.
TATTAGAGACAAGAGCATGCAATTTGTGCATGTTTTTGGGTGAAATGCTCCCTAGACATTTCAATGGCAATCGATTGAAGCCTTATAGGCAATAAGATGGCACTTGTGCCATCAGAACACTGACTTCCTGATCACAAGTCAGTTTTGTTATGCTGACGAGAATAAAATTTGGTGTAAGCCAAACATTTCCTTATGTTTTGTGTTATGTTGGTGATGAGTGAATAAGCAGTGCTTTAAGGCCCATAAGAGAACTATTCTGGTGCTTTCACGCATAATACCAATTGAGTGAGTTGAGAGAGGTTATTTTCTAAGCACTTAAAGCCAAACACCTAAGTTTATGGGCACGAGGAGGTCATCAAACTTGAAGAATACCAAGTGAACAAAGGGAGGCACACAGGATGCTAGTGTGCATGAGATGAAAGGAGGGTGCATAAGATGATAAATTTGTGAGACACCTAAAGAATGAAGTGCTAAAAGACCAACATAAGGGGTTTGTATGGGGTAGGATAGGCCAAGGAAAAAGATAAAAGTACGAAGAAATCAACCAGTGAAAAAGAAGCGCACTCTATAGAAAGTACAACATTGAAAAATGGAACTGTGGAGGTTGAATCACACACATGTGAGGTATTGTGCCTAGGTTACCATAAGGAAGGTGATGGTCACAACAAGGTTAATAAAGTGCAGGAAGAAAATCATCCAGATAAGTTGGCATCCACCTAAGGGTAGGTGGGAAGTGACTATTTGAAAACACCTGTCACTTCACCAAAAATATTGTTTAGAGAATTTAATGAGGTGATGGTAGATGCACAAAGATCTAAATTAAATGCATAGGTGGTAACATATTTTCTTGGATTTTATTAGTTTAGTAGATTTCAAGAAATCTAGGCATCACACCATTACTCACATGCAATTAAGATGGTAGTTGAGCTTAAGATATAAAGAGGCCAACGACGCACTGGTTTAAGTTACAAACCTTAATTTAATTTGAACCAGACATGCAAAGAAAAACCAGAGTCAAACAAGAGCTAAAGTGAAAAAATAATACCAAAGTGAAACCCTGAGAACCCATGACTGCCAAACAAGAATGACTGAAAAAAAGAGGAGATCGCATTTCATTTGAGATTGAAATAGAGGAGTAGGGAGAGATAATTACCAGAGAACCAGACATCAAGAAAACTAAGAGATGCTAAGGCCACCATTAATGATGAAAGAAGCTCGAAAGCCAAAGTTATAGTCATAGACCTCACGATTGTGAGAAGCACCAAGAAACATTAGAGGCTTCGACACAATCAACAGATTGTACTTCAACACTAGCCAATTCAGAATGGGGAAGAAACACATGAGTTCTATTCCACCGTAGGCATAGAAAGATGTCAAACGGGCATGGATGATTGAGGAGATGACCATTATAAAGAAGAAATCATAGTAAATGGAATGGGTTAGCATCATTAAGGTTGACCCCGAGGTGCTTGCCAAAATATCCTACAGAGAAATGTAGTTTCCCCTAGAGGTCTTGATTGAGGTAACTTGGGTGTCCTTCGTGCACACCTGTAGGCTAAAAAAATACAACCACTGCAACCTAATAAATATGCAATATCTATCACAAGACTAGATGGTTGACACAGGGATGAAGATAGAGGCAGGCATAACATCGTTAGACGTCTCCATTTGAGATAGGCTTGCAACCACCAACACAACTTAGCTCTATAAGTTATCATGTTTTGGGAAGCTAGAGGAACTTATATAGTTTCTCCTCTTGTGCATTCATGGAGACCACTTCTACTTTGCAAGGAGGTGCATGCAAATATTGGTGTGCCTAATTGGCAGAATCATTGGGATTTTAGAGGAAGTTCAAAAGGCCCTCCAAGGTGGCACTACCACCATGCTTTGAGAAGTAGAGAAGCCAAAAAGTGCCTCATCTAAAGAGCCCTCGACATAACCTCCATAAACTAAGGAGGAAAAGAGAAAGATGTGGAAAAAACTAGGATTGAGTGAGGTATAAATTCTAAAGGCACTGGTGCTAGAAAAGAAAAGAGAGGCCATGAAGGAAGCTGACATGACTCGAGAGGACATTAAGGGAGTCGAAGCTGAAGAAAAGGTGGTTGAGGAAAAGAAGGCCACAGAGGAGAGGGACAAGAGAAAGAAGGAAAGGAAAGAAAAGAAGAAATAGGTTGTTGCAAGCATGAAACCAAGGATCAAAGCAGTAAAGAAGGCACCTAGCACCCCCCATCAGTGAAGCAAAACCAAGTTGCATAGTAGGTGCACCCAAGTAGTAAAGGGGTGCTTGAAGAAAAGGAAGGTGATGTTGGTGCCTTGGAAAAACAACAAATGGAGAGTGTCATGGAAACCCAACAGAAGAAGGAGGTAGGTGAAGTTGGCACTAAGAGAACACCCCTTGAGGTTAGTTTTGAGGAACCCTAGGAAGAAGAAGCGAACAAAAGGGACAAGTCCAGAGAAGAATGCCTCCAAGAATAGGAAGAAGAATCCTTTTAGGAAAACACCGATGAAAGTGGTAGCACTGATCAAGAGGAAGAAGAGAAAATGAAACTAGACATCACAGAAGAAGAAGGCACATAGTTAAGATTCAAAAAAAAGCACATAAGGGGTGTACAGACAAAGATTTTTATATGTTGGAATATGTGCCCTGTAAGACTACCTCAACCAAGACATGCCAAAAACTTTCACTTGCATTCGACAATTACATGGATGAGCCTCACTTTGAGGCACCTCAAAAGGCCATACTAGGTACGGATAACCCTGAAGAAGGGCATGAATCCCTTATCATAAATCTCTGTGGCATGAATCCAGTTAGGTCGACAAATTCACTCATCTAGATGGCCATTTGAAGTCATGTAAAAAACATCATTAATGATGTTAGGGCAAAGAAATTAAAGAAAATCACCCAGGATGCTGAAGAAGAAGCATATGCCATGAAGTTCAAGTTGCAACAACTAGCCAAATGGATAGAGGCAGTCAAACCATCCCTTTTGGTCAATGTTGATACATCGAACCTCTCAGAGGTTGACAAAGTGTGTGTGTTAGTGGAACACATGCTCCCAAGGTTGAAAGTAGTGCTAACGTAGGAAGAGGAAGAAGACCCATGCACCATGTTGTAGAAAGAATCAGCTACCAAGCTGGAAGAGGTGGAAAACCTCTTTGCAAAGTTACAAGATGATGCATACACAACTGATGCCATTTTCATGAACTTTTCCAACCAAGCGTCAGTCATAGACACATGCCTCAAGCACGCAAAGGGTGAAAATGAAGAGATGATGGTGCAGACATACTTTACAAGTAGGGCAGAGCGTGCACAAATAATGGGCAGGGTCAACATGTTGAACACACAAATAAAGGACCAAGATCAGAACCTAGAAGAACTCTTTTACACCTTGTAAACTAAGGTCTATGACCGAGGAGGAATCCTGGATGGAGGAATCAAATAGGCTAAGGAAAGGCTATAAGACTTTAGGAAAGAGTTAGATATAATTGATGTGTTCATACTTAGCACCACCTCGACATAAATAGACAACACCATAGAGGAAATCAATCTCACTATAAAGGGCTTCGAGGACTTCAGCACTAAAATAAGCGAGAGCGTGCCCGAGTTCTGTGCACCTAAAGTTTTGATAGCCTAGTCCGAGGGTGGACTAAAATTTTTGTATGGGGTAATGTTAGGTCGCTATTTCAACTAAGTATGGAATGAATTTGCACCAACTTGGTAGACACCTCAGTAAGAGGTGGTCATTTGTGACGATTAATATTTTGATATCTTTTGCGCCAGCTAGAGGAATCAACACACACCTCATGCCAACTAGTAGGTGACTAATTAATACAATGATTTCTTAGACATCTTCAAGAAATGGCAATGTATGGCGATCACAGTGTGAAGGGTGTAAGGTAATAGAGCTGGTGGAATGATTACTAAAAGCTCCAGCTCTATAACCGACATGCACAACTCCACCCTGGCAGAAGGTGCTCCTATAGCCTATAAAAGCAAGCTCAAACCAGTGAGCAGAGAGACATGAATGGATATAGTGAAGCTCTATAGAATTGGACCTAGATATAACGGTTGCCATTAATATTAGAACTAACTTGAATGCCATAACGACTCTGTTTGTGTAAGCCCAAGTTCGCATGTGAGCCTTTGAATAGGTACTTAATTTAGCAAAGCTTGTACTCTGTCCTATATACTTTATTTACGCAATATGAACTGTGCTCTATATTTGAAGCTTTAAACAATGGATAAAAGTGGTTGTGGTAATACATGATGTCCTTTGATTGAATGTCTTTCACTTTATTATTGAATTGCACAATAATTGCAATAGTTATAATGGGTTAGTTTTAATATACAAATGTTAAGTTTAGGCAAGCTTTTGGTTCAGATCATTAATGACGTCCTTATGTAAAAGATGACGTCAACCTACTTTGTAGAAATGGCCTAAGTATAGATAAGAACTTGTGCCCAATGATGTTATTCTTGCATAAAGCACGAGCCTAGTCTAAAATTGATCTATAGCATCCCATTGACCTCTCGAAGCACCGAATGATGCTAAGTTTAATGAAACAGAAGATTGCACCATTGAATCTACCAAAGTCGTTATTGAGATGACCAAGTCCCATAAGGAATGAGTTTTACCATGACACAACTAACCTAATGCGGGTCTCGATTCTTTCTCTGTTGTGCTTTGGGTAAGCACATACGGCTTGTACCTTATGTGAATTGATGCCAACACAGTGGAGTGACAAATGTTGAGTGCTACGGGAACATATCATGTTTGCGCCTAGTTGTAATAAGTTTAGAACTAACTTGGATAACCAGATAAGTGCATGACACCATGAATGAATGAATTGACCCCCTTTTCTACAATAACTCATCATAAATTTCACCCTTTCAAGCATTGAAACCTCTCAATTAATTTCCAATTAATAAGGCACTCACTATAAATTTCACCCTTTCAAGCATTGAAACACCTAAGTTAATTTCCAATTAATAAGGCACTCACCATAAATTTCACCCTTTCAAGCATTGAAACACCTAATGGTTGCATAAATTTATTCAAGTTGCTTTCTCTACTATTGGAATTACATTATTAAACTTTTCATAAAATTTTATTTAGTGTTAGTCATTTTATAGTTTATTAGTACATGCGTAGCAAGATACTATTGCAATCGCTTTGCACTATTACTTTGCATCGGGAAATGTACAAATCAAATATTTTCCCCCTCTTAAAAGTTTTTATGTTGGTAAAATTATTTGTATTATATTTTGTAAAATAAATAATTCAAAAAATACTATTTTTTTGAATTTTTATTGGTTGATGTAAAGTGATATGACTATTTTCTTGGGAAAATTGTCCCAATTTCAATTACAAAAAAGCAAAAATTGACATTAGCCAATGAAATCACATCAAATACCCAAATTAAACATAAACTATAATCTATGAAAAAGCAAACAATGATATTGACACGTAAATGTATTGTATTATCATTAAAAACATAGAAATGTCGGGCATGGTATACTATTGTATGCCTTATCCATAGGATAGTTGATTTTAATATTTAATTCACTGATAAACGCTTGGCTAAATTTAACAATTACAAACCCCCTGATAATCCCATGGCTAAATTTAACTTAAATAATTAAAATATGATGGTTATTGGCCCATGTGTCATTAACATGTGTTTGTGGAGGTTCAGTCTGTACCCCATTTCCAGGGCCAACCTCCAACCTTCTCTGATAGTGCCATGCAGAACCCACTTATTCACCTTCCTCTCCCTGTGTTGATATCTGACAGCGGACAACCCGGACCACATACCATCTGTTGGTTCTCTCTGTGATTTGACCCTGTACTCTGAGGGTTTGCCAAGCTAGGCCTCACATTATGCACATGCCGATACACCATTTGACTCAGCACTGCCCGCCTGGAGTTAAATTTGACCCCGGTTTAGACGTTTTTTACCATTTTAAACGTAAAATACTTCCAATTTTTTTTTCAAATCGTAATGAAAGACGGAGTTTTTTTAAAAAACTGTCATTTTAACGTTCACTTTTGAAAAACGCCCGTTCTAATTTTATATAAGGTACAGCCCACTGGGACTTAGAAGTTAGGGACTCCAACTTTGCAAGTTTGGTCTTGCACAAAGTCATTACGTATTTTGGCGTATTTTAAGCATTCGAAACTTCGAGGCGCGGACAAACGGAATCTGACCCGTTCATCAAACTTCCATTCAACGGTCCAGATTAAATTACCCTTTCGATCCGTGACCGAACTAAACCACCAATAAACGAACAGTCCGTGTTCCGTATATATTATTAACAATCGGTCTGTATGCTAGATTACAAAGCTCAAGTGTAAAGCGTCGAGAGGTCTGGAGTTCGATTCCTGCAATGGCTCCTAAAGCTGAGAAGAAGCCTGCTGAGAAAAAACCAGTGGCTGAAAAATCTCCTGCAGCTGAAAAGAAGGCTCCTGCGAAGGCAGAGAAGAAGCTGCCCAAAGAAGGAGGCGAAAAGAAGGGCAAAAAGAAACATAAGAAGAGCGTTGAAACCTACAAGATCTATATCTTTAAGGTCCTCAAATAGGTGCACCCTGATATTGGTATTTCCAGCAAGGCCATGGGCATTGGGGATCATGAACAGCTTTATCAATGACATTTTTGAGAAATTGGCTAATGAGGCGCCTAGATTGGCAAGATATAACAAGAAGCCCACAATCACGTCGCGGGAGATTCAGACGGCTGTACGGCTTGTTCTTCCGGGGGAGCTGGCCAAGCACGCAGATTCCGAGGGTACAAAGGCTGTTACGAAGTTTACCAGCGGATGATTTTGTGCGTCAATGTCGAACGGTGTCTGTTGGCACCATCTGTGAAATGGAGGTGTTGAAACTCTTGAACTGTATTTTTATTTGTTAGTTTTTAGTAATTTATATTTTGCAAGGCACGGAGCTGGTATAAGGTAACTGTTTTTTGATTGGGGTGATGTATATTTTTATGTATGAGGGGTTTCAAGGGTTTCCTTAGCGTATGAAGAATTGACTACAAGGGTTTAAAAAAAAAACTGGGCTCTGTAGCATCTGTTGGTTCTCTCTGTGACTTGAGCCTGTACTAACTAACTCCTAGGGTCTGCCAAGCTAGGCCTCACGTTATACACATGCCGATACACCATTTGACTCAGCACTGCCAGCCCCAGACTACTGACATCCGTCTGCCACCTTTCACGCCCTTGGGAATCGACAGACTGTGCCCGGGAATAAGAAGACTCAATTCTTTTCTTCAAAATTCTTCAAAAATGAATGTCTGCTCGCCTACATCAGCCAGAGCTACGTGCTCACTAAGAGCTGCAGCCGCTAGGTCAAAAAGAAAAACCTCGTAGGGTACATCCTTAGCTTCCAACAGAACATCGACGACTCTGGCCAACTTTATATCAACATTCATTGAAGGCCCTACAGCATCAAGAATTAGGATAGCTCATGTTAAACTGACAAACAATTTCTGAATAAAAAGTCTGTATATTTTTACAGGAGCTTATGTGAAAATAAAATACAAATTTAGTGCAAAACTTCTTTGTGGATTTAATATGGTATCCATAGACCATATTACAACCGCAAAGAATTTCGTGATAAAACGTGTGTTGTGTGTTGTATGATAGTATCAAGGAAACAAATCTAAATTTTAGGTTACGTTAGATAAAATAAAGATAAATAATGAAAAATTAAAATATTAGAAAAAAATGAAACAAATTAAAGAAAGCTTGACAGAAAAAAATTAGAAATTTTAAATAATTTTTTTGGTTGGTTGGTGGCGGGGGGTTACGGTGGTGAGGGGTGAGGGATTAGGGATTAGGGAAATATAAAAGAATAAGGATAAATAAGGGAAGAATTAAAATAATATGAAAATTATTAACCAATAGTGTAAATTCAATAAATTAGGGAAAGATTAGAAAAATGAAAATTAGTGGAAATTTTGGAAAAAGAAAAAGAAAACATAAGGAAAATTATTATGATTTAATTTAAATTTAAATAAAAAATAAAAAATGGAGAAAAAACCAAAAGAATAAGTAATATGGGGAAATTTTGGGCAAATCAGGGAATATTTAAAAATATTCAAAAAATTAGAGTATTTTTTTAAAAATTTAGTAAAAAGAAATACATAAATTTAAGATGTGTTTAAGGTTGTTTTAGTTAAAACTAGAATTTTTTTTTAGAAACTTCAATGAATTGTTTAAAAAAGATAAAAATAAAAATAATTAAAGACTCTTAGGCCAAAATTAAAATATATGGGAAATTCAAAGAAAATAGTGAAATTTTGAAAAATTTAGAAAAATTCTAAAAATTTAAGTTATATACCCAAAAAAATATGAATAATAGTATAAAACTTTAAAATCAAGGAAAATTCAAAAACTTAGTAGAAATTAGAGAATTTTTTTTTTTTTTGAAATTTTATAAGAATTTAGGAACAATCAAAAGAGAAAAGTTTAGGAAATTTTAAAGTAAATTTAGTAAAAGTAATAAAAAGTAGGATAAATTAGGTAATTTTAAAAATAATAAAGATTTTTATTTTAAATTATATAGAAATTTTTAAAAATTAGGTTAAATTATAAAAAGTTATGAAAAATTAAATACTTACATAAATTTTTTATTTGATAGAGTAAAAATCATAATTTTAGAACGATTCTAAAACTTGTAGATAGGAGAAAAATATATTATATTCAAGCTCAAGTGGAATGCCTTTTCCAATGGTAATGAGGTAGGCCAACTAAACACAAAAATAACAAGCCAATAAAATGAAGTTAAACATGATTGTACAACAGAAACAATGCAAGCTACTTACTACTAGGGACACTTTCACAAAATTTACACTAATTTTCCATACGTCCTTCATAAAATAGATCTTAACTGCACTGAAGGTCAACCCAAATTCTTGTATGTCCTAGGCTCCTCTGGGCAAAGGGTCATACTATAAAATTGGGTCTCTAATATTTTATTAGTTTTCTTTTTCTGAACATTCATCCATCTATCCATATCTTCTACAGTTTCAGATTCAAATGGTATGTAAATTTATATTGTTTTAAAGGGCCAAATTTTGTCTTCTGTGGAATCTAAAATAATTTTTATGCCCTTGGGATTTCTAGCTTTAGGTTAACCTCCCTAGAAATAGGAAGGGCTTCTAAAATGAAATCAAAATTTCTCTCAAAAAGAGTTAGTGAATCAACCTTAGGGTCCCTCTTTGTGAGGGGAGAGCTTGTAAGGTGTTTGTTTTGAGTAGATGACTTAGACTTATCTAAGGATGATTCATAATTTTCATTGTTAAGTTTGAGGGCATGCACCATGAGATGGGCAGGGTTGAAGTCTATCTACCATGATATTTCCTTCTTTATTTTGAGGTTGTTGCAGTCTTTCATTAGATGACATGTATTAACAATTATGGTAGTAGAACATTAGACCTTCATAATCGAGGGGTTGGGACTAGGAATGGTCACCAGCTTGTAGAATGATTTTTTAGGGAAATCCTTTGAGGTATCTACATTAACCAATATTGTAGCAAAGGTAGTATGAGAAAAAGAAGCAATTTTTGAGTGTGTTTGTAGAAACTTGCCAAAGATTTTCCTATAACTTTGAAACTAGGAGAAAACCAAAACTAAAATAATTGATAGGGTATGAGAATATATATGGGTACTTTATTTAAAGGTTCTACAAGGGGGTTAAATAAGGGAGACTAGGGTTTCATGATTGAAGGCTAGTGATTCAAACTCTAGGATAGAATCTAAATCAAATCCTTATCCTTAATGCAATTAAACACAATGATGAAAAACTCTTTGTGTTCATGTATATTTTGAGCTTACCTTGTAGAAGGGGTCACCATTGCTTCGAGATCCAGGCACGTAGGTCTTAGAATTTTCACCAAAATTTTTTCAAACCAGAAAGTGATGCCAAATGATATGAGAAAAAAATCATGATAGAGTACCTCCTTAATCTCTTCCTCGTTGAAAGTGACAACAATGGATAAAGAGGCAGGTTTGAGAAGCTTAGGGGTTGATCTAGGAATAAATATGAAAAATTATAAAAAGAACTTGAAAATTAAAATAAAATTTAAAAGAAAAGGAAAATATTAAAAAATATAAAAAAATCTAAGAAATTTTTGAAATTTTAGGTAAAATTTTAAAAAATAGGGTAATTTCAAGAAACTTAGAAAAACATCAATATATTAAGGTGATTTTGAAATTTTAATAAAAAATAAAATATGTTAAAATATAAATATTATAAAAAAATTACTATATGTAATTTAATATTTTTTAATTGTATGAAAATAATAATATTTTAATAGTTTTAAATTGTTTTAATTTATATTTTTTAATTTTGTAAAATTTGTAGGTTATTTTATAAATGTTTTAGTCAAATTCAAGATGTTGAGTTTAAACTTTTGGAGGTTATAAATTTTGATCCATAATTTTATTTGAATTTTCATTTACGCTAAAATGATCGTCTCAAAAAGTATAATTTAAATTATGCCCAAACTTATAGATGTCATACCTTTTCATCTACTTAGGGACATTTTCAAAGATTTTTGGAGGCCATACATGATCATTTAAGGGTTCAAAACTGAATTTTAATAAATTTTTTCAGATTTTTTCTATTTTTAAAATTAGCATATTTTAATATCCAAACATGAACTTTAGTTTAAATTCATCTTCTATGTTAATTTTATTATTTAAGAGATATTTGAAGATTGTTTAAGTTACTCATACTTACATGCAAAACTTACTAAAAATAGCAGTTGTTCAAAATAACAGGCCAGATTTTTAAATTTTTATTTATTTTTAAATTGTGCATGTCAACTCTGATTTTGAGTTCAAATTTTTAAATCACTATGCAAAAGCAAATTTATAAAAACACAACTTGTAAAATGTGTGCCTAGTCTGATAACCCACAGAAGAGGACAACAAGAATATAAGCAATTAACCATTTATGTCGAAGTCTATGGGATCGATCAAGTTAAACGATAAAACGTTCAAGAGAGATTATAATTTGTAATTTGCAATTACAAACTTGTAGTCTATCTCCTAATTTCTAGAGCATGCAATAGTATACAAAAAATAAGTGAGTGGCAAATCATTAAAGTGAAGTTGAAATTTACAAGTTTCACAAATTGTAAATTGTATGTGAACTTCTATATCTTCCAGAGGAGAAATGTAGGACGTCAACATAAGTAGGTGGTAGAATTTGGCATGCCAAAAGTAAGTTTATAATTTATAGATTTTAATCGATTCTTCTAAGCATGTGGACTTAAAAAAAAATATTAAACATTTCAAAACCTTTAGCATGTGCCCTCAATAAGTGAATTGATGACATGTGGATAATAGGACAAATGCCAAATGTTTTAAGCCTTCTTTATAATGTTTTTTTTCAAAATCCCCTTGAATCTATTTTTTACTAGATGTGTTTTTGGGTGTGATTTTGTCTGAATCAACTATAGTGATAAAAGCTAGATCACTAGAATATACTTTATAGTCATTAGACTGGATAACACATCTCAAAATAGCCATTGGATTAGTTGAAGGTCTCTCATTTATGCATCATGAGTGCTCACCTCCTCTTATTCATAGGGATGTTCAAGCAAGTAACAACCTCCTAGATGATAAATTTGAAGTACAATTTAGAATCCTGACTAAAGCCTATCCACAAGAGGGAGAAGTTCACCAAAGTGTTATAGCTCAATTTTTCAAAAAATCACAAACCTTATAGCAAGGGATGGTAATAGGAACCCACATTGCATCATGTACATATGATGTGTATTGCTTTTGAAAGGTATTAATGGATCTAGTATCTGGTATGTTAGGGATAAGTGGATCTAGTGATCCAAGTGCATATGCATGATTGGAATTGGCTTTATGATTAATTAGTATACATGAAAAACAATTGATAACAGAAATTGTAAATACATCTATTATTATCGATGAAGATCTTATAGAAGAGGTTTAGGGCATGGCTATTATGTCTAAATCATGTTTGAACCCAAAACCCTCAAAAAGGCCACTCATGAGATACATACTAAAATCCTTGGAAAATCCTTTTAAGGGTGTTAGTGAAGACAATGCCAATCCATCTGCACATCTAAGAACATCTTCTCACGGGGCATGGAATGTTTCTCTTTTTATCAGTTAGTTGCATAGTTCATCTAAAATTGTGGCTATACTTGGGCCAATTAGGGAGGAATACACTAAAAAAAAGTTTTTTTTAAAAACATTCAGGGACTACAAGTTCTTAAGATAGTGGTCTTACAATTGAAGACACACATGGGGAAAAGGATGAGGAGTTCCACCATGGGAAAGATGAAATTTATGATATAGATTCTGGTAGCTATAATGAGATTAAAATTGATGGCATTTTTGATGCATTGATTGAAAAATATGGGGTTTGAAAAATGTCCATGTTTTCAGGGTAATACGTATTTGCACTGGTGAATGCTTTAGATTTGAATGCATTGTGCACAAAAAGAAAGATTATTGTGTTGAGGAATTATATAGAGAAAGGTTGAGATTTTGTAAAAAGTATCTACAAATTACTTTCCAAACTCGGTATTAATGGAGCTTTGTGGAACGTTAAGACATTGTAAGTTTTAAAATTTGTATTTGATGCTCCAAATTCCCTAGGAGGTTTCAATGGAGGATGCAACTCAAAAATTGCACTTCATAAAAATGCAATTTGTAATGTGCAATAAACACTCCCAATCCTTCTGGTCAAAGCAAGAGGAAAAAGTTGACTCAAGAGGAGGTTGAGGGACATTTCATGGAAGATTGCAATTTTGAATTTTTTTAAATGCGCAAATTGTAAATTGCACTTGAATCTCCCAAACCTGCCAGTTAATGCCAATCAAATAGGAGGTTCAAATTCAAAGCAAAAATTTCAAGGCCAATTGAAAATTTGCATTTGTGAAAATTAAAAATTGCATTTGGAGTTCCCAATTCCTCAAGGGAACTTTTGAGTAGAATTTCATACTTACAATGTGTCTATATTTTATGCTTTAAATCCCAACATCACAATATTTTATTTGACCCCCTGTTATTTAAAATTTATATTGAAATGAAGGTTATAAACATATACACGTCTATCTTCAGTAGCTTCTATGTGACTTAGTGCATTTGTTCATTTTATGTGACAAATCTTACCAAGTGGAGTGAATAAGTTTGGCTATGCATTGGTCATATTTGTGTTTCCTTGTGCCATAAATCCCCATGGAGATTGAATTGTAATATCCCTTCATGTGAGAAAACTACCCCTTAGGTCATCTCACCTTGGTTCAGGTAGAGCTAGAAGTAGTAGGGAGCTAACCATTGTTGGGGATCAACCAACAATTTGATTACACTTATGAAAGCAATAAACACGGAATTAAATCAGATAGATAAGTAACTAGAATCAGATAATAGCAAAGAACAAGACATACAAGAAACCACCCTGAAAACTTGTATTAAACTCTTTACAGAAGGAATACAATTGAAGAAACTCCTTTCTTCCACACCTCTCTCAGATGTATAGATCTCTCTCTAGATCTCTTTCCCTCAAGAGCTATCTCTCTCAAGTACAATCAACTCCAACAACCTGGAATGATTCAACTCTGTACTGTTCTTCAACATTCACAATTGTCTACTACAATTGCCTTAAACTCTACACACTTAGCTAAGAAGATCTAATCCTACATATAGAATTAGGAAACTTGAGCATGCACTTACAACCAACAGTTATGCCTCTTGAACAAGGGCTCTAAATACAGTCTTACTAATAATAGAGATGCGAACTTAAGACTACAACTTAAACTCATCATGCAAACACTCAGTTCTGTCCTCAAAAATAGCTTTTTGGACGCACAGGTCACCGACATCGGTTCCTGCTGTAGACACCGCAAACGTGTCTGCACCTTGGTTCTCCCCCTTGGTCCCTTTTTCCCTCCTAGTCCCCCTTGGTCCTTTCTCCCTCCTAGTCCTCCTTGGTCCCTAACCCACCTAGGTCTTATTAATTAGAAATTAACATCTTTTAATTAATTGAGGCCCCCTTTTCCACCCTACCCTTGCCTCCTTGGATCCTCCCTTGAATCCCTCCACCTTCCCCTAGCATTTATTAGCCCAAATCTCACCATTATATCCCCCCTCGTCTATTTTGGCAACCTTGCGACCGTTCTGCCCATGACCCCTTGCTCGGCGGCGTGCAAGAATGGGCAGAGGCTATTTTTAGCCTCTGTGCCCATCCTGCGACCGCCGACGTCGGTGACCCTTCGGCCGACGTCGGCGAAACTGCCGGCGTCGGCATCCTTCATTATCCCCTTCTGCGTCCGTTGCACCCCCCGGACTCTTGAGCTCGCAAACATCTTCTCTCGGCGCTTTGGCTCTCATCTCTCCTCCGTCTTAACCTCGTGCAGCAACAGCAACAGGTGAAGCAGACCCTAGATCAGTATCTTCTCCTTGCAGCAACTCTTCAGTGGCTCCAGCAACATCTTCCTCTCTCTTCTTTCAGCAGGCTACAGGTAAGCTAGTCTGGTTTTTATTTCATTTCTTCAGTTTAATCATCTATTTTCTGTTGTCCTCTGTGTCTCTCCCTTTGTCCCTTCCCCTGAGAGGCTGCAAAGCCTTTTCAGGCCCCTTCTTCTGTGAATCCCTCTCTTCCCAGTCCTCTGTGTCTCTTCCTCTCCCCTGTATCTCTGCCTGAGACCATCCACAGACTCGTCCATCAGACTCAGACCCGTCCATCAGCCTCAAACCCGTCCACGGCCAGACCACAGACCAAGACTCAGACCAGACCCTGCTCAAACCCGACTACAGACCACAACCCCGACCGACGCCGGTCACTTCCCCAACCGACATCGGCAGGATAGCCGACGACGGCAGATCAGATAACCGACGCCGGCAACATTACCGACCTCGGCGAATGTCTTCAGCCCAACTCTTTCATTCAGGTAATCATTTTGTTTTCTTCTTTCCTTTTTAATCTTTTTGTCACTTCTGTATTCTGTCATTCTGTTTTTCATCAGTCACTTATCTTATAAAAACAGTGGGTTGACCTCCCTTAAGGAAGTTTTTACACTTCTGGGAACAAGCCTTTGCTTGGCAACCCACTGCCTATCTGTCTAACGTTTTTCTTGTCCTAGTTTCCTTTTTTCTTGCAGGTGTCATTCCTCCACAGCCAAAGAGGAGTGCCCACGAACGTCTGAATTTACGGTGCGCAATCTCTAGTCCAGGTACTTCCAAGCCTTGTCCTTTACTTTCTTCTAGTTTCTTTCTTTATAATCTGAAAAGCAAATTTGAGGTAGAAACATCTCTGGCACGTCCGGTGGGACACTAGGTTCCTCCTGGGTTCCTTTTTCTTTTCATTCATTTAGGTGCATTTAGGCTCCTTCCTTCTTGTCTCTTTCTTCTATTCCAAATGTCACTATAAGCGGGTCTAAAACAAACCTTTCTTCCTTGCATTCTAGACTAGTCTAAATATCATACTCTCATCCCTTTCTCCATCTTGTCTTCATAGCAATATCACATTTCGATTTGGGCTTAAAACATATTTGCACTTTCATTTCTGCTTGTGCTTGCATTAGTCCACATCTAGTAACTTAGGCGCATATTGAATAAACCGTAGACACTTTATGTTACACTACCGAATCACGTGCACAAAATGAACATAAAACATACCTGAGACAAGGCCCGACTGGGAATTCATCCCCCAGCGGATACCTTACCCGTCCCGGTGACCCCACTTGGATTTCATCACCAAGGGGGAAGCCCACTCCGTTCTCTGGCAGAGTCTAAACTCTAGGCGAGGAATATCTTGGCTAAGCGAGACCAGCTAACCACTGGAATCGTGAAGTGAGGAGAGCTTGCTCCTTAGCACCAGGCCACGTACCAGACCCTAACACAGATCTTTGAGCACCTAAAACAACACCTGAAACCATCCTTAGACCGCCTTCTTCTAGGACCCATTTTTCAGCCAATCTTCCCAAACATTCATCTAAGGCATAAGCCACAAGTTTCTAAGGTTAATTCCTAGGATTTATCGCTTAGGCTTGTCTGTCTTTCTCTGTTTTTCTCTCCTCATCTGTTTGTTTGAGTGTGTGAGGATGTTTTCTTCTTTGTTTTCCAAGAACCTTTTGGCTCTCTGGAAAACACAGTCGCCGACATCGGTTCTTCTACCGACGTCGGCTTCCCCTGTTACCGGCATCGGTTCTGATACCGACGTTGGCTTCATCTGTCACCGGTATCGGTCATCTGACCGACGTCGGCCTCATTTCCTACTGACATCGGTTTTTCAACCGACGTCGGTCTTTGTCACTGTCCTTTTTCTTCAAAACCAGCAACCTGAAACCTGTCCTTTCTCTGTCAAGACTTCATCCTGGTCTTCTGAAACTGAGCAACACAGTTCCTGAGACCTGAACCTTCTTTGCCTTGCATGGTTTTCACTCGTAGCCAAGCCAAGGCCCTTGTCGACCACGCCTGCCGTCAACCACTTCCGTCCACCCCATCCGTGACCAAGCCTACAATGGAGTTCAACTCGGAGACCGAAAGAACTCCTGTCCGTCCAACCCCGCCGCAGACTCCCATTGTCCAAGAAGGGGACCAAGACTTCGAGCGATTCTTGGACCTCAATGTCAAGGCTTTGCAACATTATCTCGCACATAGCCGAACGCGGGACTCCTTGGGCAATCCGATCTACGGAATGCCGACCTCCCTTGTCGCGACTACAGCTGTATCGACAACATCCATAGTTCAACCTTCGAACACTCAAGCCATCGCTTTGACCACTGACCAGACTTTGACCAATCCTCATGGTGTGGCCTCTCCCTCTATCATTGGGCCCACTTCCACCGGGGTTCCGGCCCCTTGTCAACCTCAACCCGCTCAACCTCTATCCACTCCATTTCAAAACCTTGTCGTCTCTATCCCGCCTACCCTGGCCCCTATCAACACCAGGGTGGCTTCTTACCCCTTGGCCCCCGTTACCACAGTCCAACCTCTCGTGGCAACAACAGGCCCAGCTATGTCTTCTAACCAACCACCTTTAGCCTTCACCTCTGCCCCTGCGATTAGTCATCCGTATATTATACAACCGACTATGTCGCACGCCTCCTCTAACCTCTTCCAAGCGCCCTACAACTTAGGGGGCGCGCAACCCGTCAATCCGTCGGCAGACATCATCAAGATGCTGATGGACAAGATGACCAGTCTTGAGACCTCTGTTTTCGGCTCGCGCAACACTCTTTCATATGAACAGATCTGTAACGAGCCCATCCATCCTTCTATCCCAATCAGACCATATCCTAGCCAGTGGGAGCTTCCGAAGTTTTCTCGTTTTCAAAACAAGGAAGACCCACAACAACATTTGCGGGCATTCAGACACGCCTGCTACCTCATTGGCCATGACGATGCGTTACTCTTACGCACGTTTCCTATGTCTCTCTCGGGTGCTGCACTTGACTGGTACAGCTCCCTTCCTAGTCATTCTCTCTTCTCATTCACGCAATTGGCTCAGCTATTCCTCGATCACTTTTCTATCAACATAACCAAGAAAGTCTCAATCACGGACCTCTATTCTATTCGGCAATTCGAGGACGAGTCCATAGCCGACTTCGTGGCTCGATGGAGAGGCCTTATCAACCAACTATCCTTTTCCTTGCCCCAGGCCGAGCTTATTGAACTCTTTTCTCAAGCCTGTGCCCGACATATCTCTTCCACTCTGAGGGTTCAAACCTTCCGCACTTTTGACGAGGCCTTCACGATGGCCCGCAAACTAGAGTTGCGTGCCATCGAGGAGAACAAAGTCAAGTTGCAGAGTAAGAATCCCAGCTCTAAGACCAATGACTCTTCTTCTGTCAAGCCATCATCATCCAATTCTAAATCCAAGGCTTCAGCTAATGCCGTGGTTGTCAGACCTTCATCTTCTTCGACCAATCAGCCTGAGCCCTCTACATCTCAGAGCGCTACTCGGCAATTCCAGCAAAGATACTTGCAGCGATGATATACTCCTCTTGGAGAATCATATGCGTCTGTGCTGGAAAAGCTTCTTAAACAGGGAGTCCTCAATCTCCCTCAAGCCCGACCTCCTCCTCAATTCGATCCCTCACACGCCATCCCCGCGTGGTATAGGGAGCAAGACTTCTGCAGCTTTCACCGTGTTAAGGGCCATGACACGGAGAACTGCAAGACCTTTAAGAACATAATACAAGACATGCTTGAGAAGGGGGATCTCATCTTAGACAATCCTAATGCACCCCCTAATCAGACCATTGACATATTCAAACAACCTTTTCCCAATCATCCGCCAGCTCAGAACAATGTCCAGACCTTAATTGACGACAATCATGAGCACAATATTCGGACAGTCAATACGGTCTCTCCTTTCGTCCCCAATCAGCCTCTTGAGGTTAGTCCATCTATCAGTCCGTCACATGTGGACGAGCCTCTCTCCCCGGCTAGTTCTCCATTGACCTCTCTCATCTTGGAGGACGCCTCGGCCTTATCAGCACAACCAGTCTCGCCATCCTCCTTTCTGCAGCCCATGGAGGACCCGACCCTTCCTACTCCTCAGCGGCAAGTGGAGGGCACTGTCATCCCTACCCTTTACCCGCTGGAGGAGCCTCGCTCCCCGGTTTCTTCTCCACCCAGGGAAGAACCTGTCTCTCCTTCGTCTTCATCTGTCATGACTTCACCACATCATGTGTCCAAGACCACTACTCCCGTCTCGTCTTCAACCTCGCAACCATCAACATCTTCCTCTCAGCCATTTTCCCGGTTAGTGGAGAAGATTGAACTTCTCCCTCCGAGGAAAGTGACGCCTCAGGTGTTGTGGGAGCGACTTAAGACCCTTCAACATACCCGCGCCCTCTCATCACATGCCGCTAATCCTCCTAAGGCGGAATCTTGACAAACACCAGACTCTCAAACCCCAACCAAATCCGTCCAAACCGAAGCCTGCATCTATCTCGTCCAAACCCATCAAGTCATTTGGCGTTCGTCCTATCTCCTCCCTCACTCACCCGCAAGTGAAGGTGGACCTGGGCCAGACCTCGACCAGTAGCAGTCTTCCGACCAAGGCGAAGAAGACTGCCAGACCGCCGAAACGAACGCCTCCTTCTCCGTCACCATTGCCATCCATTTTAGGCCCCCATCCTTCGACCTTGGCTAGCATCCTTCCCACTCCGACCTTCAACCAAAACTCATTGCCTCCTTTGCTTCCTCTGCCTACCTCCAGTCGTCCCCCTCCCAAAAAGGCGGTATCAATCGTCAAGAAAGAGCCGTCTCCATCTGTCACCGCGCCATCAACCCATAAGGTGGTACGAAAACCTCTTCTAACCTCGCCTAAGCAAACGTCACCAACCCTCACTGCAATAAGACATCCAGACCCGTTAGCAGGTTCATATGCCTTCCTCTTACGGCACTTGTTGCAGTCCTCTCGCCTCGACCTCCCGCCTCTTAGACAATATCAATCTCTCGGACCAAAACCACCATGGTTCGATGACACTTGCATTTGTGCGTATCATCGCACGACTGGACACGACACGGAGCATTGTCATGCCCTCAAGGTCGCCATTCGCCAATGTTTGGCGAATGACACCTCCCTTTTCAACCACATCATCAATAAACCTTCAACACCGCCTCACCCATCACCTCTCGGATCAAAACCCTCTTGGTTCGACAACTCTACATTCTGTCTTTATCATCACACTCCGGGACATGACACCGAGCGTTGTTGCGCTCTCAAAGCTGTCATTCGTCACCACTGGAAAAAGGATTCCTTGCCCATCAAGGATCCTCTTGGCCACCTCTTCAACAAAACATCAACCCCGACTCATGCCTCTCCAACCTCATCACCTAAATCGGGATCTCCACGCCAGACTGTGGTCCCTTTGCCGCCTTTGCCCCCCTTATTCGACATTAACACCGTCCATCTGACCACTAAACCTCAACCGACCTTAACCAATCTTTCAAACATTCTCCCTACCCGCTGGGGGGATTCATCCTTCATTCAAACCTCGACCAACTTTTCAACCCAGTCTCTACCACATATCACTCGACCCAACCTACTCATTTAATCACTCATCTCGACCAAGTGTCCATCGACCCAACCTCCGACCAATTATTCGACTAGTCTCAACCAAGCTTCAACCAAATATCAATCAACCTGACCTCTCGACCAAACATTCAACCTTTTTCAACCAACCAACGACAATGTCAACCAACTTCACATCCATCAATCAACGCCTGACCAATCTGGAAAGAGGCAATTGGGGCAGGTTTGCTCCTAATTGACTCGGACCTTAACACAAAGCATGGCCCAGGGTCTTATTAGACCTCAAACCCCTTTTTATGTCTTACGTCTTCGACCTTTCTTCTGCTAGTCGAGTACTCGTCTACTTGGCACGTAACTTGAGCTCGTCCCTTGAGCAATCCTCGTCCTCTTAATCCTCATCCCCTTTCAACCCTATTCCCCCTTAACAAGTCCTCTACAACCCTTTTAGGATGCAGTGATGCTTTGTCCTAATAAAAGGGGCGTCCTTTAGCTTCTACAGTCTTGTCCGTGACTCTCATTTCTATCAATATATCCAAGTCAAGATGTCAAAACATATCCATGGCCTCTAAATCAAGTCAAATTAAAAAGACAGACTGATCCCTCGAAGGACAGCTGTACTATCATTGCTGTATTACTAGACTGATCCCTTGAAGGACAGTTAGGCCAACTTTTCAAACATTATCAAACAAAAATATAGACCACTCCCTCGAAGGATGGCTATGACTACTCTGGCAATAAACAGCAACTATTTTAGAAGCTTTCCGCATCGATCAGCTTCGCAACATGACCATTACATCAAATGACATCTCTATGCAGGCTTCCCGCATCGATCAGTCTGCGCCAAAAAAAAAAAAAAAAAAAAAAAAAAAACGAGTCACGGACATTGGCTTGTCGTTGTCGCAGGGTCTCCTATAAAAGGGGCAAGGTTATTCCTGCTCTTACACTGGGTTACCCTATCCTCCTCCTATCACCGGCTCAAGGGACTTCGAGCTCACTTTAATGTCAAAGTGATTCGATTACCGTTCTAACTCAACACTGGTCAACGACGCAATGCATGAAAGGGGCTTTGGTTCTAATCACCCCTATCTATGCTTCCTTTTCTGGTCCTTGTCAATGAAAGAGCAATTTGTCTTTCACCTTTTCTCTACACTTTGGTCACGCTTTGGCCACGTCACTTGTCGA
Organism: Torreya grandis; assembly: GCA_037957365.1. NCBI lineage: Eukaryota > Viridiplantae > Streptophyta > Pinopsida > Cupressales > Taxaceae > Torreya > Torreya grandis. Next base: position 633,853 of record JARHVA010000870.1, on the reverse strand, counting down.
CTCATCCTTAAACCAAGCCAACTTCAACATTTTCAACCCAGCCTCGACACTTTCAACACGACATTAGGCATCATCCTTGACCATTTCGCATAGTTCCCATGGACACCAATACACATGGAAACTACCGACTAGACCCAATTTATGTTAAGCATAAACCAATACTTGCTGAAGCATAAATAGACCCTTCATTCATTTTTAGCATATATCCATCACGACTATGGAAACTTGCTAGAGATGAAAGACTCTCGAGCACTTCTACAAAATACACCATCTGTAGCATCCTTTTATCCTCATCTTACCCTCATCATTTCGACGCTCGACCAATCTCATCATCGACCATTTTGACCCTCTTTGTTCGAACTACATTGGTCTGAGGCCCTATGACCAGGGCTATGTAGGCAGCACTCAGATACCACATCTTCTGAGGTTAGCTCGACCACCCCCGTTTGTTCATCTCTATGATGGACAAACCTTCTCTTCTTTGACTCTTATCGCACCCAGCTTCGTCACTTTGACCAAGACCTTTGACCACGACCACTCATTTCTTTTGACCAAGACCAATCAATCCCTCTGACCCTCCCTCCCTTTTAGGGAGAACTACATCGGCCTGAGGCCCTATCACCAGGGCTATGTAGGCAGCACTCAGTTGACATGGGGTCTTCTAGGGATAGCTCGGCCGCATCCTTTCGTCCATCCATCCTCTTGACCAATGACCATTGGAGATCATGCCTATCTCCTTCACCCTCGGCCTTCTTCCAAGACAATGTTGCTTTGGTTGTTTTTGCGTGTATGCTATTCCACGGCTGGTTAGCAGAATTGTCCGCAGACTATTTTTGACCCTTCACAAGTATAGGATCGCGAGCCAGTTGATCCCTACTACTTGTGGCTTTTTCGTGTTTCTGGGAGCACTTCCTGAGCCCTGGATACCTGAGACACGACGACCATTTGGAGCTTCAGCTTAGATTGAGTGACCCGATCAGCAGACGACTAAATGCTGGGGCCCGGTTACTCCAATTTTGGCACTCCTTGACCCTTGACCATGCGACAATTTGACCTGACCCTCTCGTGAAGTGGACTACGCGCAATCATGACTATGGCAACGTTTTCACTCACTCTCTTCTATCCATTTCTTTGTCAAATCGACACTCGACCTTCGGTTCCCTTCTCTCGACTATCGCTTTGAGGGGGGAACACCTCATCCTTTTTCTGGGGCAACCAACTCCTATTTTTGTCTTGCAGTTCGTCTAGAACAACCAACAAGACAAAAAGGGGCAAATGTAGACACCGCAAACGTGTCTGCACCTTGGTTCTCCCCCTTGGTCCCTTTTTCCCTCCTAGTCCCCCTTGGTCCTTTCTCCCTCCTAGTCCTCCTTGGTCCCTAACCCACCTAGGTCTTATTAATTAGAAATTAACATCTTTTAATTAATTGAGGCCCCCTTTTCCACCCTACCCTTGCCTCCTTGGATCCTCCCTTGAATCCCTCCACCTTCCCCTAGCATTTATTAGCCCAAATCTCACCATTATATCCCCCCTCGTCCATTTTGGCAACCTTGCGACCGTTCTGCCCATGACCCCTCGCTCGGCGGCGTGCAAGAATGGGCAGAGGCTATTTTTAGCCTCTGTGCCCATCCTGCGACCGCCGACGTCGGCGACCCTTCGGCCGACGTCGGCGAAACTGCCGGCGTCGGCATCCTTCATTATCCCCTTCTGCGTCCGTTGCACCCCCTGGACTCTTGAGCTCGCAAACATCTTCTCTCGGCGCTTTGGCTCTCATCTCTCCTCCGTCTTAACCTCGTGCAGCAACAGCAACAGGTGAAGCAGGCCTTGGATCAGTATCTTCTCTTTGCAGCAACTCTTCAGTGGCTCCAGCAACATCTTTCTCTCTCTTCTTTCAGCAGGCTACAGGTAAGCTAGTCTGGTTTTTATTTTATTTCTTCAGTTTAATCATCTGTTTTCTGTTGTCCTCTGTGTCTCTCCCTTTGTCCCTTCCCCTGAGAGGCTGCAAAGCCTTTTCAGGCCCCTTCTTCTGTGAATCCCTCTCTTCCCAGTCCTCTGTGTCTCTTCCTCTCCCCTGTATCTCTGCCTAAGACCATCCACAGACTCGTCCATCAGACTCAGACCCGTCCATCAGCCTCAAACCCGTCCACGGCCAGACCACAGACCAGACCCTGCTCAAACCCGACTACAGGCCACAACCCCGACCGACGCCGGTCACTTCCCCAACCGACGTCGGCAGGATAGCCGACGACGGCAGATCAGATAACCGACGCCGGCAACATTACCGACCTCGGCGACTGTCTTCAGCCCAACTCCTTCATTCAGGTAATCATTTTGTTTTCTTCTTTCCTTTTTAATCTTTTTGTCACTTCTGTATTCTGTCATTCTGTTTTTCATCAGTCACTTATCTTATAAAAACAGTGGGTTGACCTCCCTTAAGGAAGTTTTTACACTTCTGGGAACAAGCCTTTGCTTGGCAACCCACTGCCTATCTGTCTAACGTTTTTCTTGTCCTAGTTTCCTTTTTTCTTGCAGGTGTCATTCCTCCACAGCCAAAGAGGAGTGCCCACGAACGTCTGGATTTACGGTGCGCAATCTCTAGTCCAGGTACTTCCAAGCCTTGTCCTTTACTTTCTTCTAGTTTCTTTTTTTATAATCTGAAAAGCAAATTTGAGGTAGAAACACCTGCCTGTTTGCCTGTGACCGATGTCGGCCGATACCTGCCGACGTCGGCATCTCTTCGACTGCTCCTGACCGACGCCGGTGACTGTGTAAACCTGAAACTGTCAAATGCGCTCATATGTGAAGCTTTTAGCTCCACACCCTAACAATCTCCCACTTGGAGATAACAAGATGCACCAGTACCTGTACAACATCTTCTAGCTCCTCCATCTTCAACTCAATCATGAAGACCAACAGAAGTTGAATGAAGATTCAACTTCTCCTTTGTAACCGGCTTGGTTAACATATCTACGGGATTCTTATCTGTATGGATCTTCTCTAGCTTCAACTCACCATCTTCCAATACCTGTTGTATGAAATGGTACCTAAGCTGTATGTGCTTTGTTCTTGAATGAAAGGCTGAATTTTTAGCCAAATGGATTGCACTCTGACTGTCATTATACAATTTGCAACTCTCATGCTCCCTTCCAAGCTCATCCATGAACCGTGTCATCCATATCATCTCTTTGCTAGCCTCTGTGACTGCAATATACTCTGCTTCTGTAGTTGACAAGGCAACAACCTTTTACAACTTTGATATCTAGCTAATCGCCGTTCCACCTACAGTGAAAACATATCCTGTGGTGCTCCTCCTGCCATCCAAATCACCTGCCATATCTGAATCTACATAACCATGTAGAGAAGTATCTGAACCTCCATAGCACAAATGCCTACTGTTAGTTCCTCTCAGATATCTAAGGATCCACTGAACTACTTTTCAGTGTTCCTTCCCTGGATTGGCCATATACTTACTTACAACTCCCATTGCTTGGGCAATATCCGGTCTAGTACAAACCATTGCATACATTAAACTCCCTACTGCAGAAGAATATGAAACTTTATTCATGTACTCTACCTCATCATGTGAATTAGGACATTATTCTTTACTCAACTTAAAATGTCCAGCCAAAGGTGTGCTTACCGGTTTAGCATCCTGCATATTGAACTGTTTCAACACCTTGTCCACATAATCTTCTTGAGACAATATCAACCTATGATTTTTCCTGTCTCTCTTAATGCTCATGCCAAGGATTTTCTTAGCTGCTCCCAAATATTTCATAGCAAATGTTTGAGCTAATTTCACCTTAAGCTCAAAGATATCTTGCATGTGTGATCCTGCAACCAGCATATCATCTACATACAACAATAGAATAATATATCTACCATTATCCAATCTCTTGAAATACACACAATGGTCAGATTGACACCTACTGTAGCCATGCTCAGTCATAAACCTGTCAAATTTCAAATACCATTGCCTAGGAGCTTGCTTGAGGCCATACAAGCTTTTTTTCAATCTGCACACTAACTTCTCCTTACCTTTGACCTCGAATCCTTCCGGCTGTTCCATATATATTTTCTCATCCAAATTTTCATGAAGAAACGCTGTCTTAACATCTAGCTGCTCAAGATGCAAATCTTCACTAGCAACCAAATACAGTACAGTCCGTATAGAAGTCATTTTAACAACAGGAGAACAAATCTCACCAAAGTCAATACCTGGCTTTTGTGCAAATCCTTTCACTACCAATCTGGCATTATATCTCATCTTTCCATTCTCACCTTCCTTCAACCTTTAGGTCCATCTGTTCTTCAGTGTTCTCTTTCCTGCTGGCAACTCAAGCAAATCCCATGTCTAGTTCTCTCTTAAGGACTCCAATTCCTCAACCATGCCACGCTCCCACTGATCCTTGGACTCCACCTGTATTGCTTCTTCAAAACTCTTTGGTTCTCCACCATCAGTTAGCAATAAATAAAATAATGAAGGGGAATATCGAATTGGAGGCTTACTTACTCTTTCTAACCTCTTGATGGGCGTCTGAGACTCATCCACAACACGCTGTCCACCCAAATTCTCTGACAGTGACCGACCTCGGTCACTTCCAGGCCTGTAACTGGCCGACGTGGGTTCTGCCTGACCGTCGTCGGTCCCTAACCTATCGACGTCGGTCTCTGCATGACCGACATCGGTTCCTGTTCTGTCGACGTTGGTTCCTACCTGACCGACGTCGGTCTCTGTGTTTTCTTGCAAGTGATTATTTCTTTTTCTCGCGAGCTCATTTTGGACCGTCACCTCGTCCAATTCTCCATTGCTCTACCCAGATTGATTCAACTTCTTCAGCTGATCACTATACATCACTTTTTCATTAAAAACAATGTCACGACCCCTGATTATCTTGTTAGTTCATAGATTCCAAAATCTGAAACCAAAATCGTCTGAGCCATAGCCAATAAATGTGCACCTCATAGACTTAGCATCTAGCTTCTTTCTATTTTCCTTATCAATATGCACAAAGGCTTCACAACTAAAAACTTTGAGAAATGATATATCTACATTTTTATCTGTCCATGCCTCTTCTGGAATTCCACCATTCAGAGCTGTAGAGGGTCCTCTGTTAATCAGGTACACTGCGGTGTCAACAGCTTCTGCCCAGAACTCTAAAGGTAAGCCAACATGCAATCTCATACATCTTGAACGCTCCATGATTGTTCTATTCATCCTTTCAACAATACCATTCTGCTGAGGTGTTCTTGGAGCCATCCTTTGCCTACGAATTCCATGCATATAACAATACCAATTGAACTTATAGCTACAGAACTCACCGCCATTGTCAGATCTCAAGCACTTCAATCTTTTGCCTGTTTCATTCTCAACCATAGCTTTTCAAATCTTAAACGTGTCAAAAACATCAGATTTCTTTTTAATACAATAGACCCATACCTTTCTAGTAGCATCATCTATGAAGGAGACATAGTACTGAGATCCTTCGATAGAAGCAACTTGGGCTGGTCCCCACACATCTGTGTGAACAAGCTGTAATTTGTGCTTCTTCTTTGTTGTCTCAGTTTTAAGAAAACTCACTCTCTTCTATTTTTTAAAAATACAGTCTTCACAGAAATCTAGGTCTATGCTTTTTAAATCTGGAAACATACCTTTTGACTTAAGAATTGTCATTCCCTTCTCACTCATGTGGCCAAGCCTTTGATGCCACATCTTTGCATCTACATCTGAAGTAGATAATACAGAAGGAGAATTATTAGCAACACAATTACATAAATAGAGAGTACCTACTCTCTTACCTCTGGTTATTACAAGTGCTCCCTTGGTCACCTTCCAAGATTCAGCTGTGAGAGTTACTGTACAACCCTCATCCCCTAACTTTCCTACTGAAATCAAATTCCTCTTCAAGCTAGGAACATGCATGACGTCTCTCAACACCCATGTGTTGCCATTCTGCATTTTGAGCTGCACTTTACCTTTGCCAGTAATCTTACAAGGCTCATCATCCCCTAGATACACTATTCCAAAATCTCCATGGACATAGTCACAAAAATATTCTCTATTGGGGGTAGCATGAAAAGATGCACCAAAATCTAAAACCCAAGATTCTATATTATTATGCAAAGAGAATATTAAAGCATCTTATGCAATACCTGCAACCTTTGCTTCTTCCTTTCCTTCGTGCTGATTGTCCTCCTTAGGCTTTGACCAACAATCTCTGCTTATGTGCCCAATCTTTCGACAATTCCAGCATTGTGGCTTCCTGCCATTCCTGAATTTGGATCTACCTCTCACCTTTGACTTAGACCTTGATCTCCTCTTGCTCTTTTCTTTTTGCCTTCCTCTGCTCTCAAAACTCAAAGCGTTCCCAGATGTCTCTTCTGTGCTTTTCTTGCGAATCTCCTCATTCAAAATAACACTAACAACATCCTCTACTTTTAAAATGTTTGAAGCAGATGCAGTATTACATACTGCCATTACTAAGCTATGCCAGCTTTCAGGCAAAGAACATAATATTAAAAGAGCTTTTATTTCATCATCAAATACAATTTTGACTGAACATAATTGGTTTACAATACCATGGAAATCATTCAGGTGATTAGATACAGATCCACTTTCATTCATATGCAAATTAAATAACTGCTTCATAAGATATACCTTATTTGAAGCCGAGGGTTTTTCATACAAATTTGCTAAAGTAGTCATTAACTCTACCGTAGACTTTGCCTGTGATAAATTAGATATCACAGTAGATGCTAGACTCAGTCTTATAGACCCTAGAGCCTTTCTGTCAAGAACTTCCCATTCTTCATCATCTATGTCTGTGGGCTTCTTTGCAATCCCACCTAACGGTAAGTATAGATCTTTTTGATATAGATAATCCTCTATCTGCATTCTCTAATGTTGATAATTTTTGCCATTAAACTTCTCCATTCTCAATTTACTTTCTTCTGCCATTGCTTCTCCCACTCAAACATAAATCCCTGTGAGTAACCTGTAATCAATACACACTACACAGATCTGAACCACCTATTAGTGAACCTGAGCTCTGATACCACTTGTTGGGGATCAACCAACAATTTGATTACACTTATGAAAGCAATAAACACAGAATTAAATCAGATAGATAAGTAACTAGAATCAGATAATAGCAAAGAACAAGAGATACAAGAAACTACCTTGAAAACTTGTATTAAACTCTTTACACAAGGAATACAATTGAAGAAACTTCTTTCTTCCACACCTCTCTCAGATGTATAGATCTCTCTCTAGATCTCTTTCCCTCAAGAGCTATCTCTCTCAAGTACAATCAACTCCAACAACCTGGAATGATTCAACTCTGTACTGTTCTTCAACATTCACAATTGTCTACTACAATTGCCTTAAACTCTACACACTTAGCTAAGAAGATCTAATCCTACATATAGAATTAGGAAACTTGAGCATGCACTTACAACCAATAGTTATGCCTCTTGAACAAGGGCTCTAAATATAGTCTTACTAATAATAGAGATGCGAACTTAAGACTACAACTTAAACTCATCATGCAAACACTCAGTTCTGTCCTCGAAAATAGCTTTCTGGACGCACAGGTAACTGACATCGGTTCCTGCCTGTTTGCCTGTGACCGACGTCTGTCGATACCTACCGACGTCGGCATCTCTTCGACTGCTCATAACTGACGTCGGTCGCTCCTGACCGACGTCGGTGACTGTGTAAACTTGAAACTATCAAATGCGCTCATATGTGAAGCTTTTAGCTCCACACCCTAACAACCATACCCTCTGTCGGTACTTTCTAGTCATTGTCTATGTTTTGTCCACCCATGTGCTAAAACCTTCCTTGGATATAATGAAATATCAGTGGGTTTATCATTGATGTTGCTATTTTTCTCAAGTATGACAGGATGAGTGCAAGAGTGTACAACTGGGAATCAACATAAGTCATTAATAAATTTTCTATATGACAAATCTAATATAGGTATCTCGATGTTGATCTATATGTTGTATTCAACAATGATATATTTATAATTAAACTCATAGAACTTGAATAGACTAGAAAAAATTATATGACTTGAAAACATTACCTTCCTGACGATGTTTATGTTATATATCTATTGTTATGTCTTACTTCTACTATAGGTACAACACTAAAATGTGGTTTACAAAAAAAATACCCTATCATGTCAAGATTGTGTATCTTGTATGTCAAATTAATTATAGATAACATTTTTTCTTTTATATATATTCACTTTTGATCAGAGTAAAAATTGAATTTGGGAAACAATAAGGGGCCTAGTCCCTACAAATCAAAACCCAAAAAACCTAGGTATGGATAAATCATAGCCCAAGAGTGAGAACACAACAAAAAATAGGCAAAAGAATAAGATAAGCCAAAATAAAATTAGATATAAAAAGCCAAACAAGGCTAAGATAACCACGTAATAACATTATAACATCAAAGAATGGAACAAAGATGCAAACAAGTAGAAGATGGTGATTTCCCCATTAGAGTAGAAGCCCACCCATCAATGTGAATACTCACTCATGGTTTTAAATATTTCACCATCCCTTATAGGAAATGAGGTCATCCAAGGTCCATTATGTGTTGTCATCAATGGAGTTAAGGGCATTTAATTGTAATCTTTCCACCCTAGACTTTCTACCTCTCTTACCTTCTTACCATAGTTTGGTTTAGAGAGCAAACAACTCTAGGGGCAAGGGTCACGAGAGAAAAAAATGTTAAATTCATCCTCCTAAAGGGAGTCATCACTCAATTCAAGACCATAATCCTAAATAGATCCTTCAAATACTTAAACCCCTTGTCATCAAAGCTATTTCTATGATTTTGAACCCAAATGAGACTGCCTTTACTCATAAAATTAACCCTCCACGTATTGGCTACTCAAAACCCCTTTAGTGTTGGGTGGATAAAGATATTCTAGTTCATGAAGAGCTTGATATGAAACAATTCCCAAAATTCTCTAAGTAGATTCCTTTGTAGCTAGATGACCCCATAAGGAAGACTTCCAACTATTAGTTAGAAGAAAAGGAGGTTCCTTTTCAACTAGTGGATGAAAAAATCTATGAATAAAATCAAAATCCTTGCCCAAGGTAGAAGAAATAATCAAAGGATCAACACCTTGGCTAATGAAAAGGCCACCATAAGAATAAAAAAATTTAAAAATCTTTTAACAAGATCAAAGTTGGGGCACCCAATCATTCTAACCCATTTTATCAAGAAGAGAGAGCCAAATCCTACACAAACTTTCCTTGGACACGTCACCACTTTGTCCCTGACATGACTGCACTTGAAGTATCTAAAAGATAGCTCCTTATAATTTGTGAATTATGTCAAAGAGCCATGGGAGGATAATATTTTGATGTAATGATGGAAGGGTTTGAGAAGTTAGCCATGACACAAACCCTTACAAACTGCTTCTGAATATCCACGTTCTAATAAAATTTGACAAAACCCCCTATAATGTTAACTAAATACTCTAACAAGATAACATCACACATGACCAAAGGAAGATTATATAAGCTAATATATATTGGATCCTTTGAAACCATTATAGCATCTAGGTTAAAGAAGGGGGCCCAAGGTTACATAAACACACTGTGGTTTCCTACAAACTAGGAGCGATTATTCCACATTAAATCTTGATCATCCATTGTTTAGAAAGGACTTAAAATAATCCATTATGACATAGAGAAAGAGATAACTATGCAATTTTAGTCCAGACACCATTTGACCATTAAGAAATCTCTTCTCAAGAGGGACATTTTTGAAAACATCTAAAAATAAGGGTTTTACATCCCAAAAGCTCACCAATAGCTGAGATTGCCTCATCACTAAATTCTAGAATAGGGTAATCAATGGAAAAGGCAAATGGGATGTCATGTAAGAAGGCAAAGTTTAGTTCAAGATGGTTTAACCCTATAAAATCAAAATAAGTTATTGGCTCATCCTTGTCCTCACCGCTTCTATTAACCTTGAGAAAGGAAATGGTACATCTATCACCTATATGGGGTGAAATAACATGGTTTGAGTTGATAATAGATGAGTGACATAAATTTACATAAGAATGAAAAGGTTTAACTATATTCTTGCATTCAGAAAAGACTAGAATCTTTGGAGCCTTCATAAGAATTACCCTTTCTCCTGTCAACCTAGATTCACTACTATTCACAGAAGCATTTCTTATACCTTCATCCATGGTGACATCTTTCATACATTTATTATCATTGGAACCCCTAATGATTTTGACACCCTGACTAGTGGTAGTAGTTGCCCCTAGATATCTATAAAGCTCCCTAAGGCTTTCTACGCCTACATGTCACACACCATCACTATATTTTCTTCTACCCTCAATGTACCCTTCACTACATTCATCTCTGCCTTTGTCATCACTTAAACTAATCTCTTTCACCACCAATTTATACATTATTATTTGTTGAATCTAAGGAGATAATACTTTCTTAATTATGTCAAATGTGATAATTTTAATTTTTTTTCCTTTTTTTAATATTTAATTCACATATATTTTTATCAAAAAGTATTATTTAACACATCACGTTGATTTAAAAACCCTGTAATTAAATTGGGTAATAAAATGCATATCCCAAAGACACTAGAAGCTAACGATAAAATAATCTTCAAACTAATGAGATACCTTTACCCCATCATGATTTTCTTATTTCTATCTTGGAGGGGGAGCATAGTAAAATGTTCACAAAATGATGATCTTACAAGAGTATAAGTGGCAATGACATGTGAGTTGAGGAGAAAAGTATGGAATAACTAGACTATAAGTGGTGATTATTTAATTCTTCTAAATTTATGATTTTCCTTAATTTTATTAATATTTCTATATTCATACCTTTTTATTAATCTTCAATTTTAATATGTACTTAAATTTATGTTTATAAAGTCTTATAATTTATGTTTGAAAAAAAACATAAAAATAGAGTTTTCATGTTTACTTCATCATTGTAATCTTCTTCCTCTTTTTATTATGGTTTAAATAATATATTATACTTTCTTTGTCCACCCTCAAACTTCTACTTACACACCAAATTCCTCTCCGGGGAAAGGAGGCAAATATCATCTCTTTAATAAAATCCTCTTATTCATTGTTACTACTATTTCTTTTAAAAAATAATCTTGGAACCGATATTTTTCTTACCTCACCTAAAAGGATGTTGAAAACCTAAACCCCTTCCTATTTATACTTATTTATTATATGATCGAGTTTTATTTTCCCAATTTTTTTTAATAAACTTAACTATTGAAAATATGAAAAAATTACCCCATATCAATTAAAATTATAATCAATCAGAACTTTCAAATTGGAAAACCCTACCTTGTAAATTTTACAAATGAAAAACTTAAACTCACAAATTTTTTCTATAAATCTCCAACACACACTAACATTCTATGCCGCACAATGTATTTAGATAAAACACTCAAACTAACATTTTTTACGCCCACAAATGCCCCAAATCAAACACACTTACAAACATTCCCTACCCCACAAATTTATTAAAAAATATTGAAATGGAAAGACAAAATACTTTGTATGCCCCATGTGATTGTGTTTTATTTTATTTTTTAGTGTTTAGTTTGATGTTGGCTATGGGATTGACTTAATATTTTTGATGTTGGAGGTAGATTTAATATTGGTAACACTGGATATAATGGGTGATGTTGGGGCTATGGCTGGGTTTTATGTGAATTGATATATGTTGGGATTTTTGTGTGTATATACATATGTGTGTGTATGTGTGCATTTATAATTATGTATATTTTTCTCTCTTTACACATATATTTGGAGAATTTAACCAAAAATATTTATTAGCTTCGATATATGATGGAGTTTGACACCCGTTTTATTTAATAAAAAGTTTTTTTTTAGCCCAACATAGTTGTATAGCCAAGATGAGGCTATTTATCAGGTATGAGAGAAAATATTACAGAAAAAATAATGGAATCATTAATCAATATTCTATATCTCAAATCTAATATATGTGTTTTGATATTAATCTATATGTTACATTCAACATTGATATATTTATAATTAAATACATAGAACTTGAATAAACTGAATCGTATTATATAGGAGTTACAAACATTACCTTTGTAAAAATGTTAATATTATATATCTATTATTGTTATCTTATTTCTATTACAAGGACAACACTTAAATATTGTTGATAAAAATAATATCTTAATAAATATAAGATTGTACAATCTCAATTGTTTGTATCTTATATATCAAATTACTTACAAATAATACTTTTTGACTTCTTTATTGAAAATATAAATAAATAAAAATAAAAATAAAAATTTATAAAATTTATAAGACGTGTTTCCGAAGTCCGTCAACGTACGTCAATAAGACATGTTGAATCAGAAAGCACTACGCAGTTTCGGAGAACAACCGATGAACCACCATTTCGAAGAATAGTCTGATATTCTGTCCACACAATTTCCAGACTTGTCCGAGGACTAACATTTTTTATCTATATACTATGATGGACGTGGAAAATCCAGATGACACAGTTGAGAATGGAGAAGGTGGATTTAATTTGTGAGGAGCAGCAAATGCTGGAACCCATGCCAGGGTTTCGTTTTCACCCCACAGAAGAGGAATTGGTGGGCTTTTATCTTCGCCAAAAAAATGGGAAGAAACCATTCAAATTCAATCTTATAAAAGACATTGATCTTTATGCTTTTGAACCGTGGGATCTTCCTGGTAAGTTTGTAAATGAGGATTACTGAATAAAACTGTAATTACTCTTCATTGTGTGCTAGTTTTCTTATAATGGTTGGCATATTCGTGCAGGATTAGCAATCAATGGAGGTGAAAGGGAATGGTTCTTTTTCGTAAAACCTCGTGGCCACACTGACGGAAGACCCAACAGAATTACTGCTGGAGGGTTCTGGAAGGCTACTGGAACAGACAGGCCTGTTTTTTGTCACTCTACTTCAGCACTCATTGGTATGAGGAAGACACTGGTTTTCTACAAAGGAAGGGCCCCCAAAGGCCACAAGACCGATTGGATAATGAATGAATACAGACTTCATTCAGTAAGTATCCTAGTTTTTGCTCATTTCTTTCTTAGTGAATAATTCCTGATGGCTTTCTAATTGGGTGATATTTGCAGGGTGGAAGTGAGAATGGAGGATGCGTAAGACTGTGTAGGGTGTATAGAAAGGCAATTACCATGAGGTCATTGGACCATAGGCACAAAATCCAAGTAGAGAAGGGAGTTAATAATGAAATAGCAATGTCGAGTTCCTCTCTGGTACCAAAATACCGTTCGCAAGGTAATTCAGCCCACTCATATACAGACTGTTCAAATTTGAGCATGGAAGTGAAAATTGAGGATTTAACGCATGTGAGCTCACTTGAGAAGTGGTGGTGTTGGGATGGGGGGTCGTCTAATGCTTTAGCTTTTCTGTGGGATTGATTTATCTCTTAGAAATGTAAATTTTATCAACTGGCTTGGACTCTGAAAATATTACAGTGTCATTGTTTTCAATTTGTGAATGCATTTTGGCCATGGTACCTTAACAACTCTTCCTTTAATCCAGTGCGTACTTCGCTGTAGTATTTAACCCAAATAACTACATATATTAGCCCTGATTACAAAATACCACGTTTATCTTCACAAATAAGAGGAATACTCTTTTCTGCTTGAAGCCGTTTTTAATACCTGCCTTGTAGTTGACTTTAATAGGAGTAACACACAATGCAATGATAAATTCGTATTATTTTGCTCTATTATTTTGTATGTTAATTACTGGTTATTATTTTTATTTGTTGAAAAAAAAATTTTACAGTCTTTGCTTTACATTTTTGAATGCATTTTGCCATAGTACTATAACAACTCTTCTTTTAATCCAGTTCGTACCTTGCTATTATATAGCCACTCCCTGTCACAACCAATCTAGTAGGCACCTTCCTAGTACCTTCCACAATAAAATGATTCGTCCTGCCAATCCAAATTAATGAAGGGGACCGCTCATCCATTCACCGAAGAGTCTAGGGTATTCAACCCAAATAAGTACATATATCAGCCCCTATGTTGAAGCCATTTTTTTTATACCTCGCTATTATATAGCCACTCCCTGTCACAACCAATCTAGTAGGCACCTTCCTAGTACCTTCCACAATAAAATGATTCGTCCTGCCAATCCAAATTAATGAAGGGGACCGCTCATCCATTCACCGAAGAGTCCAGGGTATTCAACCCAAATAAGTACATATATCAGCCCCTATGTTGAAGCCATTCGTATTATTTTGCTCTAGTATTTGCAAGTTAATTACTGGATATTATTTTTATTTTTTGAAAACAAAATTGATTATTTCTAACAATTAATTATTTTAAAAATAAAAAATTAAACATTAAACAATATCTTAAATATCAATAAAAACATTTCTTTCATGTTTTTATATATTTATGTTTAGTCATATATGAATGAATATATTTTATATTCGGCCACCTTGAACATTTTTACAATTCATTTTATTTTTTAAATAAATAAATATTTTATTGAACGTTTCCAAAACATTATAAAATGAATGTGTTAAGATTATTTTTTATTTTTATTTTAACTTACTTTTCATATAATTATTTATGTTTAAAAAAATAAATTTTTCTAATTTTCTCATCTATCATTATATAACTATGTAGATTTGTATAAATTTTTCATGTTTTCAATTTTTTTAAAAAGTATAGTTTTTTTTATGAAAATTATATTTTATATAAAATTTTAAATAAATATTTTAATTATAATTTATATTACACATAAATATTTAATTTAAAGATAAATGTAATATTTATAAAAATAAAATATTATAAACTAAATGCTTCAAATAAGGATTGATATAATACATTGATCCCATTAACATTGGATTAACATCCTAGTTTTAATGTCAGTATGATTACAATGTATCTCGCCTCATGTCTCATTTAATAAACACAATTGAATCCATTATCATTAGTGTGTGATACAACTTGTATTGTTTTATGTTTCATTTCATAAACACAATTGATTTTATATATTAAATATTTCAATTTTTTTTTTATATTTTAATTTTTTAATGAAAATGAGATAAATATCATTGATCACACAAATTCAATGGCCTCTAAACTCTCTAATGCACCAAGGTTGATGGAATTAATCCATATGTGGGTAAATAATCCTAATGCAAATCCTAGATCACTGAATGATTGGCTTGGGATTGGAGCATATCCTATAAATGAGTATGTCATATTAGGATTACTTGATATGGCATTTCCAAAATTGTTCCCTGATGGAATATGTGATTGGATAGAACCACGGTTGAAACGAGTACGTTAACATGAATTTGTTAAACATTTATTTTGATATAGAGATCATGATTTTGGTCGACATCCATGATTTATATATTACATGATGAACATGATCATGAGACATCATGCATAAAATTTAAGAGCAACGTTTGTGAAGAAAAGCCTTCAAGAAATACCAATCACTATTACTGAGTTACGCGAACATATGGATAATGTACCCTACTCCCATTTAACAAATCATTTGATGTGGTTTGGAACTTCATTGAGGGATACAAGTTCATATTGGACAAAATGTCATGAGATACAAGTTCATTTTTACTTATACATATGAAGACGTTCTAAAATTATATATTTATATACTTATCTTAAACATCTGTTATAATTTCCTTTGGTCGTTTGGACATAGAATTATATATGAAATACTACCATACACTCCACTTATATGTTCTTGTCCACTATTCTATCCACATATACATATGAATGTGTTAACACAATTCATTGTTCAAGGAGTGTATGGTAGTATTTCATATATAATTCTAAGTCCAAATGAATCCTTCAGATAGGGATTAATATAATACATTGAGCCGATTAACATTGGATTAAAATCCTATTTTTAATGTTAGTATGATTTTACCATCCATTATCATCGGGGGCTTGATACAATGTATCTTGTTTCATGTCTCATTTAATAAACACAATTGAATCCATTATCATTAGTGTGTGATACAATTTGTATTATTTTATATTTCATTTCATAAACACAATTGATTTTTTATATTAAATATTTTGAATTTATTTTTATAAATATGTAAAATGGAAAAAAAATGTGTTGTCTCAAGTAAATTGAAATCAATTATATAAAAGTAAAGTATTTTTCATTTTTATCATATTATATTTAAATGAAAAATATTTTAAATATTTATATTTATATACTCATTTCATTTTATGATTATAAATATTTATGTATATTATATTGGGTCTTGGAATATAAGTATATACAGTAGATAATATTGATTTTTTTGAAGCCACAATATTCCCAACCAAATTTCAAGTATTTACGGAACAATAATTTGTTTTAGTAGACTAAAATATCAATATTCAAAAATATATTGTTCCAAGCAAAAGAAAATTAATTTATTAAAAATATTATTTTTTTAAATTTTAGTTTTTTTCTTCCTCTTCCTCTGATTATTAAAGAGCTGGAGATGGACATCCATTCTACATATTTAATACATACCATTTAATACTCCTATGAATAAAATGATTTTTAACTCAAAAGGAAGTTCCAGAATATGAATATGATGATTTATTTAATTTATTAATTTGTTATAATCATTTTTTGATTTATCATTTATATTTTTTTTATTACATTTTTTTTTTTGTAATTTAAGATTAATAGTGTGAAAAATGGGATTGTATTATATATAAGATGAGCATTCAAGTAAACCAAAATCAAAATAAAGAAGCATTGTAATACTACAATTTATCAAAAGAAGAAAATATAATATAATAATTATTGAGAAAATATTTTTAAATGTGAAATTTAATAAAATTTATAATATTTAGAAGATGTTTATGAACTTAACCTATTTTTTTGGCATTCATAGAAACCTATTACTTTACTATATGAAGAAAAGAGAACCTACTAGAGGATGAACATGAAAGACCAACCATATGTTGCCTACATTGACATGCCACTACCATAATATAAAGGAGATATATAGAGAGAGAGGGGTCATTTGAAGTTATTTTATATATAATTATTAAATATTAAATGTTAATTTTAAATTTTATGCCCAATTTTTTTTATAAAATGTAGAATCAAATAATCCTCGAAGTTGATATTTTATCTTATAATATTGTGCAGGTGTTTTATTTTTGAATCTAGATTTTTGGTGCAGTTCCAATATATCTTTTCATTTACGTACAGATGAAAAAATGTTGGCTAAACAAGGACTTCAATTTATTTTAAAAATAAACCTATGCTTTATTTAAAACACTTATGGAGTGCGGCATAAAGTAATTTACACCCATAAACCTAATAATTCCTCCCAAAAGGTGGAAATAAAGGAGCATAATATTCAATGGGTCTGATGTTCTATACTTTATATATATATATCAATTTTACATTTTATATGTTGTGTTCCTATATAACTTATGGATGGATATATTATCTGTTTATTTGTATGTTTTATGATTTTTTTAATTATTTATATGTGTATTTGTATTTTTTGTATGCTTATGAATATTATTTGTCATGTCTTTTTAGTTATACAAACATATTTTTATAATTGATTATTTATAAATTATATGGACTTGCTTGATAATTAAAATTAGTATATATTTTTTAATAAATCTATGTAAAATAGATTGATATATATTTTATATAAATATTTAATTATTTATAAATATAATAAAATAAAATTTATATCTGACTCATAAAATTTTATTATAATTTATTTTTACAATTTATTTTTATGATTATTAATAAATATGATGTGATAATAAATATGATATAGTAATATGATTATTTAATTAAAAAGAATGTATTTTATCTGTACAATTGAAATCATATTTGAATTTTGAGTTAACGGGCGGGCTGGGAGCGCATGGAAGAGCTCAGTGACTGGTAGCCAAGCTAGGGCATCGGGCCCTAGCTTGTTTTTGCTCTCTAGTGGACTGCACAGAGTAAAACGGTGAGTGGGGGTGGCTGGGCACAACAGCAGCAGGAGGTCTCAACAAGGAAGGTGTAGAGTAGGATTTAGTGACCATGACTTTGTAGGGGCAGACACAGGGCAAATTGGAGAAGAGCTACAGTGAGGTTGTAGGGAAGAATAGATAGGGGATGGACCCTAGAGCTGAGGCAAATTTTGATTTTAACCAGGCTCCAGGAATGCTTGACACAAACACAGTAGGGGGATTGAGAATTACCAAGGTGAATGGCTGCTTGGAGCGCTGTAAGGAAAGACCAAAATTGGTTATTCCATTTGAGATGATTGCTGAGGATGTGGAGTATTACTCCAAGCATTCACTTTATTGCAAATTCTTGGGATTACGTGTCTCCCTTCCATTCTTGGAGAGTTGGGCTAGACGTGTGTGGGAGCCAGAGGGTGAGATGGAGGTTACGTTGCTGGCCAATAATTTCTTCATGGTCACATTTGTATGTTTGGCTGATAGAAATAGGGTCTTTGAGGGAGGTCCATATTTCTACAATCAGGTGGGTCTCTTTGTTAAACCTTGGCATGCTGGTTTCAACCCTACAGAGGAATTACCAAATAAAGTTCCAATTTGGGTTCGGTTACCCAGGATGCCTATTGAATGCTATCGGGAGGATGTTCTCCAGATGATTGCTTCAATGCTTGGAAACCCTGTGGGTTCTTCCACACAAACTTTAGGTAAGAAAATCATGACCTTTGCTCGAATTTGTGTGGAGATTGATTTAAGTAGGCCCTTGCCAAATGCAGTTGAGCTGTGTGCAGGTACATACTCATGGGTACAGCAGTTGGACTATGAGATGCTCCCATTCAGATGCTGCTTATGCCATGAGTATGGTCACTTGGTGAGACGGTGTCCAAAGGCAAAATTGCATGATCAGTAGGTTTCGCCCCAACCTCCACTGAGTAGCGTTGCTGGAATGGACAAAGGGAAAAAGATTGGAACCAGTACTGGCAAGGACTCTGAAGACTTTGTATAGGTCAAATCTCGAGGCCAAAATAAGGGCCAAAAGAGATCCTTTATGGAACACCTGGAGGAGGATTCGGTCAATAGGTTTGGGATTTTGGATGAACTAGGACAACAGGAGGACTGCACAGATTTATTCCATGAAGGGCAAGTTGTGGGAGGATCTGGAGTGGCTGGTGATGCATCCATGGAACAGGTAATGCCTCCTGTGGATGTTGTCCTTCCTATGATTTTGGAAGGGCAGATTGAGGAACAGAAGGATATGGATTCAATTACTGATATGGAACCAAAAATTATGGCCATCACTCTTCCCATACAAACAGGGGTTGAAGAGATAGAGAAGAAAGGTAAGGCTTCTTCTCAACTGGAAATTCTACAGAAGGAAGGCAAAAAAGTAGTTTTTGAAAGAACTATTAAACTGGGAAGAAAGAAAGACATGGAGAGGATAAAGATGATTGGGGAAAATCTGGTTGAGTCGAGTGCAGTCAAGACCTTAAACTCCCATTTCATGCCTCCTAAATGATTGTTATATCTTGAAATGTTAGGGGCTTGAATAGCGGCCCTAGACAAAAAGTTGTCCAAGATTTGATTAGGAATCATTGTCCAGATGTTCTTTTTCTTCAGGAAACTAAGGTTTCAGTGGAATTCATGATGAGTCTTGCACCCAAGCTTTGGAAGCATGGATTATGTCAAAGCATAGGGGCACTTGGGTCTGCGGGAGGTGTGGCTTGTCTTTGGAATCCACACAAGGTGCAGCCGGTGTCATGGATTGCATTCAGGTCCTCCCTTTCCTTGGTTTCCTTATGTAGTGAATTAGGAGAGTATGTTCTTCTGTCAAATGTATATGCTCCCACTAATTTCCAAGGTAAGCTTCAGGCGTGGAATAACATCCATTTAGTTAGAAGAGACTTTCCTTTTTTGCCATGGATTATGGCTTGTGATTTCAATACTATATTGGACCTAACAGAAAAAAAAGGGAGGTAATGCTAGATTGGAACCATCTTCCTATTTGCTTCGAGGCAAGGTTTTAGAGCACAACCTAGTGGATATCAAGCCTTGCAATGGGAGGTACACCTAGAATAATAAGAGGATGGGTGACAACTTTATTGCTGAGCGTATTGACAAATTCATGACTTCTTGCTATTGGGTTGGCGGCTTATGGTCTTTGAGGTTTGAGATCCTAGATTGGTGAGGTTTCGACCATTGGCCAATTAAGCTCCACATTTCTTCAAATTGTTTGTAGAGGAAACTGACTTTCAAATTTTAGCTAATGTGGCTCAGGGATCAGGCTTTATTTGATCACGTTGCTAATTGGTGGAGAATTGGGAGACCAGCAGCTGGTATAGTGATGTATACCTTTGCTAAGATGCTCCAGTATGTGAAATATCAGCTCAAAAGGTGGAATATTTTGAGTTTTGGGAATATTTTTTAGGAGAAGGAGGCGCAAGAAGAGTTAAATCTGATTACCAGGATAATTAGGGAGGAGGGGTTGTCCAAATCTCTGGTGAGGGATGAAGCGAGGGCTATCAAGAAGGTGGAAGAATGGGAATTGAGGGAGGAAATTTTTTGGAAGTAGAAAGCCAAAGTTGAGTGGTTACAGGAGGGTGATAGGAATACGGCCTTTTCCTTCAACTCAGTTTGAGCTAGGCAACATGGTAATAGGATAACTTCTTTGGTTTCGGATAATGGAGAGACTATCTATTCCATGAGAGCCATGTGTAATGAAGTAGTTCAATATTTTGCTTCTATTTTCAATGAAGAAGGACCGGGGGGTACTGCTGCTGAAGATTAGATACTCTCCTGTATTCCCAACTTGGTTTCTCAGGAGATGAAGGAGCAGCTGATGCACCCAATCAACCTTGAGGAGCTTAAAAAGACTGTCTTCATGATGAAAAAAGGTAAGGTACCTAGCCCAGATGGATTCCTGATTGAATTTTTTCAGGAGTTCTGGGAAATTGTCAAACTTGATTTATTGGCTGTGGCTCAAGAATCTCAAATCAGCAAACAAATGCTTCGAGCCATGAATTTGACCTTTCTGGCTCTTATTCCAAAGAGAGAAGGGGCTGATCGCCTAAGTCAATTCAGGCCGATCTCTCTTTGCAACGTTGTTTATAAAATTATCTCCAAGTTGATAGCTGAAAGATTGAAAAAGTGGTAGGGGGTGCTGATCTCTGAGGAACAAAGCGGCTTTGTGGAGGGGCAGTAGATTTTAGATGGGATTGTGGTGGCTACTGAGGCTATCCACTCCATGTCCAAATTTAGGGAGAAGACGATGTTTATGAAGCTGGATATGTCAAAGGCATATGACAGGGTTCAGTGGTCCTTTTTGTAGAAGGTCTTGGCTGCCTTTGGTTTCGAGGAAGAATGGATCAAATGGGTGATGAGTTGTGTGAATTCGATCTCATTCTCTATTTTGGTGAATGGAGAGCACTCACAACTCTTTGGAACTTTGCGTGGTTTGAGGCAAGGGGATCCATTATCTCCATATTTGTTTCTTCTTCTGGCGGAAGGTCTTGGACAGCTGATCAGAAGGAAGATTGGTGAAGGCACTATTCAAGGATGGAGGTGGGGAGGTAACCTTCCTATTCTTTCTCACCTTCAGTTTGTGGATAATGTGGCTTTGCTGGGAATGGCTAACATGAGGGAGGTAGCGAACATTCGCAGTAGTTTGGATGCTTACTTGGCTGCCATGGAACAGGGTATTAATGAGGATAAATCATCTATTTTTTTCTTCAACACTCTACCACCTATACAGAGGAGGGTGGCTGACACTCTTCGATTTCAAATTGGTAGCCTTCTGGTCCTTTATCTTGGTAGCATCTGTTGGTTCTCTCTGTGACTTGAGCCTGTACTAACTAGCTCCTAGGGTCTGCCAAGCTAGGCCTCACATTATACACATGCCGATACACCATTTGACTCAGCACTGCCAGCCCCAGACTACTGACATCCGTCTGCCACCTTTCACGCCCTTGGGAATCGACAGACTGTGCCCGGGAATAAGAAGATTCAATTCTTTTCTTCAAAATTCTTCAAAAATGAATGTCTGCTCGCCTACATCAGCCAGAGCTACGTGCTCACTAAGAGCTGCAGCCGCTAGGTCGAAAAGAAAAACCTCGTAGTGTACATCCTTAGCTTCCAACTGAACATCGACGACTCTGGCCAACTTTATATCAACATTCATTGAAGGCCCTACAGCATCAAGAATTAGGATAGCTCATGTTAAACTGACAAACAATTTCTGAATAAAAAGTCTGTATATTTTTACAGGAGCTTATGTGTAAATAAAATACAAATTTAGTGAAAAAATTCTTTGTGGATTTAATATGGTATCCATAGACCATATTACATCCACAAAGAATTTCTTGATAAAACGTGTATTGTATGGTAGTATCAATAAACCCATTATCATAATATAAATGTTGTATCCAATTTTTTAGAGTCTAGAATAAAACTTGTGTTGTACCTTTACAAAATTAAAAGTTTAATACAGTTTCAATAAATTGTTGTATTAACCCATCATCACCAAATAAATGTTGCACTGTTTGTAAATATAATTGAAAAAATAACTGTATTTATAAATTATATTGTCAAATTTGTTCTCTTTCTATATATAGCAACCATTACATCTAATCTATAAAGACATTTGGCCATGGATTGATTCTTTGGGCAGCTATACACAATTATTGTATCCATGATTCATAGAAAATGATTGATTAAGGCAATTAAATTAAATTACCTTTCAAAGGAAAATTGTGAAAACACGACCTTCAACTCAACTTGCACCCTCTGGAAGAATAATCTTGCTAAGAGTCGGGTCCCATGTTAGAGGCTAGCTAATTCTTTTTAAAGGGGCACTACTGAGAAATTATAGGAGTCTTTCTCCTTATAAGTAGGCTCATGATTTTTTAAAATTTATGCAATGCATGTTGCTTAGAGAAACTATGAGCATTTTACTACAAAACTTTTGATTGAAAAATAAAAATAAAAAAATGATTAGATGCAAATGATAGTTGGCAACCAAAAAAATAGGAGCAGCCATGCAAATCTTCAGCCCCTTTCTACTTCCCACCCCTCAAAAGCTTCTCCCTAAACAATAGTTGCTCCTATTATTAAGGTGCAAATATTTTGTAAGTAGTTTTTAAACATATGATAATGCATGGGACCCCTCTGCCCAAGATTATAGAAGCAATATCCCCTAGCATGGGACCCCTCTATAAATGATATTGTATATGGTGAGTTTCAGTTGTTTAAGGCACCCCATGCACAATCATCAACTGATAAGTGTGGCAAATGTGTCCTCAAAAAAATTAATACACGATCATCGATTGCATATTCATGTGGCAATCTTTATTTTTGGAATACTATGATATGTATGTGTGGCATCTTTTCTATGCATTCAATACATTTTTTTAAAAATCGTGCATGTGCATGAATTCAAATTTGTGTTTTGAACTCCTTAGCCTTATGCTTTTCTTTATTCTAGATTATATTAACAGTTGCCCCGAAGGTGCAAGTTACACTGGAAGAAATGTATATTTGAGTTTCGTGATTGTCTTTGATAATTATTTACCAACTCTCCCTGCTACACGAGAATGATCACCCATCGTACAAAATTTATATTGTAATACGAGCAATGCCCCTTTATACATCTATGTTGCATGCACTTTACAAAAGATTCAATACTCACTTTAATCACAACGAAAGCATCAAGATAAACTCCATAACCTCAATGTATTACCCCCACATCAGTGTCATTATATTGTTGATTCGATCCACACATCAGACATAAAATCTTTCTGTAATCGAATAGAAAATAGTCAATAATAGATGCTACCACCATGCAAGCTACAAACAACTGCCTTGACGTCAGGGCATGTGTATGATATGGGCCCTTTGGGGTACAATATCACACCCTAATCAAAATCAAGGGAGTTATTGTTTTGACATAGAGATTGAGAAAAGATGATATCTCTTTCCATAAATAATGTAAGCCATTGTAGACTAAAGGATTACATGGCGATTCAAATCCTAATCAGTCCACCCCTACAATTATTTTACACAGATTTATTTTGACATTCAAATACATTATTACAGATCATGAAAGCGGTGAAATATTTCAAGGTGAGTTGGGTGACAATGGTGAGAAGCAATAGAAAGTTATTGCATTCTAATGAAAGGAAAAATATTTCAAGGTGAGTTAGGCAATGATGGTGAGAAGCAATGGAAATTTCTTGCAATCTCAATAAAGGGAAGTGATGAAGGAAAATATCACGAGAGACAAATTAATGATGATGAAGACTACACCAACTCTACCACCACTAGTTACACCAAATTTTTTATGTTTCATTTTTTATTATAATTTTATATATTACAACATTATAATAAAATTTATATTAATATTATATATTAAAATATATTATATTTCAATATATTATATTATATATATTATATTAAATATTAGACTATACATATAATATGGGTGTTGCGTCTGACCTTCCAAGGATAAAAGGCTTGGGGTTTTGTATAAACTATTATCTCTAGAATCCATTGAATCCCTAGCCATTTTTTATGTCTTGCTCTACTCTGTATTCGTGGACAAGATAAACAAATAACTGTGGCGATCCTCTTCGCATATCTTGCATCACTACAACCAGCTCGTAAGGTGCATCTAGAAGCCTCCCCTGCCTCTACAAAATCTACAAACATGTGAACTTTGAAGTGTCTGCATTTCATATTAGATAGAGTGCAACTTACACTTCATCCACACTCATTTTTAGAGGTAGAGTTCTTGAAACAAATCTACTCAATTATAAATCTATACAATATCATAAATTTATTAGCAACTAATGTCTTTTCAGTACTTACAACTCTTTTATTGGCCTTCACGTTGCTTTGCCCCAAAGGGAAATCACAGTGGTAGGAGGCAGTGGCCTCTTCTATAAAGTCCATGACCATGCTCTCATATGATCATACCAAAAAAAATTCTTTAGTAATGTCTAGTCTATTCAAAACCATTAGCTTGTTGGGAAGATATCGACAAAGGCAGTGGGGCTGACAAAGGCGGTGGCTGAAACCAGGGGTAGTGAAACCAGGGCAGCCCAAATATCTGCATCTCCAATGTCCATTTGTCACTTGCCTTGCCATATATGCCCACCAATTTGTAACCTCAAATAATACCTCCCAAAATGTATCATCACCTACTTTATAGCTTTTCAAGTAGGTGTGAGACAAATCTTTGGGGTTGTCACCCAAATAGAAACGCCTCTAGCATAATTATTTTTTAACTAAAAGATATCACTATTTTTTAATAAAAAGGGAAAAAATAATAATCTATTTTAGTTTTTTTACCACATTACCTTTCAAGTCAAAACAAAAAGACATTTAACTTTTTTGCTCCTAGTTCCCAGGTGAGTCATGGTGCACCACTTGCCATGTCCATGACATTTTTATCCATTCATCATCGAATGAGTAGACCAATTTTGTATACAAATGTAAGAAATTTGAATGATAATGTTTGACCACTAGTTGGTAGTACCTGCACGCACTGTGTCTTCTTCCTTGGATCAATTCTTTAGTTGTGAGTCTGGGCCCTTCCAGGATTTGATAATGTGTCAACATGTACAACCAATGGGAGGTTGACAAGCATTTGCTGGCAGTCTGGGGTGTCAGTGTTGGTAGGTCTTGGGCTGTCAATCGGTTAGACCTTTGGAAATCTTGAGAAATAATGATGTCATAACAAGTGGTGAGTTGTAGTTCTGGGGTGTCAGAGATCGGCATCTCATTGGTAAAAGGCAAGCAAACAAGAGGATGCCACATGGCACTATCAGAACAGTCTCAGCTTATATTTGATGGCCGCGTGCCTGCCAGCTATGCAAAGTAGAATTGAGAACGAGCTCAGGAAAGACATGAATAAAATAATGCTGAAAATATCCTTTTTAAACAATACCTATCTTGCAAGCAGAGCAATGTGACAACTTATGGTATGGCATTAACATGTTTCTAGAAGGCCATTATGATTCTCTATACAAAGATGTATGGTTCACCTTCCTTTTCTCTAATTAACCATCTTTGGTAATTAGATTTTTTTTTCACAATTTAAAACTATATTAGAATATATATTATATAAAATATTATTTATATATAATATATAATATTTATATAATAATTAGCATTATATTATTTAATAAATACTATAAATTTATAATACTACATATAATATATTACTATAATTATAATATATTCATATCAATTATTATTATAATTTATAATATTCTATACATTAACTATAGGGACTAAATTGTAGATTTTATGTATTATGCTCCTTTACTACTTGCGTAAAATCACAATAAATGTCATCAAAATTATTTATTATAGTAACAAATTTTATTGACATTATTACGATCTTATATAACAAAAAAAAAATCTACATAATCTACTTCAAGTTATAATCAAAGCTATTTTAGAGCTAAACACTTTCTCAACCAGGGGTAGGTACTAAAGCCACTTCACAACGCTTGTTATTTCACATCATTATTCAAATTTGATTTAATTTTCTCATTATATATTTTGTTATTTTATAGTTTATTACTCCACATCATCCTTGAAGTATAATTTAATTTTCCTATTATCTATTTTGTAATAGCTTTTAAAATTGATATTTGATTAATCAAATGTAAATGGTATCTCTAAGGGCATACCCTTATAGATTTATACCAAAAACACATATATATTATTGAATGAATGAAATATTTTAATAATGTCCACGAGACCAAGGAATTTATGGGACCGAGAGTTGATCACTACTTCTTGACATAAAGGTTGTTCTACTACTGTTGTAGAATTTCTAATCTCTTCTCCACGCTAACTCTTCTACTATGGATCTTGATTAAAAAATATGTTGTATTGGTTAACTTTCCTCTTCAAACAAATCAGTTAAATTATTGACCCTCACGCTATCTTTATATTTGATATGAATGTCACCATAGGTTGCACATTCCATAATGAAGTGTCATTCTGTCTCCACTACTCCTTTGTCACAAAATAAACATGTTCTTGTTTTGCATTGTTCTTTGAGTACTGTCCATCTATTGGTTTCACCCCTAAAATGATGCGAGCTAGTCCTCAACTATGCAATCCACATCTTTACTTCTCATTTGATTTTTGCCCTTATGTATGTCTTTTCTCTATGCTCCCATGTTGGGTTAAATTATTGATGTAGTATATTTTCTTCCACCCCAACTATTTTGCTTACACAGTTGTCTTGAGTTTCTCTCTCACATATTTTTTTATTTCTTCATTAGTGTTTGGGCATTCTTATATGTTGATGTCCCATTTACTCATCCATTTATTATTTGGTTTCATTCACATGTTTTTTCTTATGTTTAATTCTTCTTCTAATACCATTTGAAATGTTGATAATTCTAGGTACTTTACATCTTTTTAAAATAACTTAATATCAGAATCATTATTGATGCTTTCAACGAAAAAATCCTTGTTACATTGAATGAAAGTGCGTGTAACCTGCACTGACAGTCCTACTGAAAGAAAAAATGTCACCGACATTATTTTAGCATGCCATTTTTTTTGGCAGGGAATATATAACCATCGCCCATACCATTAACACCTCTGCATTTGAAAGAGGGTAAATCAACAGAAAACACAAACAATGACTATACTTATAATCAAAGCATGATGCAATATATATGTGTGTGTGTGAGAGAGAGTGTGTGTATATATATATATATATATATATATATATATATATTTTAAATTTAATAGTTTTATACTTGTTTACATCACTAAATCCAAAATAAAAAACAAAACATTTATGTATTTACATTAAAAGAGACTCATATATATATATATATATGAGTCTCTTTTAATGTAAATACATAAATGTCTTGTTTTTTTATTTTGGATTTAGTGATGTAAAAAAGTATAAAACTATTAAATTTAAACTATATATATATATATATATATATATATATATATATATATATATATATATATATATATATATATATATAATAGTTTAAATTTAATAGTTTTATACTTTTTTACATCACTAAATCCAAAATAAAAAAACAAGACATTTATGTATTTACATTAAAAGAGACTCACATATATATATATACATATATGTATATGTATATGTATATGTATATATATATATATATATATATATATATATATATATATATATATATATATGAATGAGTCTCTTTTAATGTAAATACATAAATGTCTTGTTTTTTATTTTGGATTTAGTGATGTAAACAAGTATAAAACTATTAAATTTAATATATATATATATATATATGAGTCTCTTTTGTTTTTTATTTTGGATTTAGTGATGTAAACAAGTATAAAACTATTAAATTTAAATTGCATAAGATATAACATTTAACAATACAGATCTAAATGTAATAGGTAAATTTATGACACTTAATAAATATATAAATGACCAAGGGATAAGCACTTAGTTGATAATTTATTTTGTGTTGTTCATTGTCTATGTATATTTGTGTGATATGCTTTAAAATGACTTTGTAACTACTCAACTTAGGAAATAGAGTGTCAAAATTTGCCAAGACATTGTCGGTGAAGCTTAAACACTTACGACAACCAATCCTATCCATTGTCTATCAAAACTATTCGTGTATGTTTTTTCGATTTGTTTTATTAAAAATTGTTGTATTCACCTATCAAGACGATTTATATGTGTTATGTTGACCTCGGTTCTATGTGCACAATTCAAATTTATCTTCCTTTGTCTTGAAACCCTGGCCTCACTTTTGACACATGATTCACTTGGAAAAGAAAGGGGTTATGGGTTGGACAACCTCAATCATTCCTCGCTAAGTGATTGAGTATTTCCTACGTTCTATTACTTTGAAGAGGGCTCAAATCCCATGTAGTTCCCCCATCTATGTCTATGTGTGCATGATTATGATCCACTAGAATGCAATGCAACTCTATATTTTGACACTTAACCACATGTAATCTTGACCTTGTGTTAGGGCTTAGACTTGGATTTTAGGATTGTCCATTTGAGGGTTTTTTATATTTGGATACTTTTGGATAATGCATCAAGGGTGTGCAAATGGATTTCTCAAGCCTTACCAAGATAAGTGTTAGATCTTAGGTGCTTGATAAATAGAAATGGCCTTAGGATTGATGTGTATTTATAGATGACTCTTTGGGTAATTTCCCCCCATAACCGACTTGTGAAACGTGCAAGCTGACCCAAGAGAGTGATTTGAATTTGAAAAATAGTTGTTAGAGGATCTTGGGACACTACCAATAAAGGTAAACACCACCGATAATTGCCAAAGTTTGAATATAGTTGGTATTATTTAAGAACAAAAAAAATAGTAATCTAGAATGTAGCGATAGCCTACTTAAGATTATAGCTTGTTCTGGCACATACTAGAGAGATATTGAGTATGAATGACATCAAATTGAGATAGCCAAGTCAATAGATAGATAAAAAGGTATGAGAGAAATTGACCAAGAATAAAATGTGTATGCAAAATTGATGTATGTCAAAGACATGTCAAAACTAATGATGCCAAGTGTCTAATGGGTAAGTGCACAAAATTGGGGGACAAAAAGTGGCCTACCCGTGGACATGATTTTCTTGAAATTTTAGAAATATGAACTTCTATACATTTTGAGATATATACACTCCAAATTTGAAGATGGTGTAAGAACATGAAATGTAGCATTTCGAGTCTAGTTTCTAAAATATTAAATGTTTTTAAAAAATGTTAATTATAACTAGGCCAAACATCTAAAATTTGAAGAGAAACTCCTTTTTTTTTAAACATAGTAGATAGACGATCGTGTTGTGCACCATTTTTTCAGCAACATTTAATATTATTTGAAATCCTTTGGGGAAAATTTAGATAAGATCTTCTAGTAGGTCACCTATATTTTTTCAATGAATAGTTTTTTTAATGAATTTTGTAAGTAAATAGATGTTAAAAACTGACAAAGAAATGGATAACCATCTGTGTGACACGCCTAACTACCTCAAAAAAAATGTGTTTTTTTTTTTTTTTGAATGTGTGTAGAATTAGGCCTACTTGGTCACTATATAACTTGTTTTTCACTTGGATCAATGAAATACAAATTACATGAACATGAATATGCATGTATGTTTGTGGCATGTAGTGGCCTAGAAAGGCATAGTCAAAAATCAACATAGTTTGAAACCTTAAATTAATCCAAAAATTATAAAAATAATATTTTTGAAAGAGGAGAGCGTGCTCGTCGTGATGGTATCAAGTTTTTAAATTTTCATGTTGATATACTTAGTGTATTTGGAAATCAAAGTTGAAATTTTTTATTTATTTTCATACCTTTAGAAACTTGGTTGTACATTGACAGTCCAAGCCTTTGACTCGGGAATCCAAGCCATTCTCGATCGAAAAGGCATGGAAATTGAATTCAAATTTAAATATTGTGATCACGTTACTTAATAATGCAAATACGTTAATAACATAATCATGTTACATATTCTCAACATCCTAAAACCTGAATAGGAGCCATTAGGCCTAGTAGTCTTAAGATCAAATATTGGTTGATCAAGATTGTTATTTGGGACCAATGTTCTTGTCAAGAATTGATAGCATGAAATGATAATTGGAGATGTATTAACCTATGAATCAATTTATTGTTCCTTTGATCCCAATATGGTGTGCAATTGGGTCAATAGATCTCAAATTGACATTAGATTGGCATATTTCCTTGGATGGAGCTTGGTTGGCCATAATTACGTATCAAACTAAACTAAATACTTGGTTTTTTATAATATGGTTGAAATTAGAGACCCAATTGACATCATATGGATGTAATTCCTTTCTCAAGGATCATTTAACCCTGATTGTGTATTAGATTGAACTAAATATTGAATTAGTTTAATATGGTGTGCTATCAAATCCCTAATTGACATTATATTGAAGGAATTCCTTGCACGGGGACCAATTACTCTTAATTACAAATTATATTGAAGAAAATAATTGATTAGTTAAATATGATGTGCAATTAGGAAAAAATATTCACAATGGACATTAGATGGACACAATTCATTGCATGGGGTGAAAAATGCCTCGATTGATATTCTAGGTGGAAGCAGTTAATTACATAGGACTTAATTGTCATCAATTATGTATAATATTGAAAAAAATATAAATTTATTTAACATAGTGTAATTAGAGCTGTAAATGACATTAGATGGATGTAATTCCTTGTTTGGGGATTGAGTGGCCCCAATTGCATATCATATTGAACCTAAACACTCAATTGGTTTAATATGGTATGCAATCAAGGGTAATGGAACCCAATTGGAACATCATATGGATAAAATTACTTTCATGGGGATCAGTTGGCCCTGATTATGTATAAGATAAAACCAAATACATGATTAGCTAGATATAGTTTACAATCAGGGCCAACAAAATTGTAATTGATATTAGATGTATTCATTTACTTGCATGAGCCTTGGTTGGCCATAATTGCATATCAACTAAACTAAATACTTGGGTCAATCAATATGTTATGTATTTGGGACCAACAGAGCCCCCTATTGATAGTAGAAGGATGAAATTTCTTACACAAGGCTTGTTTGGACTAAATTTCATATCATATTGAACCAAATATTCTTTTAGTTGAATTTTGGTGCATAATTAAAATCTCAATTGTTATTAGATGGATGTAATTCCTTACAGAGGGTTCAATTGGTCTTGATTTCATATCAGATTGAATCAAACACTCAACTATTTTAATAAGGCATGTAATTAGGGCCCTAATTAAATTATGTTGACACAATTCCTTGGGCAAGCCTTGATTGACCCCAGTTATGTATCATCTGGGACTGAATACTTGATTGGTTCAATATGGTATGCAATCAGGGCCAAGTAATCCCCAATTTCCATTATATATGAATGTAATTTCTTACACACGGCTCTTTTGGACTGAATTACATATCAAATTAAAAAATATTTATTTTTTTAATATGATGAGAACTTGGATCCCCAATTGATATCATATGGATGAAATTTCTTACATTGAGGCTAAGTAGGCCCCTAGGATAAATTTAGCTCTAATTAACATCCTTTTTACATAGTAAAAATTAGGTTCAAAGGGATGAACTTGGTTAAAATTACATCAGTCATTATCTCAATTGACTTCATCAGCTCAATCTATGATGATGTGGGGGATAATTGATCCCAAAGTCACATTCTTTACTCACAGATCTAGGTTCAAGGAGCTCAAATTTTCCCCAATCAGCATCATGATTGTACCTTATATACCTTAAAACCTATACCCTAAGCCCTAATCCCTAAAGTTACTAATCCCTAAACTCTAAATCATAAATATAAACTCTTTAAACCTTGAACCAATCATTTTAGCCTAGCTTAACATCATTTAGACTAATAATTAAGCTCACAGGGCTTAATTTGGCCTAAATCACATGACTGATTACCCCATTTGACTAATTTACTCAATCTACATGATGACATCAAGGGTATAATGATAACCCAAAAACACATTTTATAGTCACAAATGGGTCTAAGTGATTCAAATTATCCTCAATTATCTTTGTGATTGACCCTATGTACCCTAACCATGTTTATATATTAAAACCAAGAAGCTATAAACCATAAAACCTAAACATTGTACCCTAAATTGTAAACCATAAACTTTCCCGATTTACCAACTTAAATTTAGTCCTAATTAACATCCTTTGTATTAAGAATTAGGTTTGAACACATGTCATAGAGTGATTAGACATTAATATACATGTCCTTAAACCTAAACCCTATGCCCTAATCCATAATCCCTAAAACATAAATAGTAAGCCCTATGCCCTGATTCCCACTACACTACATGCCACAAACATATATGCCTTATGATATAACTGATTTTGTCACAATATGTCATAAAATGCACTTTTTAAACCTATGGCTAAAGCCTTTGGAGTACCAATATAGCTTTGCATCTAAAGTAAATTGAGGCTATTTTGAGCCCTTTCATCCTAATTAACCAAAGAGGAGGAACTAGTTGACTCTTTTAATCTTGGAGGCATTTGAGGCCAATTTGAACCCCTTTAATAACAAGATATCATTTGGGGCAAAATTAAAAGGTCGATCTCTTCTGTCATGAATTGATCCAGTTAGTCAATTTATGCAATTCCCTACGTGATATGGGCAAAATTGAGCCCCTAAACCTAATTTATGGCTCAGTTAACTGTATAACATGTATGCAACATGTACATGGCATAATTGACCCTACTTTTATCAAAAATGCAAACATGAAGGTAATCAAGTCATAAATAGGTGTCACAAGCAACTCAAATTTTCTTTAATTACCTTTGTGATTGGACCTTATATCCAATATCTTAAAACCTAAATTATATACCATTTAACTTTAACCCTAAGCTCTATATTATTTACATTAAACCTTAAGCCATAAGCCCTAAACCCCAAACCCTTTAAATTATAAACCTTAAACCCTAAACCAATAAATTCAGCCCTAATTAACATCCTTTATATATATATATAGTAAGAGTTAGGTTCATAGGGATGAACTTGGTTAAAATTGCATCAGTCATTACCACAATTGACTTTGTAGGCTCAATTTGTGATGATGTGGAGATAATTGATCCCAAAGTCACATTCTTTACTCACAAATCTAGGTTCAAGGAGCTCAAATTTATCCCAATCACCATCATGATTGTACCTTATATACCCTAAAACCTGTACCCTGAGCCCTAATCCCTAATGTTCCTAATCCCTAAACTCTAAACCATAAATATAAACTCTTTAAACCTTGAACCAATCATTTTAGCCCAGATTAACATCATTTAGACTAATAATTAAGCTCATAAGGCTCTATTTGGCCTAAATCACATGACTGATTACCCCGTTTGACTAATTTACTCAATCTACACGATGACATCTAGGGTGTAATGATAACCCAAAAACACATTTTATAGTCACAAATGGGTCCAATTGATTCAAATTGTCCTCAATTATCTTTGTGATTGACCCTATGTACCTTAAACCATGTATATACATTAAAACCTAGAAGTCGTAAACCATAAACCCTAAACACTATACCCTAAATTGTAAACCATAAGATTTCCCTATTTACCAATTGATTTAGTCCCAATTAACATCCTTTGTAGTAAAAATTAGGTTCACACATGACATAGAGTGATTAGACCTTATATACACCCTTAAACCCAAACCCTACATGCCCTAATCCCTAAACCCTATAACATAAAATGTAATCCCTAATCCCTAAAATATATATTGTAATCCCTAATCCCTTATCTATATTAAATATAATGTGATCATGTTATTATTAACATAGGCAACACTCAGTTCTCAATGCCAATTACCAACCCCAAAGCTTATATTGACAATAATGTGATCATGTTATTACATAATGCGATCACATTATTGTCAATATAAGCTTCTCAATGCGTGGGATGGGGCAGAACCTTATATAAGACATAACATGATCACTTTATATAAAAATATCGAGTTAGGATTATTTTAGATTAAGCTCACTTACCAACAACTATTTTTAACCCAAATTGAGAATTATGTCCCCACAAACATTCTCTATGTACTTCTGTGAGATCTATGTATTGTCAATTATCCCTTTTAATGGGTGTCAGATCATGTTCGAACAGGAAGAGGAAGATGTTGAAGAACAAAACACCAGAGGAATTAGAAGATGTAATAGAGAAACACAAGCTACAAATGTGAAAACTTCATGGTAAACAAGGTACAAACCCTCATCCTGACGAACCAAATGCCATAGATAATTTGTCAATTGATGATAATGAATTAAACAATGATGAAATTGATCATAATCAATTGAATAATGTTGAAATCAACCATAATGAAATGAATAATAATGAAATTAAAAATAATGAATTAGTTAATGTTGGAAGTTCACATTCAAAGTTCCAAGTTTTTGATTTTGTTGATGATGAGTGTATGTATGATGCTTCACCCGAATGAAGAAAAGTTGATGGAAACAAATAATGATGAAATTAACCATCAAGAAAATTTTATGGAAACATATAATGAAGAAAATAACAATGAATAAAATTTCATCCCACCTCCAACTAATGAAAATAATAGTGATTTTGAAACACCCTCTCAACAAATTCTACAATTACCAACACCTCCAAGAATTATGCGTAGAAAAGACAAGTACTTAATTGAAGTCGATGAAAATATTTTAGAACCAATGCATAATAAAATGTTTGATCATCACTCAAGAAGATTGGATCAACAAATTTGAGATACTTTCTTTCATAATTTGGAGTATGATATTCTAAGATGTCAATTATTTATTTCATTGATAAAATTGATTAAGACGAGACCTATAATGTACACATTATGACTAAGAACATCTAACATGGATGATGAAAATAATGAAATTGTTGAAAATCTACATGATGCATATCATACTGTAGGCCCAAAATCATACACCAAAGATTGTAATGTTGCTCGACGTATACTTACAACTTGTGCAGTGAGTGACAAAATAGGGAGAAAACAAATGGTTTCAAAAACAAGTTGAACACTTAATATAAACAAAATAATAATAAAGTAATTGAAAGATGTGAAAGACTTAATGAACCTAATACCAATGAGATTTTGGCATTCGCTAGTAGACTTACATGAAAACAAGGCTATAGCTGATACTCTCAAAGAGTTACTTGCTCAATTTTGGAAAGAAAATACAAGAGTTTCACCCAATGCAAGAGACATGAAAAGAAGAGTTGGTTCTCGTAATTGTGAACCCCAAGAGAGAGTTTTAAATCTTATAAATTAAAGAAGCTTCATAATCTAACATGTTTTGATGTATTGAAAATGAATAAAGTGGTTTTGGTGTGGTTCAAGGCCGTATAATATGGATTTGGTGACTGTGGATTTAAGATAGGGCTAATTAGGCCTAATTGAAGGGTGGTTTATAAAGGAAGTGTTGTCTAGGAGTGGAGTTAGGTAAGAAAATTTGACACAAACTTGTAAGGAGAAAGAGGGTGACTGTAAAAGGTTTTAAATCTCCATAAGAGTTAATATATTTCTCAAACCAAGAGAATTTGCAAAAAAAAGCTACTCGCCTTAAGAGACCATTGTGAGCCCTATATGTGGACTTGAATGTTGAAGTGTGTTTGAGAACTTGTAATAGGTTAAGGTAGGTGTGATTTGACCATTTAATAACATCTATGATAGAGGACTAACTCCTTGTGACCTATATCAATTTTTGGTTATTCAAACCTAAGAGGATTGCCTAGTGAGAAGATAGTGAAAGAGTGAGAGAATGTTTGTGAATGGAATACATGAAATGAGTTAGAGAATGAATGTGAGAGGTTTTTAAGAGGTTTAATGATAAAAATAAGTGTTGACCATTTTGGTCCAGTAGGCCAAAATTTGTCTCCTTCTTTCCCTACTATTCTGAGCCGTCAGTCTTGAATATATCCACCTTACTGCAAATGCTCAATCTCCCTTTGAAATAAGTCCTGTTCTTATAAAGAGTTGAGAGATCTAAGACCTGTAGGTTTTTGATTCAATATGGAGCTTATTTTTATTTGATAAATTTCCTTGGACAATCCTTTTGGCAAGGGAATGGTCTAGTTCAAAGAATGTAAGTCTTTTACAAAGTTCCAAAGACAAAGTGCCCTTGCGGAGGGCAGTCAAGTTTCAAACTGGACCATTCAAGCAGGCTACGAAGGGAAATTATGGACCCAAAGTGCCTTTGCAAAGGGCAAAGAGAACCTTCAAAAAAATGACAAGGCAAAAGGCTGAAAGGTAAGTTTCCCTTCAGAGAAGATCCATGCAAAAGATAAAGGATTTCTTCAGACTTTTGTCTGAAGAAAATCCATGTAGAACCAAAGGGTGAATTCCTTCGGACAAAGTGCCTGAAGGAATTCCTTTAGACATTTTGTCTGAAAAAATTCAAAAAGGGACTAAGGCAAATTCCTTTGGACAAAAGCCTGAAGGAATTCCTTCAGACTTTTGTCTAAAGGAATTCCTTCGAACACATTTTGTCTGAAAAAATTCACAAAGGGACTAAGGTAAATTCCTTCAGACAAAAGCCCAAAGGAATTCCTTCAGACTTTTGTCTGAAGGAATTTATAAATAAAAATACTAAGACATGAAGACCAAGACATGAAGGTGGGTTTTACTTCGGGCAAAATATCTGAAGGAATTCCTTCGAACATTTTGTCTGAAGGAATTAAGAAGACAAGGGAGCCCGGAGGGCAAGTACCCTTGTGGGAGACTATCAATGACCAAAAAGGGACCTTTTCCATTTTTCTAAAGGGATGCCTTCCCTTCGAGAAGGTTCATTTGCAAAGGGCTGAAGGAATAACCAAAGGGATGATGGGCCCAAGAACATCAATCTTAACATAGTGAACTATCCATTGGATTTCAAACATCTCATGACGAGCATGTGAACATCAAATTCAAGGCAAGAATATAGCTGTTGGTTTTTTAAAAGTGATAAGCCTGCAAACATCAATTTTGATGGGATGCATTAGCTAAAAAAGGAGCCTGAAGAGCCAAGAAATGATAGAAGATAGCCCTAAGGGCTAAAGAGCCAGGAAAAGGAAAAAATCCAAGCGCATGAGTAAATAAAATAGTCTGAGTGGTATAAAAAGCATTGGCACAAGAAGTTATTGCAATGGATGAAACAGTCCCAAGGGGAGCATGGGCAATCAATAGAGTGGCCCTTTTTCCTCATTTCACATTACAGTCACGTAAATTTCATTGAGAAGTGGTTTGTCATTCAAACAGATAAAGTGACCCATGCTCTTGTAGTGACATGTAATACGGGTTAAGCACCAAAGTCAAGACTTGAGACATCCACAACATGGTCCCTTCATTAGTTTCCTCTTTCCAATGTGTTCAATGCAGTATGGGCTACCTATTCTTGGAAAGCGCTAAAGTCTTCTTCTTGATGCTATATATTGTAACCTCTCAAGAGAGGAATATATCTCTCATTTTTGTAAGGCAAAGCCCTACCAAAATTTTACCTTTGATCAATAACAATGTGTTTTACTTCTATCTAGATGGATATACTTTTGAGTGTGTCTATGTATCAACTCTGTGCTCAGTCATTTTTATCTTGATGCTTTCATAGATTGACACCAACATACCTAGTGTAGCCAAAGCACCATTTCTGTAGGTTAATAGGAAGTGCTGCATTTGGAGCACAGAGACATAAGAGTAGTTATCTGACAGTGTGTTTTCTATAGCGCCTGTGGTAAGTTCATTTTTTATGTCTTCATTAAGCCCCTTGTTAAAGTTCCCTACTGTTTGGTCTTTCTATCAAATAAAGTGTCTATTCACCCCCTTCTAGTTTGAAGTGATAAAATAGTTTAGTAGATCAAAATCATTTGGTGCATCACCATTTAGATAATTTAAGTTTTGGTTATATCCTTCTCCCTTTTCACCCCCCCCCCATTATTATTAGTAGTAGTGAAAGACCTCAGAGATGCATCAAAGGGAGCTAGCCCTTATCTAGCGATTCTTCCCCTAGTTTTACCAAACCCACAACAAGATGGGAGTCTCCATTATGTCACATGGAAGAGAGAAGCTCAGCCTTCTTTCAAGGGTGTAATCCATGGCATCAACAATAAATGTCTCTAAAGTGTACAAAAAAAGGTACAAATAGAATAAGACCGTTAAACCTAAGTCATAAGAGTGTCATTAGTCATTTCCACTACACATAATGAAATAAAAATTTTAATTTAAAAAAATATGGGAGATCCAATATTTATAACATTGAAAAGAATAATTTTTTAATTCTCATTTGTACACATACAATATTAAATATGATATCCAATAGATAATAATTTGGAAGATCAAAACAACACTATACACTAACACATAATGAAATAAAAACTTAATATAAATTAGATAGATTGCCATGCTAGGCATATAATATAGGCACATGTGTCCAATGTCAATAATACATAGATTGTCATGATAGGCGTAAAAAAAATTACATCTACCAACATAGTATCTAATGTTGGTTGAATGTCATATGCATATATACAATGTCAAAAATACATAAATTGCCATATAGGCATACAAAGTTGTACATTTCATGTGTAAGACATTCTATTCATCAAATAGCCTCCCTCTATTTGCCTTCCTCGTAGAAGACTCTCCATGGGATGTCCTGCTAGTAGATGGAGACCCCTTTAATGCCTAGGATTGCTCCAAGGTCCGACTACAGATCCTACGCTCATAGCTAGCTTATATCTGAGCCTATTCAAATACAAGAATTATTATGAAACAAACTTAAATTACATTCAAATAATTATTAAGAAATTAATTTTAAACTACAATAAAAAATCATTTAAACATGCACTTATTGCAAGCTCACGATCCTACTCAATTTGTTTTTCATGCTCAAACAAGTCAATGGCAAGCTCATATGTTCGAATAGGCATCTCAAATATAGGAGGAACATCAGAAGTTGCCCTACTCATCATCTGACTAGGTCTATCAGTTATCGTAGGATAACCATGCATACACAATACATTTACATAAGTTATATTTGCCCGTAGTACATGTACTAAAATTATTAAAACAAGTCTATTTATATAATTTAAAACTACAAGAAGTAATATATACTTCTATCAGTGTCTATGCACATGACATTGTAGTAGTAATGCCTATGTTTTTCTCAGCTCGTAGAGAGGGAGGAGTGTCTACTCCAGCCATCAACTGTTCATGTAAATAATGTCTCACTTAGTTTTATATAAAGTATCAAATCTTATATAAGGAAACCAAAATGATCAATATAAGCACTTGTATATAAAATATTTGTCTATATAAGTACATGAATGCAATGACACATTATAGGAAATAAGAGGACTAGCATGCACATGAAATAAGAGCAACAACCTTGGACCAAAACCAACATTAGAGGATTAGTGAAAGGGAATATATAATATATACTAGTTTCTTTTTTTTCATTTATAAATATAAATATACTTGTGTCAAGATCTTCAATTTATACTATATTAAATGTTAGACTATATTGGTTGTTTATTTATTACTTGTTTAAAAATAGGGGTTTGACTTAGGTAGGACCCTCATAACTACTTCCCTTTTGTATGGTCTTACAAGGTCATTTGATCTTATTATCACTTTTCAAGGAAGGATAATAAAAAGTAGACATGTTTGACAATCATATCCCCTTTTTGAGAAATGATTTGGGCAACCAGTGGGTGGGTTTTGACACTCATGCCAGATCTTAACCTAATCACAAGGAGGTATGTGTTGTGTATGCGTTGGGGATGACATTGATGATTATAGTAGTTCCTCAGTATTTATTGGAGATCGTTATTTAAGTAGATTAGTCTGGGATATTTATTTCACATGCCTACCATAATATATATATATATATATATATATATATATATATATATGGATCTTATAAAAATGTTGGGTGACAAATATAGATGGGAAAGAGAGAAAAATGATTGTTTGTGTTTACCCATATCAAAGATGAGGAATTAAATGCTACATGTGTAGTCATGTCAAGTTTGTGTCCTTATGGTTTTAGATGCAATATGGTCATAGGAATTTTAGTTTGCATTATTAGGAAAGTATTTGGGAAAGAAGTATATGAACGAGACTCCCATTTAATAGGATATTATCACTTCCAAGCTAAATTCCACTAGGAAAATGGGAGTATATTCATAAGGAAGCTTCAAATATTTTGTGGAAAAATGTGCTTCATGTTTTCTTC
The DNA here is from genome assembly GCA_037957365.1 of Torreya grandis. Classification (NCBI taxonomy): domain Eukaryota; kingdom Viridiplantae; phylum Streptophyta; class Pinopsida; order Cupressales; family Taxaceae; genus Torreya; species Torreya grandis. Next base: position 593,029 of record JARHVA010000870.1, on the reverse strand, counting down.
ATAAATAATGTCCTATCCTTGGAAGCATGTAATAGATTTTTTGTAAAATAGTGTATTGATCTCGGGTAATAGAAAGAGAAAATGTACCATATGGGTAGTGGGTAGAAGATATGAATACAATGTCTTCATCCTTAATCAGTGACCCTATAAGAACACTGTAGGATGTTACTCCCAAGGAAGCATGGTCTAACATAAGACCATTCATGACTTTTATGTTTTTGGTTGTGTTATTTTTGCATTAATTCCTGAGAAGAGAAGTAAATTAGATGCAAAGAGCAAAACATATATGTTTGTTGTGTTATGTCTATTGTTAATGATGCATATTTCTTCTCTTTTACCTTAAATTCCCTTGCTATTATCACTTATTTTCAAGGGTAACATGTGGATTTATGTATAATGGTAATAGTGACATGAGTCAAAATGAGAATATGACTATATTGAGCTTAGTAACTTCATTTTCAAGATAGTGTTACCTAGAAGGACCCCTAGATAAGTGTTAGATTCATTTTATATAAGTATCCTTGTGGCATGTGAACTACCCTTATCTAATCTTGAATGAGAGTATTCATGGAATCTTTGTGGGATTTGCCAAAAGTAGTTATATAAATACTGATAAGCCTATTCTCGTAGATTGTAACTATTGTAAATAACTGAGTAAGGATAAAGAGAGAGAACATGAAAATAGAGAAATATAAATTTAACTTAAATTTACAAGGCAAATATACATAGACTAAATGTACATAGATCATAAGATTAACTCAAAATTTTACCTCTGTATAGGTAAATGGTGTCATCCTAACAAAGGCAGATGCAGTAGTGGATGGCCCAACAACTGGATCCAAATATGTAAACAATGACCGTGATAAATCAAATGTTGTAAATGCTGACTGTGATGATGAACCATCACCTCCTGCAACATAAAAATGACATATATATTATATTAATTTTCTATGTAAATTAGTTATTAGATAAATTAAATTTGGAAATATAACTTAAATTTAACATGACATTTATATGAAATATACCTGCATCTATGTGGTGACTGATGTCCTCATGCCAATTGTGTGTGCCAAAAATTCATCACTCATAAGAATATGTCTAAACCATCTAAACCATTAATGACATCATCATCAGAAGGTTCTATGCACATTACTCCACATGAACTACAAGGGTGGGGTTTTGGTCGAGTAGGTGGTGTACATGTAGCATCACTCTATGAAAGCCTACTCGTATGCTTAATGAGTGTATCAGTGAGTGAACTAAGAGTATGGGGAGTGTCTATCTTCATGACCTGATAAACTATAGAGGGGATCTTAGGCTCAAGAGGCTTTTGGACACAGATATGTGTAGGTCAATTAGGTACATGATGTGCACCTAGTCGATCATGCGTAGAGATTTTTCCTTGGCCCTTTAACTCACTAAAATCAAAATAATTGGGAATATCTTTGAGGAAAAACTCATAGTATAATTTTCTCAAAAAATATAATGGGACCTCATGGTTGTTACATGGTGGATAGTCAAAGACCATCCACCATCAATCCCAAAAATTGGTTGTGATTAAGTTATGTGCACAACGATGGATAGGAAAATGTTTAGTGTTTATGGGAAATGGGGCATTGGTGGCTGGGTTGATGAATAGGGCACAAATGGAGGCTTTTGAAATTTCCTTTTTTTTGACCTATAGGGTTGACAACTTGTTAGCATTATATGCCCTACAAGTATCTCTATATGAGGTCCATCGGTCAATTTGACTCATTATAGAGTCAATTTGACCTAATAAGGTCTCTAAGAAATCAACTAGCTAGGTGCGGTGGGGGTTGGTCTAAGTTGGGTCCCTCATTTTATCCATTAACTCTTCGATTTCAAGTTTTTTTCCCATAATGTTGTTAATCAAAACCTCTTGACTATTAGGGGGTTTTGGGTATCTATAGGAGGGTTAGGTGGAGGTATAGGAGGAACAAGAGGGTTTTGTAGAGGGTTAGGATGAGGAACAACTGGAGGGCTTTATGGAGGGTTTGTTTTAAAAAATAAATTATAATTAAAAATTAGGGTTAAACAATGAAAAAATATGAAAATTTATGGGTCAATAGGGAAGATTTGAATCACTTACCTCTCCTACATGGTGGCATAATTGATCAACAGGTTCGTGGGATGAATCTGGCAGGTTCATTACACTCTCTAGTGTATTGCACATAAAAAGCAGTCGTGAATGCTATGGGGGAGCAAGGGAACTCAAATACAAAACAAGGATTTTGCATTTAGCTTTCCCTTTTTATTTTTTTTGACATACAAGTAATGCGATAATGTTATTAACGTGATCATGTTATTATTATAATTTCCAATAATGTGATCATGTTATGGATTGGTAACCATCAAGCCTAAATTCAAATAACATGATTGTGTTAATTAAATAATGTGATCACATTATTAATTAATGCGATTATGTTACTGATAATGTCCACAAAATTGTCCACCAACTCTGTATACTTACCCTAATACCAAATTTATGTTGTTACATATCTAAATGGAAAGAATTTTAACAACATACATTATGTATAATTCAAATGAGAGAGGTGTTAACCTTAAACTAATTTTAAATACTAAAATATGGTATTAAGTACTTGACAATGACAAACTTGATACACATTTACCTTGCATGACTTGAGCACACAAACATTTTGCTAGTTTGTCATTCTCTCACACCTAAATTTTATCTTATGAGTTTGTTCCTTCTATTTTTATATTACATAGATAGGAGAACCTCATTATCTATTCCAAACCTGTTAAATGTCTTGCACATATATCTCCAGACCCTCAGTTCAGTCCACGTGTATATAGGTCAGTTCTATCCTTTTTGGTCAATATCTCCAATCGGTACTAACTTGATGTGGTCAATATGACTCTCTCCCAACAACAAGAATTTCATAAATTGAACATTTCCTTAGGGTCAACACATTTTCCTAGTGTGTTAGTGGCATGAGAAATCAGCCAATTGGACTCTTATATACACAAATCAAGGTCTCATTCTAAAGGGATTGGTCACTTATCTGATACACATTTATATGCTACTTCACATTGAGCAAATTTGCCCTATTCTTCTCAAATTGTGAATCTATCACTAGGAGCAATCACAAGCCAAAGCTGAAGCACATTGAAAGAAAGTCAAACTAAACATTGTCAAGCATCAAATCAAAATCATCAGCTACATACATTTAACAAAGGAGAATAATTATATAGTCACATTAAGTAGGATAATTATATGTGGCTTGATTTCCCTCTTTGGAGTATCACATACATAGGTAATGGTTAATCATTAAAGTAAAGCTTGTTGGCATCACTTTATGACTCAATTATATTTAATAGATTCAAATCCTTTGATGAGTTATACCATATAGTGAGGTACATATAAGTGAATCTCATAATTTTGAACAAATTCAAGTATATGTCCACTCCTACAACCACATCAATTATAAAGTTTCAAAGAGAAACCAAACTACAAGGTCAAACTGACTAATAATGAGAATGATGTAAAAATTACAGTCAATGCAGTATCGCAACCTACAAACCAACTACAATTTATAGCTCCATCAAATACACAATTTTCAATATTATCATCACCTCCTCGTGTACTACTAAATAAGACACTTGACTACAACCTTATTACACTTCTTATTCCACAAGAGCTTGATCCAAACAGACCTACTCTAAGAATTAATGATGATAATACATATTGTGACTATCATTAAATTATGTGACATTATTTGATTAGATGCTTCAAATTTAGACATAAGATACAAGATCTTATAGATGACAACTTTATCAACTTGGGCACCCCGATAGAGGAATATAGACCAAAAAATAATGGAAATCATAATTTGAATATGTGTAATGATCCATTTCCTAAATAAGAGATAATAAAAACTAAGGATACCTAAGAGGTACATTATGCATACAACATGAATCCTCCACTTGTGATGTATAATCACCTAATAGATGTAATTATTGGTAAACTTATCAATACTTCACTAAAATGGTCTATGATCACATTCAAAAATAGCGATATTTTTTATGACGATTTAAATTTTCATGCACTCTTCATATGAGCCTATATCAATGAACTACGTATACACAGTGTCATGATCGATAATGGTTCAAGTGAAAATGTTTATACAATGAAACTTCTTCACTCCCTTGGATACACACGACAAGATTTACAAGATACATAAAAAATAAATAAGGTATTATATGGAAAAATATATATATCTTAGGACACATAGTATTACCTCTTCAGGTAGGCTCTACCATATTATCCACACCCTTCCTAGTTTTACAAAGTAATAGGGTCTTTGTCATGTTATTAGGATGCCCTTGGATGAAAAAACTTTGTGTTGTACCGTCTACAATTCATTGATGTCTAAAGTACATGCATTAAAACTAGTTCATCACAACTTTACAAGTGTATAACATGATCACCCTCTACAACTAGTGGTATCTCCTCCTCCACCCCCACCACCATTGTAGTTAGTTGTTACACCTAGTCAAGATCATTATACAAATATGGTTGGTACTCTTATTCAAGATCATTAGACTAAGATGATTGTTACATATATGCAAGATATTCTTATATACCTAGTTCAGAGGAACATAGTTGGGCCTACTAGACAACTAGTACTTTAATGTCGATCACATTAGAGAGTTATTCAAGGTCCAAAAAGGCCATCATATCCTTCATTATGTACTTAATTAATACCATATATAGTTTAACATGTTCTACAATGAACACAAGTAGTTAGACATTATCCTACTATAAAACAGACCCTACAGAGTCCTATGCCTTTTAGATTTACCCACCATACACTAAATTCAATGAGTAGTGATCATGATAGTTACTATACAACATGTGACTTCTTATCAGATTTTGACTCACCCATAGATTGTACCTTTCATCCAAAATAGAGGACCTTTACACTATTTGATATAAATAATTCATATGATCTACCTATGATCATTGTTTAGCTTTACCAAACCTCAAATATTACAAAGATATAAAAAAATCAAATAATCGAGAAAATACGAAAATAATGTCCCTTAAGAGTGTCACATGAAAAAATAACAAAATGTTTTCAAATGAATGAGAATAATTTTTGGACTAAATCATTTGATAATTCTTCAAATATTTTATGCTCTACATGGATGAGGTGTAGCAATTTTTTTGTGAGACTACAAATGCTAATGATATATGTTCTCTACATCATGTTTTGATAGATTTTAACTTTAAGATATTTGAGTAGACATTTCAATTTGTATGATTTTTCTCTTCAATTAAACTTTAGTACCTGCCTTCTATATATGTCATGTTATCTACATGAATAATTGTGATGAAATTGAGATTGATACAATTCAAGAGGGTGGAGATGCCTAGCTTTATGTTTGAAGCAATGTGATATAGATGGGTAGACTTTATCTTGTGCTCTTGGTTATTTTAAATCGAAGAGGGGATCTATCTAAATTAGAATATTGATGGCAAATGAGAGGAGTTTTCTATTGGAAATAAATGTTAATGATTCTCCACAAGGCTTTTTTGGGTGATAAGTGATAGTTATAAATGTATATTTTGGTGTGGAAAATGGAAAACTTTATTACATGTAATTATGGCCATAATCTGGTACATAAAATGAATTTGGTGTTTTGAATGGGCCATTCACCTTTGGTGATATCCTTTCTATCTTTGAAATTTCCCTTAAATGGGGCTTGCAAGTTAGGAGTTATAATGAGCTTACAAGAAAGACAATGGTGTTTTTTTATTCTCAATACTCTTGTGGATAGTGTGTCTTGTTTTTACATAGCTCTAATTTGGGATTTTGATCGTGTAGTCACTTTTTAATGAAAATTAATTCCAAGTTCAAGAGGATTAAAAAAACATGTAACTCAGTTTTGACAATACTATCCAGAAAAAATAGAAGAAAACTCATGAAATTAAAGTATTCCTTAATTATTTCCTAATGGCATTGATCACCATTTACATTAAAATGACACAAATTACAGTGAAAGGAAATATTGACATAATAAATTTGGTCGCTATGCATTTTCATAGGTTTGACAAGACAAGCCAACTTAGTATAATGAGATGATGGTTTAACCTATTTTATCAAGTTTTATTAAAAATTTTGCCTGTCTTTTGGCTTCCATTCTGAGATGCTAATGAGAATATTTTTAACATATTTTAGACTAAGTTGGCTTGTCAAACCTTTGAAAGTTGATTAACAATGACTATTTTATAAATGTTCAATTTCACCAATCCACTAAGGCTTTTTTTTTCCATTTACCTTAAGATTTTGTTTTCTTTGAGTTTCAATTTGGTTACCAAGATCTAAGGTGAAACCAACCTTGACAATCCTTATCAATGAGTTGATTTTCAAATACTTATAAACCAGATTGGTTTATAAGACTTATGAAAATGAATTTACTAAAATAAAAATTATGAATCTCTAATATGAAAGTAAAGTCTGCTATGGTTGATTCTTTTTGTTTAAGATATTGTGGAATATAACTGTAAATGGGTGTAATTGAGCCTAATGTTTCCATTCCCAATCTCATTAAAGTTATGCATTTGGCTTAGTCTTTGTTTGTAGTTACTAGCTATCTATTTGAACATATACTATATCAGGTAGTCATTAATTGCAAGGCATATATTAGGCAAAACTAATAATGAAGTCAAGAACTACCAGAATACCCATATGAGCAATAAAGTTGATAATGGATTCACCTATGTTAAACCATTAATTGTAGGGTGTTTACTAGGCACAACTAATAATGAAGTCAATAATTAATAGAATACCCATTTGAGCAATAAAGCTCCCATTGGATTCACCTCTGTTAACCACATATGCCCATTGTTAAATAGAAAAATTATTACATAATAAATTTTTTCAGTATAGCTTGCTTAATAGAAATTTTAAAAATTATTAAATCATCTTTTAGTCAGGACTAATATCAAAGTGTGAGTGCAATCTGAAGTATTTAATACTTGAGAAATATATGCATTGAATTAGCTCACATGCAAATCTTTGCAAAGTAGATTTAGTTCAAAATATTGTAAGTAAAATCATTTCATCATAATGTAAGTAAAAGTAGTTCAACATATTATCCCTCCACTGAGAAATTTGAATACACCATTGCCTTTAAGAAGGATTTTTTATCATAATATACAAATATGGAGAATAACCATTTTTTGGATCCAAATAAATATGACATGTGTAAACCATTATAGTTTATCTTCGAAAATCACATTGGAAGATTGATATTTAAAAACTACACATCATCTCTACAATAATATAAACATGTAGTCAGTAGCTAAACTAAATGCATTTAAAGGAAGTAGTGAAATGAATAAAAAATAACAATTTTAGGATTCATACCTTCCACATATAACATTTCCATCACCAATCACAAAATCCATTAAGCTTGTTGAGCTATTGTTGCAGTTGGATCCAATCCCACTTCATTGATATGTACATCATTTGCATTCTCAGCAGCACCTTCAGTGCCATCAACTTTATCTTCCATTGTTGTTAACATCATATTATGCAATATACAACACATAAGAATAGTTTTTGTCAATATTTGTAAATTAGGCTGACAAATTATGGATTATAGGATTCTCCATGTGTTCTTTAACCTTTTAAATGCACACTCAACAACAATACATGTTGATAACAACTTAAAGTTTAATTTTCTTTAACTATTCGTCAAAGCTCCACTAAATGGTGTGATTAACCATGGTAATAAAGGATATCTGCCATCACCTATAATATACTCTCTTATGCTTGAAGGACCAATGCAAACTGAATGACCATTTAACCTCTATCCAACTTCACACAATTTGAAGAAAGCAAAATTTTGTAGTAGTCTAGCATCATTAACAAAACCAGGCCATCCTATGAAAACATCTATAAAATGCATATTACCATCAACAATGGCATGCAACGACATGTTGTAGTTGTGATCTCTATCATACCAATCTGTTGAACATTCTTTGGCTAGATGTCAAAATTGAATGTGAGTTACATATATAGCCCCACAACAATTCACAAAGCCTTATCTTTGGCGAAAGCCTTCTTTTAAAATATCAAGATCCAATTGGTCATTTGGCCATTGGAAATACTTGTGAAATCAGTGTTTTATTGCATTAATGAACTTATTAATAGTTCTTATAATGGTTAAATTTCCACAACCAAAAAATTCACTAATGTTAATCAATGTCATGCTAGAGGAAAGTTGGATAGCTACAATGGCCACTTGATTTTCAACAAGAAACACCCTACTCTTTATAGATGCAATGAATGAAATGGATATGTCACCTTGATTAAGGTCTTGATGCTAAGATTCACAAAGTGATTCAAACAATTCATAAGGCAACCTAAAAATGTTGCAAAAGCATTGATCATCACATTTAACTTCAAATATGTAGTGGTTCCACCAATGCAAGGAACTTGGTTGTATATACCACTCTCCTTGAATCCAACCTTCCTATTGGAGATATAGATTTTACCCTAACTAGAAGTAGCAGTGTTCAGGTCCTACTTCTAAATCTAGCTCAACATGGGACTGACCTCAGGGTTGTGGGTATCCTATAATAGGGTTAGACCTCTAAGATTTTTAACAAGGTTATCTCCTCTGATGCATCATTTTAGCTCATTTCCACCACCAAAACCTCCTAATGACCAAGAAAAAGGGAGAGATAGAAATAACATGAAAGGGAAACCTAATCTAAAGATGGTGATGCACCTAAATTATGGTTGATCCACTCTGCTTGACTGTTAAACACTAATGAAATAAGTGTAAGACCAGATCTATTATTATAGATATATGTCATACACTAGTGTTTCATGAAGAGGTTCACCAAATGATCACAAGTTGAGGGAAATGATGGAGAGGTCTAATGCAAGACACTAACCAGTCATGGTATCCACATGCGGGTTGTAATCAAAAGATGTAGAACACTAAACATGACTTCATATGTGGGCCAAAAATGGCCAACACTTCCCATTGAGAAACTGATAAATCTATTTTGATAATTAGATTTTATTGTTGGCCATTAATTATTTAAATCTCCATATCCATGTCTTCTTCCTCTACATTATTAGGTTGTGGTGTGATAAATGGCTCTCTCTTATGCTTCATTGATATACGTTAAATATTAGTCAAATCTTGACGATCGTACCAAATTTGCAATGCTAATTGAATGGTAACTGATGCACATGTTAGGAGGACTTTTATTTCTCGTATTGAATTAGAATCCATTGCACTATTAAAGAATTCCCCCTAGAAATTGGAATATAAATATCATGAAATGTGTGTTCCTCCCTACAAAAAAAAGAGTTATAGTCAATTATGTGATCATCAACTCAAAGTTTTGAAACATATATATATATATATATATATATGCAAACAATCAAATTATAGAAGTTGGACTATGCTTCTATAAGCATAGTCCATCATGCCAATCTCTAGCTAGGTACATTAAATAAACAAAGAAATTATATTCATGTCCATGAATGACCAAAAGCAGGTCAGTGGGACACGAGGATACAACCTTTTTAATGCCTTAAAAAATTTGGTTCACCTGACATGGGTCCTACCCCACTTCTATGTTGGGTCATATTGATGTTTTATTTTCCTAGTTTCTCAGCTTTCAAAAAATTTCAAACATACCTTATTTTCAAAATTCCTATTCTCTTTCACATAATGGAATTTTTCAATAACACCAAAGACAAAGTCAAACATTTTTTTCTCTTCTTTTCAAGGATTTGATAACAACAATGATACCACTATGTTCATGATTAATAATTATAACTCCAAAACTCCTTTAACTCATGGTTTTAATTCTCCAAATATAATATTACCAATAAATGTAGCATGGCCATGACAAATATCGATAAAAAATATCATTCCTCCCGACCCCATTATTGCCACAAGATTCAGAGATACAAAGAAAGGTTACTGGGAATCAGATTTTATCAATAAACTAGAATAATACAATGAATACACTCTATAAATGCAATATTTCTTAAAATAAAATTCCAAACATCTAGTAAAATCATAAGAATAAGTCAATGTTGATGTGATTGTGTATTTTCTCAAGACCCCTTAATTGGGATTGTATTAATGATTTGGGGAAATTCCATCCATTGCTTCCTATAATCCCTCTTCCTCTACACTTCATAACATAATTGTGAGTAAGGATGGTGATAAATATATGAAAACTAGTAATCCATTATATATGGTTTTTCTTACAGAATATGCTTCTCCACAACACTTTAATGAGAAAATAAATATCTATAGCTTTGGGGTGCTCTTCTTAGAGCTCTTGATAGGCAAATGCCCTTTAGATTCAAATGACATCCTCATTTTTAAATGGATTTTCAATAAATGCATTGAGATACACAACACCCAAGGGTCCATAATGGACATTTTAGACAAAAACATGACCTTTGTGAAGGAAATCAAGCAATGTTACTACTGTGTGTAGCCTTGCTTTACACCAACAAACACCCATCTGATCGACCATCCATGAAAGATGTGGTTAACATGCTCTCAAAAAAATAGCCATGAATACAAATAATTATGGACTTTCATTGCACATCCTAAGGAAGCACTTCAACCTCCCCAATAGTCATATGAAAAAGATATATCAGTAGATTGTATATACTTATATTTATTTTACCAATGGCTCTAATTTTATCTCCACAGAAAATCTATTATATAAATTTGATATGGTTTAATTTAGTTTTCATAACTATACAAATTATTCAAATTTTGGGTCTAAGTTGAGGTGTCTATAAATAAATTACAATTCAAACAAAGATGCAAATATAGTGTTTTATAAAGCTTATGATTGTATTGTAATCATAGAAATTAAGGCTTTCAGTCTCTGCTAAAGTATATACATAATAAAAATTTATCATCTCTACTTATTTCTATAAATAATATCACTTTATTTATCATATATATTGACTCAACAAGGGGGTATTTACTCATGCTGTAATGAGTGAGCTTTTTGGTAAGACTATTGGTTGTTGTAGAGAACAAGGAGGCTCTTTGCATAGGATAATCAACCTTGTCAATCAAATCCTTAACCTTAGATGATGTATAGTTACATGATAAAAGTCTCATAACCACCATTTCTTTACTTTGAACTTGCTTGACCAACTTAGGATACCTGCTTTGTTCATAAATCCAAAACTTCTCTTTAGTCCTTCAATTGCTCATTAGGATTATTGGCCTCATTTTCTTGAAAATACCACCTTAAACCTTCTGTAAATAGTTATTAGTTTTACTATAACTTTCACAAGTCTCTCAATCACCCCCCTCTACTCATTCTATTCATTGATCCCTTTACCTTCACTCACTCACCCATTATCTTTTCACTAGTTCACTCCTTAAGGTTCAAAACACTAAATCTTGTTTTAGGTCTTATGTAGACAATCTAATATCATGTATGATATTTATTAATCACTATAAAATTTTCTTAACCTCTTTCAAACCCTCACTCGCATTCCAATACTCACTTTCACACCTCAAGCTCATAATGACACCACTTGGCTTATAACCTTTTTTTCCATAATTTCTCTTTGTTTGAAGAATATATCAGTCTTTATGAATATATAAAATCATATTAAACCACCATTTATCATGTTACAAGTCTCCATAAAATTTCAAGGTATAAATATTTATCTAATTACCACTTCCTTTGCAAGCTCCTTCACAATTAGGTCATTCTGGCCCTACAACACACCCATAGTCACCAAAACCATACTATTCCATATTGTCTTAGATCCAAACCACTTGATTCATTTTATACATGCCAAAATACATCAGAATATGAATTTTCAAGATTTTAACACACTTAGAATTCAAGATATGGAGTTTTGTGTTTCTAAACCCTAGGTCGCTAATTGTATAAGCCAAGAGGCTTCAAAATTCATTTTATTTAGTTTTAGACCATTTATAAATGAACCAAGACCTATCCTAGGTCTGTATTGACCTTCTTCATATATCCAAATAGGTTAGGAACCTTAACCTATCTTATTAGGGTTGATAATGGTCAAAGCACAAAAATTTGTGGACTCTCGAAGGACTGTGTAGTTATTTAGCAGTCTGTATATATTCAAAGAAGTATCTTACTTCAAAAGGGATATGATCAAACCTTGTTATCCTTCCTTTCACATTAATATTGAAATAACTTCATGCCCCTTTCACTTTATTAAGTCTCTACCTTCATTCTCTAACATATGACTGAGTAAACATAGGGTTTCTATTAGTGCCAACAGGGTTACCTTCAGGTTTGACTATGCATCATAGGTTTATCACTTATTATGCCTTCAAACCATATGAATTAGTATTTATTCAAAGGTCCTTAACCTATAGACCATTATCTCAAGCCAATATCATCAACTATGCTTAAAGACACATGAATTCACCACCTTCTTAATTGTTATAATCATAAACAAGGTTAATTCTCTTTATCAAACTTTCCTTAAGGTTTTTTTATATTATGGAATATGTTAACTTAGTATTAGAACTTAATTTACATTTATTATTACCTATAGATGAATAGATAACATTATTTATATTTTCATTCTTCACCAACTTCTCTAAATCCTTCTTGTCCTTGACTGAACCTATATTCTATCATTCAAACTTGCAGTTACACACATAGGGGTCTGTATATAGCCTCAATGACTTGTCAAATGAAATAAATAATCTAGAGTGGTCAATATGATTATCACATAATATTAAATACACATAAACAACTTCTCTTTATTCATTTAAATCATTCTTGATTACAAACATAGTCCTTAAAAGGACTCAGCCAACTTCTTGAGAGGTATACAATCTTCTCTTAATTGCTCCCTTTCTCTCCTTCTTGGAGATCTCTCCTCTCTCTTCCACTCTTTCCTATGCTACAACTCTCTTAAAAATTCATTTTCCACCCAAATTCAATGTTGGTTGTGTTAGTTACCAAAACAAGAATCTCTTACGTGACCAACTTCAATGTAAGGATGGTAGTTATATGTTTGACATGACCCTTCAATTTAAAGACTTTAGGAATTAGACATAAAATGACTTCAAAACACTCTTGACATAATTTAATGGACATTTTTACAAACCTTCTCTCACCTAACCACTTCATATCATGCTTATGGTCCTCCTAGGCTTAATTCAAATATTTGAATTTTCAAATTATCATTTTTGGAGGGAAAACTCCAAACACCTACAAATCACACTCTTATGACTCTTAATGACTATGAAACAACATAGGGACCCTAGAGGATCCTTCACACACACTTTCATTCCTAAGTAGACCATATTTGATGTTTAACTAACATGTTTCACTTCAATAACTCAAAATGGTATTTAACTTGCTAGATGTTCCTGCATCATTAACTACCTCAAAACATGACAGGCTCGCCTCTGCAAGTCTCTCTAGCTTGAAGGACATTCTAGAAATGGATTAATAAGATGTTATCTCTGTGACTTTGCTTGCAATGGTAGGTAGTCTTGTGTTCATCAGTTGCTCTATATCAAACTTAGAGAACTTGACTTAAAGAAAGTATCAATATCTTCTCCTTGGACTACAAGATAATAAGACTTGGCATCATACTTCCTTTGTTCCCATGTATTGATTATAGTTGGTTCTTAGTCTCATGCAGTAGTAGGCATTAAATTATGGGTTTTTATGATCACTATATGCAATATGAGGTTTCATTAAGTTGTTTTAGCTATGTGGGATGGTATCCAAGACTGATCAAGGTTTGTTCTTCCATCTTACAACATTCACATGAGTGAATAGGACCATGTTGATCAAAAGAACCCTTGGGTTTGAAATCAAACTATGCCTTGTTAATATTATCTTGGTGACTCCATATAGTGGTTTCTAGTATGCACACAATCATTGTTTATACAATACCTCCCTATTCTGAGAAATACATTCTACTACTCCAACTATAAAAAACCTATAGAATGTGATTCAATGGGAAATAAAGGGTATTTATAAAATTATTGTATGAAGCATACTCTTACCCTTGGCATGTTTGGGAAAAATGTGTTTCCAATGTACTGTAGAAAAATGTTTCCAATTACCTTGGCATACTTAGTTCCATAAGAGACTGTTAGGAATGAATCCTTTAGGAATTTTTGTAAGATTGTAGTGTAGACTAGGGCTTGAATTTTATAAAATTCAAAATTATCCCTGCTTGTTAGGGGTAACAACACTTGAATGATGTTCATCCATATGGATATTTAATATTCACAGACTAACTTTAATGCAATTTGGCCTTATTTTTGGAAAAGGTTAGTGGATTCTCTTAATGTTTCTTACCTTTCTTTTATTATTGGTTTCAAATTATAGTTGCTCAAACATGGAATATGTTTGCATCTATTAGGTACATGTAAATCAATTATAAGCTTGAAAGCATCTTTTTTGTGCAAAATATTGGATTATTTATTTTCTTTATTACATTTACTTGTATTTATTATTGGTCTATTAATTACTTATTGTAATTAGTTTATTATGTTGATTAATAATTTGCATCAGATAGGATAAGCTTGCTTAGATAGTATTCAACTTGAACACCTATCTTGTTGCCATGGAGTTGCACTCCATTATTTAGGGTAAGATAGGATAAGATTACTTAATAGAAGTCAACTTGTGTTGATCATTTACACAAGTTTGACACCTATCTTATTATTGTTGAGTTGCATTCCACTATTCATTTAGTCATATATCAGTTGAACTACATGCATTGTGTGAGTTCCCTGATCTTTATCTTGCACGCCTTGCTCTATATAAATAATGGCTATTTATGTAGTTTACATCAGATCAATATTGAATTATCAGAGTAATTCATCATATCTGAGTTATTTATTAATTTCAGTTATTATCTCAGATATAGAATTATTGTTTATTACTATTACTATTTTATCTCTTGTTCATGATTTTTATTAGATTAATTAGATTTTGTATGCTAATTCTAACATGGTACTAGAGCAATCTTGAATCTGTAGATTGCTAAATATTCAAGAGAAAAATATATAGATATAAGATCCATTTTTTGTTTTTGTATATAGGCAAAAATTGGAGCTTTATGGAGAATTTTTGAGCTCACCATTGAGTTTAGAGTACCCAACATAGTCAAAATTATCTACAATTTTGCCCAGATTGGGCACAAGAGGCAAAATTGGCAAGGGTTTGATCCAAAAGCACCACACCCAAATCTAGCGAGTACTTGAAAATTGAAGTGTTTTTGAGCAAAATAAATCTCATGGTTGCGTTTGAAAAGTGTTAAAACCTACATATCCATATACAATTTATCTAATTTGGACATAGTCACTCAAAAGGCAATTTTTTTTTGCTCCCAAGTATGTTTGTATGGATTGTGCAGGGCAAAAAAATAATTAAAAAACATTGAGCAGGTCTCACGGATCAACAGGCAGAATTGATAGGGCAACTTTGAAATCCCACCATTTGAACACTAGGAACTATTTTTGAGTGATTTTTTTTTAAATGACTTAACATTTTATGTTCTTCATTTCTGTACTTTCATTTTTTTCGATTTGTCTAGATTTGTCTAGAATTTAGGTTTTTCAACATCTTTTTCCCATCCTCATTTATGCAACTTCAGAGACTCATAAATTTCACAAATAACCTTGTATTGAGGTCCCATTTTTTTTAAATTTAATATTATTTTGAGTATAAAACATTGGTGTAAAAAAATTTGTAATAAAGTGGATACTTTTTTGTACTTTTAGCCTAGAGGGCCTAATCAAGTTTTTTATAAATTGAAAAAATTATAATTCAACCTTGTAACTATACCCAATTATAAAGTGCCAAAAAATACTTGTTGGGTGGGATAAAACCAAGTAATTCAATGGGGTTTTGTGGTGTGTTCTATACTTTGATTTTTGTTTTGTGATGGTTTATTTCCAATTGCATCACGGGGAATCCTAAGTTCTCACTATTACAAACATACAACTATAAAAAATGGAAATTGAATGTTTGGAATGCATTAATGATGTTAGGATATATGCCTTACATAACAAATCTTCTTATTCCACCTACTAATGCAAAAGAGTTACAACACTTTCTCTTTAAAAATACTAAGGTTATTAGATGTATTTGGTCTTACATGTCTTTAGATTTGAATTTTCATCTTGACAAATGTACAAATATAAAAGATGTTTGAGATAAATTAGCATCATTGTTTGGAAAAATAGATGAGGTTTGTGGTTACCAAATTGACAAAAAACTCATTAGTTTGAATCCTAAAATTTATGCTATAATACAAGACTAGATCACTAAAGTCATAGATCTTAGAGCACAACTTTCTGAATGTAAAATTGATAAAAAATATTCAATTGATTTTCAGTGTCTTACATAAATTAAATCTTGAATATTCATCCTTTGTCTCTAGTTTTTAGACTCATAGGCTCACAACAACATATCAAATGCCCACCTTTGAGGAATTCTCTGAGATTTTAATGGATGAAGAAGAAAGTTAATAGCTATGGGTCTAATCAAGTCATCCAAATCTCAAGCTCTAGTTGCAAGTCAACCTCAACATCAGTATCAAATACAAGTTCAAGTAAAAAGATGCAAAATAATGAAAATAAGTCACAAAAAGATAAGAATAAAGGGAAACAATCTTCCTCAAAAAGAGATTATAAATCCACTAATAAGAAAGGGGATTCACAGAAAAAGACTGACACTCCTTGCCCTTATTGCCAAAAGGGGATTCATAGTGAACAAGATTGCTAGAAGAAAGAGATTGATGACCTTAAGGGTCTTCTCAAGAAGAATAACATCAATCAATCCTCTTCAAAGGATTCTTCCACTTCTTCAAATTTAGGGAAAGTAAAATCTATGGCACTAGTTTTACTAGCAAATTCTTCCAAGTCATGGGTACTTGACTTAGGTGTTTCACACCATATGGGTTCTGATCAAAAACAATTTTCTAGATTAGAACCAAGTTCCTTGCCTCATATTCTCATAGGTGATGATTCTAAGGTAGATGTCATAAGAAAATATACAATGATGTTGATAGTGGTGTATTTGAAGATGTCCTCTATGTACCAAGAGCTATCAACTAACTTTCTCTCTGTCTATCAAATCACTCACTTTGATACTAGTCAAAAATTTGAGTTCACACCCGATTTTATATCAATCAAAAAATTAGAGGATAATGCCTTAGTTGCAGTGAGAAAAGTTGACAATCATACTCAGATTTATTCATTCTCCCATTTTGTGCCTCAATCTTCCTCTATAGGTTTTCTCTCTCACACTGATTCAGTTAGCAAGCTATGCATGAGTAGTTTGGTCATCTGAACTACCATTATTTACAATAGTTTGGTCACTAGGAGATGGTTACAAGACTTCCACAGATTCAATTTTCAGGGGGTGTATGTCATGGTTGTTCCTTAGGCAAACATCCATAGTATAAGTTTGATAAAGGGAAGGCTTGGATGGCTACACAAGTCTTTGAACTTGTTCATAGTGATTTAGCGGGTCCATTACTTATTTTTTATTTTAGTAAAACCCATTATGTTCTCACATTTATTGATGACTATTCCAGATATACTTGGGTTTATTTTTTGAAACTCAAGAGTGAAGTATTTGATAGATTTATAGAGTTCAAAGCTTTAACAAAGAAATAATCTGGGAAGTATGTCAAGATCCTCCACACCAATAATGGGAGGGAATATGTGAACAATAAGTTTGAACAATTTTATGCTCTTGAAGAAATTGATCTTCAACATTTAGTTGCATGCACACCTCAATAGAATGGTGTAGCAGAGAAGAAGAATAGATTCTTAAAAGAGATGGTAAGTTGTTTGATTCATGCAAAATCATTAGTACTTGAGTACTGTGTTGGAAATATTGTCATTGATGTCAAAGGTCTAGCATTATTGGTGATAAAGGCCCCATTGCATTTAATAATGTTTATAATAGTTATAACTTGGCTAATGTGTGTTAATATTTATTTAATATTAACAAATATATTTTTGGTTGTATATAAGACAGAAGAAGGGTCCATGGAAAAGTCAAAGAGTCATGGGGTAAAGACAAAAGAAGAATGGGATGCATTTTACCATGAAGAGTCATCTTGGAGAATTCCAAGAGTCACCAAGTGAAGACAAAAGAGGAAGGGCAAAATTTCTCATGGACACTTTGAGGAATATGAGAAGTCACCAAGAAAAGGATAAAAGAGGAAAGGATGCTTTTGCTTATGAAGGGTCACCACATGACTTTTCAAATGCAAGGATACAAAGGGTCATACAAGTTTGGCACCATTTTCAATGAGGATTGAAGGGTCACAAAGGGGGAAGGCCAAAGGTCATTTGGAAAGCTATAAATAAAGGCTTGAGAAGCCATTTGTAAATAGTGATATATAGTTTGATTTGAGATAGTAATATCTAGCTTAGAAGAGCAGTGAGAGATGGGTATGATTTGTATTTGTTATATCTAGCTTAGAAGAGCAAAGGTGAGAGAGGAAAGAGATATTGTAATGAACTATCATTTGTTGAGATAACAACATTGAGAGATATTTGTGTGGTATACACAAAGGGGTTGGTGCTCATGAATTGTTGCTGTGTTGGTGCTCAGGAAAGGGGATGGTGCTCTTGTGAGTTGGTTCTCATGAATTATTGTTGTGTTGGTGCTCAGCAAAGGGGTTGGTGATCTTGTGGGTTGGTGCTCATGAATTATTGTTGTGTTGGTGCTCAACAAAGGGGTTGGTGCTCCTGTGAGTTGGTGCTCACGAATATTTGCTATGCTGGTGCTCAGCAAAGGGGTTGGTGCTCTTGCAAGTTGGTGCTTGCAAATATTGTGTTTTGAGTTGGTGCTCATTCATATACTTGAGATTATTCTTTGTGGTTTTTCCCACATTGGGTTTCCACATTAAATCTAGTGTCTCTCTATCTTGTGTGGTGTTTGTTATTTCAGTTTTATTACATATATTGAATGTATGTTAAAGTGGAATTTGATTAAGGGAAAGTTTATAAGATATATGATATATTGATTCACCCCCCTGTCTCAGTATATCCCATGCTTAACATACTAGGTGGAAGCGATTAATTGTGATGCATATATATAGAATAGAGTTCCTCACAAAGCTTTAAAGGGGATAACACCTCTTGAATCTTGGTGCAACAAGAAGTCAGAAGTGCATCATTTTAGAGTCTTCAATAGTCCAACATAGGCTCACATACCTTTAGACAAGCATCGCGCTTTAGAACAACAAAGCTGAACTTGCATATTTGTGGGATAGCTTGATGGTGTTAAGGGATATCGGCTCATTGATCTAGATTCACATGAGCTTATTATATCAAGAAGTGTTTACTTTAAAGAAAGTCTTTCAGACTTATCTTCTAACATTTCTCATTTTTATTTCTTAAAAGAATTAGATAATAGTGATGATAATATTCTTGCTTCATCTACTCACAAGGATGATGAGGTAATACCTCCCCAACTGGGTTTAGTAAGGTAGATTATAGTTCCTCCTCCTCCTCCAATTCTTCACGTATTGATACTTTTGTGGGTTAGACAGACTTTAGAGGATGCAAACCCTCTTGTTGGGGATCCATTAGATAAAAGGAGAACACAATCACAACATGATCTTCCACATTCTTACATTGCCACAGCTTTCGATCCACAGTGTTTTCAAGAAGCCACAAGGACAGTTGAAAGAGTATGACTCATTGATTAGGAACAACACTTGGGATCTTGTTTCTCTTCCTAAGGGAAGAACATTAGTACGATGTAGGTGGATATATTGGACTAAGTTTGCAATAGATGGAAATATTGATAAGTATAAAACACGCTTAGTGGCCAAAGATTTTTTCCAAGTGGAAGGAATTGACTATACATAAACCTTTGCACCTGTTGCTAAGATGAATTTCATTTGATTGATACTATCTATTTGTGCAGCTCATGGTTGGGTTGTACATTAGATGGATGTGAAGAGCACATTTCTTCATGGAGATCTTCATGAGGAGATATATATGGAGCAACCACAAGGGTTCATTCAAGATTCTTCATTGGTGTGCTACTTTCAGAAGTCTCTCTATGGTCTAAAATAAGCCCCCAGGGCTTGGTATTCCAAGATGGACACATTTATTCTCTCAATTAGGTTCTTGAGATGTCACTCATATCTGAATGTCTACATTTTACGGTAGGAGGATTCACTATTGTACTTGGTGCTCTATTTTGACGATCTCATTACTAAAAGGAACACAACATCTATCATTAGAAGTGTTAAGAATGCATTTGAGATTCAAATCACATAGTCATATTTGGGGATTACTCTTTCACAACCCGAATATGCCATGGACTTATTTGCTCAATTTCACATGGCTAATTGTAGGCCTGCACCGAATCCCTTCTTATCTAGAGTTAAACTTGAGGTTTATTGTTCCACTCACTTGGTTGATGCCACATTATATCGCCAGCTTGTGGGCAGCCTCATCTATCTGACTCATACATGGCCCAAAATTTCATATGCAGTTGGCATGGTTTCATGCTTTATGCAAACACCACATGAGCTTTGTTGGAGAGCCACCAAGTGCATTTTGAGCTACATTTAGGGCACTATCAGATATGGGATTCACTCTATAGCAGGTATAGGTTCAGACTTGGTGGGATACATAGATTTTGATTGGGCTAACAATTATGATGATCATAAGTCCACTTCTGGTTACAACTTTCACTTTGGATCCAACCCCATTTGTTGGTAGAACAAGAAGTAACATGCTATTGCTCTTTCACCTATAGAGTTTGAGTATTATGGTGATGTTAATGCCACTACTGAGGCTATTTGGCTTTAGAATATTCTCATTGAGCTTGGAGTTCCATTTTAGAAGCCATCAGTCATCTACAACGACAACCAGAGCACTATCTAGATCTCAAAGAATCTAGTTCATCATTAGAGAACCAAACACATAAAGATCCATATGCACTTTATCAGGGCTCTAATTTAGGTGAAGATAATTGATCTTCAATATTATCTTATGGAGTAGATTGCAGATATCTTCACCAAAACTTTCACTAAGAGCAAGTATCTTCACTTGCAATCTCTTTTGGGGGTGTGAGACATCAGTTCTTCAGAGGGGGTCTCCTAAACCTTCATTTTGATGAGGATTTTTTTTCCTTCAGGTTTTCTCCTTTTCTCATCATTTGTATAGAGTACCTAATATGGCTACACATTATCAAGACTCTTATCTGCATAGCCCTACCTAAGCTTCATTTATGGGGGGGGGGGGGGGTTGGTGAATTTATTAGTTTATTGCATTTACTTGTATTTATTATTGGTGTACTAATTACTTATTGTAATTAGTTTATTACATTGATTAATAATTTGCACCAGATAGGATAAGTTTGCTTAGTTATTTGTCAACTTAGACACCTATCTTGTTATCATGGAGTTACACTCCACTATTTAGGATAAGATATGATAAGATTGCTTAAATAGTAGTCAACTTGTGTTGATCATTTACACAAGTTTGACACCTATCTTGTTATTATTGAGTTGCACTCCACTAGTCATGTAGTTATATATCAGTTGAACTACACATGTTGTGTGAGTTCGAAGATTTTATCTTGCACGCGTTGCTCTATATAAACAATGGCGATTTGTGTATTCTACATCAGATCAATATTAAATTATCAGAGTAATTCATCATATTTGTTTTATTTATTCATTTCAGTTATTGTCTCAAATATATAGTTATTATTATTACTATTTTATCTCTTGTTCATGCTTTCTATTAGATCCATTAGATCATGTATGCTAAATCTAACACAAAACTTGTCAACATAATATTTTGTAATTAAGATTTAGGGAACATTATCATTGAAAATTATGTTGTATGAGTTGAAATGAATTGGCACATGTATTTAATCAAAATGACATATTTATAAACCTAAAACATTCTAAATAAATATTTATTTTAGTTTGAGAGACTAAGTTTTCTTAGGTCACAATGAAATGTATTCTTAAAGATACCTCAGGGGGTAATCACATCTCTTAACTATACAAAAGGATAAAGACATTTCACATCATCATAACAAAAGGCTTTAAATAATAACTTATGATCATCCATAATGATGCTATTGGAATTATACTTACCACTTTTCAAGAAAACCCTTGTTATGTTTATAGAATTGAAATTAATAACATTGATGCCAAATCTATTTTTCTATCATCCCTGAAGCAAATACATTATAAGCCCTAATACAACCTCCAAGCCAAAATAGATAGGCATAAAACTCACATGATCCTGATAACAAGATGGCATAATAGATACGATTTAACAAAAGCAAACTCATAACAAAATGAAACTCATTATTTTTTTGTCAATTAGGATTTATTTTTTGTCAATAAGATGAGCTCAAGGGATTATTAAAAGAGTTAATGCAATTACACTTATAAATACAAATTGGATCTTGAAAATCAAAAACTTTTATTATCAATTTCAATGGGAGTACATATAAGAAATAAAAGATATGAGCATTTGTTTGGTTTGAAACAAGCATGACTAGTAGAACTATAAGGGTCACCTCTCATTTCATAATGATTCACTAATTTTCATCATTGCTTGTCCAATGGTATTTAAAGTTGAAACTAAACTGAATTGGACATTGATTTTTTGCTCTTCAATTTTGATCAACTTCTCTTCAGTTGTATTTTCATTTTGCATACGTTGTTTAATCAAACCACAATATTTTTTGTGTCTCTCTTCAATCAAAGCACAGTCCATTTCATGGCATTTCATATGTCCCTCTTCATCCAATTGCAAGGTAAAAATCACCAGCTTATTGTTCTTTGTATAAGTATCCTTTATAGTAGTTATTTTGCTTGTTGATTTATATGTTTTTAGTAGTTTGTTTGTCATCTTCAATAGGAGTCTTCACCTGGTTCAAAAATCCTTTACCTTTGACATTTTCATTTGGTGAATAAGTATCCTTACCAAAGGCGTAACTATTGTCAGAAGAATCAATAGTTATATTTCTAATATTGATTGCATGATCAAAACCAAATTTCACCTCTATTGAATCAAAAAGTTCTTTCACATAATTTGTAGGAAGTTTTTTATCAATTATCTCTTAGGTTGTCATGTTCAAATAGATATCATGACCAGAGTAAATATGTAATTCATAATCCTAGATTCTTTTAAAATCTAGTAAAATATATTCCTATTGATCTTGACACTGGTTTGTTGTACGAACAACACCATTAGTAGAGCAATAATTATGCACTTCTTTCCATTTTGCAATAGATGAAATGGCCCTTTTCATTGCACTGCCATTTGATTATGTATCTCTTTCAATACATTTTGCTTCAATTAGAATTAAAGTATCATAAATGCTCCAATGAACTCTAGTCTTTACTAGTTGGTCACATGATGAAATTTCAAGAACATCAAGGTGTTTCATGCTTATTTCTTCTTGATTGAAAGGGGCGAATTTAAAAAGTGATGCAGATTTCAGATAGTGGTTGGATTCTATGACAAAGGAATTCTTTGCAATAGGTATGACCACCTCATTATTGTCCCCTTGTGTGCTTGGAACAAATTTTGGAAAGATATAATCATCTACGAAGTGCACCTCATTAGGTGATTCATCTTCTAAAAGTAATTGAAAATAATTCATAAATCCACCCTTTGTAGGGGTTGGATGATGCACACCTTTATCCATGGGAAATTAAAATTAATGTGTTTGTACATGTAGTAAAGAAATGTGTGAAAATATTAAACAATGACACATTACATGTATAAATACGACTAGCATAATGAAAGTGAAAGGCATAGGACAACATGACTAGTATGACTAACTGCCTTGATCATTGCTTTGGGGCTATTTTTCATTGGATATATTTATACAAACAATCAATCAATCAGATACTTTCATCTGTGTCTCAAACACACCTGAAGATTTGTTGTTATTTTTTCTTAAATGTGTTGTATCTTGCTTCATTTGTCTGAAATATTGGGATCCATAGGGTGGTTCATGTATTAGGTGCCTTGTTTTTTTGTTGCAGTGCTTTACAAAATATTGAAACATGGATAAATTTCAGTCCTACATAGAAGATTAGATGAGAAAACATGATCCCTTTGATGGCTTACTTGGGTTTTCTTCGGTATTTTATTTTATGTGCACTATAAGAAAACATCTTGAATTGTGTTATGTATTTTGTATGTTGAAGTTAACTGATTTATTATGTCTTTATTTTATTTAGGGTGTGATTCTTTCAGCTGGTCATATAGGCCTCCAATCAAATCAATTCTTTTAGTTGGTCTTGTAATGCCTAAAACATAGAAAATATTAATAATTAATTTTTATTTATTATTAATGTACATAATAAAAATAAAAATATTAATAAAAAAATTCTAAAAATTAAAGACATAAAGTATAATTAATTTTAAAAATAAATAATTAAAAATATTCTAATATTAATTTTATATATATATATATATATATATATATATATATATATATATAACTACGGTGGCAATAAAATTTATTCACATTTTTTATTGGCATTATTATAAATATAGGAATTGTGCACACACGATAATATTTATCATGTATTTAAAAAAATAAATAACATAATGGCAAATATCTTTATTCAAACCACATAAGTCTTTCAAGTTTTAAATCTTTCAATAATTAGCAAGCATTAATATATATGGACACCAATTGAAGGATATGTCTTTTATTTTGAGGTTTTAAGTCTTTCATTCATTGAGTATGCATCCAAGTATGATGAATCTAACAATATTGAGCATGCATTGTTTACTTATTATGTGCTTCCCAGTCTGACAGATCTCACAACATCACACTTCTCAGCACACCTTTGAGCATCTACCAAAATGAATTGAAAACAAACTCAGAATATGAACAACAAAATAGAAAAATCAAGAAACAAACAATTTAAAAATGGAATGGCAATTTGCACGTACCAATGAGCAACGTCTTTGACGTTGATGCACTCAAAAAATAGTAGTGAAGTGTTAATTATAGGGTTTTGTAAAATATAGATGATTTTCTCTCCAATTCCTACCTAAATTTATTCATCCAACAACAATTTTCCAAGTGTCAAAAAAAATTAGACAGGGGCAGGGTAGATACAACCCCCCTTTTTCACTATTGCATAAATCATTCCCGCAAACATTTCAAAGCTTTATGAAAAACAAAAAAGATTCTATTATTCCTTGTAAATATAAATAACTGGGAAATCTCAATGAGACTTGCCATAGAGTTGATTTAGGAGCAGTAACCCCCTCCATAAGATCCTAGTCTCATGATATTACAACTACAAAAATAATTACAGATATTGGTTGGACTGTATATCGTGAGATGGTTGCCGAATACCCTAACCCTATATTTCTCTCATTGACTGACGCCTTATTTGCAAATCTTATCTTATCTTGAGCATAGCGAATAGACTCTTGAGCATAGCGATAAGATAATATTCTCTATGCTCAAGATAAGATATATAGGGTTTGCCCTTTCCTAACACGTAGATAGGCCAACAAAGATGCCATATATAGATGCAAAGATTAAATTTATTTCAATAGAGGAAATTTAGGAGGCTTGAATGTAAAACCAAATTAAAAATATATGTATAGAATACTTTTTATTGGTTGTAAAGTGCTTATAAATTCTTTGTAGTTGCTGCAACTTCTTGTCCCCAGCAATTATCCATCTTTAAAAAATAAATTCTTATGCAGTCACTACTCCTATTTTTTAGAGATAGATTCAATATCTTGAAATTCAAAAAATGTACAATTACATGGGATCACTTGCAACTCCAAAATAATTGTAGTTCTCCCCTCCATGAAACCACAATGTTAGAGTATTCAAAAAATATGTGTAGAGAATGAGTAAAGTGAAAAACCAAGAACAATGAACATTCAAGAGAGAACAAAATGAATAATGAACCCTAACCCTAGTTGTTGAACCAGTGAAAAATAGAGGGCAATGAGGCTAAAGGTTGTGGCAAGACAAGTTAGAGAAGATCTGGGCCTATTTTCATGGGCATTATAGAAGAAAGCTGACTGGAAGATGTTCCTAGTTTAAAGTAAGGATTGTTGGTTGATGTGGAACAGTCTGTTCATATAAACATAGAAGGAAAACATGAATCAAATGCCAGTGAAGACTAAGTGATGGATACGAAGGAGTTAGGTAAATCTCTAGAATTCTTTCTCGTAGATGGCATTGTTGATGTAATTACTAAATGCCAAAGTAGAACTGTTATTTTAATCTTCCTTAGAGGCATTCTGTCTGTTGGGTGAATATTTTGTTGACCAGCTAATTGGCATTCAAAATAGTTCCTATCACCACAGCATAGGGAGATTGGTCATCCAGATGTGCAGGTTTACTGCATCACAAGGGGACAAATCTCTCCTCTCATCAAGGGGAGGTTCCCTATTAAATATGTGGTGGCTATATACTATATACATAAGCAAAAAGTAAGACATAGGGGTAAGATAAACCATCCATCTCTCTTTTTTTAGAGATGATGCTGATAAACAAGGAAGAAATCCTAGGTGATGGGGAAGGTACTTCTCTTCTTTCAGAAGCAAATTTTAGCCAGGATCCAGATTCCTTCCTAAATAGTAGAAATCCTGGTGCAATGATAAAAGGCACTTCTCTTCTTTCAGAAGTGATCTTCAGCAGGCAGCAAGAATCTTTCAGGTAGCAAGTAACCAGTAATGGGTGTGTTGATTGACCATCAACTTGAGAGAGAAAAATGAAGAACAATGGGGGCACCACGTCATCCCAAGGCTCTTCAGGACACCTTCTTGATCACCTCCACTAGTTCTGCTTGTTAAATTAAATGGACAAGAAAGCTCCTAGGAAATAGACATACGAACAATCTCCTAAGATAGCACAAGCTATAACAGCACAAAGGCTGCAAGTAACTTGTTTTCTCATTCAGATAAAATAATATGAATTACAATCTGAACTCAAAGTCTCAGTAATGCCTTTCAATTTGGGCAGAGTTTCACTTCTAGTAAGGGGAAGATCTCCCTTACAAATGAGAGAATTAACAAACTTATAGCCACTACGCAATGATTGGCACCTTTTTCCATGGGATGGCCCATGTTGTAGTCAATGTCTTCAATGCGTCTCTAGTTTGGTCTGGAGAGACCATGCTGAGAACAGTGCATTGCCATAACTATGGCATGTCCCTTCATCTGACATGTCTCCTCCTTAATATGGACCGTCTGGTCCTTTGCATATTTGTCTTTACTTCATGGAAGAAATAGGCCGTGTCCTTGGTTTGGTGTGCTCAGAAGTCTACTCGATCCACTGTTTCACCTACTAGAAATAACTCTTTCGAAGATATTTCTAATCCTTTGGTCTCGCTCCTCTCTTCACTGCTTAAGCACTTCTTTGCTCTTTATAGCCCTTCTTGCCTAAGCCTTTGGGGGGTCCTTTCTGTGTCTTTGACAAGTGGCAAGTTTCACTATTATGAAACACATTAGAAACTTACAAAAAATGTGGTCCACGACATGTTTTGCCTGAGAAACTCCAAAAGGGGAACACGGATGCAAACACTTGTCACATTTTGCTGAGTCATAGTAGGACACGTGACATATTCTGCTTAACTTATAGAAGCTTTAGAAACCTTTGGGGGTCTTGTAGAAGATGACACGTGGTGGCTTCCACTCTGCTTTATAATGGACACGTGGTGGCTTCCGCTGCACTTTGTCTTTTTCCATCGGGCATTTTTTCGTGGGCCTTTCTCTTCAGTTGAGCTTTTCCTTCGGGCTCTACCTTAGTCATTTTCCCACAAAAAATACTTCTAAAAGAATTCTAATGGCTCTTTCTCTTAGTAATTTCCTTCGGACAAAAAGTCTGAAGGAAATGTTCTCTATCGGCCTTTAAACATACCCAAAGGAATTCTATCTTTTCGGTCAGTCACTTGGTTCTTCCTTTGAGTTCTGCACTTTATTTGAATTTCAACGGATATTCCCTTACTTTAAATTTGACGTCCATGGGGCTATCAATGGTCACTAGCCGCTTGAACCATGTTGAACCTTAAACCTTTGAACCTGCTGAAAGTACATTGGTTCATTGGTTCATCGATTCATTCTGTCTCTTTTGTTCATCGCTTCCTGGTTCAATCACTTTCATGCTCCTTGGTTGAACCATCCATTGAACCACCTGTTTGTTGCTTCTCTCTTTGACAGAGGCTACCTTTGAACCTTTGAACCCATGAACCATTGAACTTTGAACTCTTTCGGTTCAAGGTTCAATCGATTCATTGGTTCATCCTTTTGATTTCACTGAGTCTCTTTGATACCTTTGAACCAAGCACGTTGAACCCGTTGAACTGATGAACCAAAATGGTTAAAGGTTCAACGGTTCAAGCTTTTGTTTTGATGCTTGCCAACAGACCCTTTGATGAACCGATTGAACCTGCTAATCCTTTTACCAAAAAATTGAGAAAATGACAAAATTGAATGTTCAGAACAAATTTTTGGAAAGGGGAGAGACAATTTTGGCCATGTAGGACCAAAATAGTCATATGTTGTCTTAAAAAATGAGGAGTCATTTTTCAGGGACAACAACTGGCTCCTGTTGGGGAACTTCCTTCATATAACAACTCAGAATAGCTAAGGGGAGTAAAAACAAAAATCTCGAGTGCCTTGAAGTGTGCCATTGGGCTACGGAGTCATGCTACCCAAAAAGAAAGGTGACAAAAATGAAGACGAAAGACATAAAATAGAACTAAAGACTATACAAATATACATATATACAAATGAACTTATCTGATGCCTCAAGATTTGAAGCGCTTCAAATGTCACCCATTGTGAGACAATGATAATGGCATCCCATCCCTGATAAACTAGCAAGAAACCATTTTGTCTCCAGAATCAGTGATGAGCAAATGGAACTCTCCACCAGAAAATCACTTTTCTATGTCTTCCCCTTGGTTTTCTTCTCTTCTTGCCCCAAAGCAAGACTTGAATTTTGGTCCAAAAACCATGAATCTTTGCTCTCTTGGTAAAGAGTTCCTTTTCTTGATTTTGATAGGCAGTAGCACGGCCTAGTACCATAATTTGTTGTTTTGATAGCTCAGCATAGCACATGTCTTGATTGTCCCCCTCAGATATCTCAGATTCTTCTTCATTTAGAGGGGAGGGTTCTTCTACACTTATGCCACACTCCACCAATTCTTCTGCTATTTCATCCCTGTGTGAAGACTCAAACAAAATTTGGGCTGCAGGAGCCACCGTTTAGGTCTTGACACATTTGACATGATCAATTATGTCAAATGGCTGGGTTGGACTAGGCACAGGGGATGGGAGTTCTTCCTTTTGGTTTATGGGAGGGGTGGGAGGACTGGCCTACAAATTTGAAGTAGAAGGTGTAGAAATGTTTGGGATACTTACTTTCTTAGCAATCACTGGGTCCTTTTGGTGGATAGGTAGAGTGGCCCCACGGTTAGCAATCAAAATTACAGGTTGAGGTCGCTCCTCTATTTCTCCTTTATTAGTTTATTGAGCTGACTGATTCTGGGACTAGGTGACCACAGCATATGATCCCTCGGATGCTCCACCTTTACTTCTGGGTTCATCCTGGTAATCCAAGAAATTGATGTGGGAGTCACCAACTGACTCTTCTTGATCCTTTGTGAAGAGACCAGTGTCATTTTCTTGATTAAACTCAGGTTGGAAAGAGAAATCATGCTCTATTTCCAAATACCCAACTGCTGAGTTGGCTGGAGGTGCTTCAATGGCAAGGTTTCTCTATGGGGGAGGAAGACGATTGGGTTGCCCTTGATGTGCCTGATTAGGGAATGTCCTCCTTGGTATATCTCTATATGAAGGAGCAGATGACATCCCTTGTGCCATTTGTCTTTTGAAGGCTAGCACTTCATTTGCTAGCTTCTGCACCATTGGATCAGTGGTGGCTGCAGGTGAGTTATCAGAAGATAAGAAAGATGCGCCTCTGTTTGAATCCCTTCTTATCTTTCCAGCCAAGATAAGGTCATCTTCTAACTCAATAGCTAAGTCTTGAGTAGCTTCAAGATCTATGCAGTCAGCACGTCTTAGCAAAAAAATCACTTCAGGCAACTGTGAGTTTATGAAGAAGCATTTGAGGTTCTCGGGTGTGGGCTAAGCAACTGCGGGAATCTTGTTTCTCAGCTTATCAAATTTTGCAATAAAATCCCTCATGGACTCATGAGGTTCCTTCTTCATCTGGGTAAGTTGGGCTAGCAAAGCATGAGCATCTTCTACAAGGTTGAACCTTGCTTCAAACTTGGCTTTGATAGTGTCCCAGCCAGTCACTGATCTAGTCTGCAGATGGTAAAACCAGTCTACAGCGGCACCTTGTAGTGTCTCCACGAAAAGCCTGACTGCCACGTCTTCAAATTCCACCCCTATCACACCACAAGATATGGTGAAGGCTGCAATGTGTTCATCAAGGTGGACTCTTCCATCACCAAAGAATTTGGGGAAATTCTTCCTTGAACTGAGTGGTAGCTCATGCAGGGGTGGAGTTAGATTAAGTGGGCCAAATGAGTTATCCCAGGGGCCTCGAACTGCCATGATTGGATTATGAAGAATAGGGATAACACATCTGAGTGGAGTTGCCAGATTATAGGACAAAAATAGAAAAGAAACTGGCCCTACTTCAACTTAAAGCTTGAGGCTTCAAACTATGCTTTCTTTCCCAGCAGCTCTGGTTTTATAGACCAGATAATATAACGGAGATGGAGGAAGATGGTAAGGCTATAGTGATAATGGGTAAGACACAGAACGGAGTCGCCAGAGTCTGTAATGGATAAGGGTTATAATGATAATGGGTAAGACACAGGTGATGTTTTAATCTAAAACTTGAGGATCCAAATTGCACAAAATTATTGTGTCCCCAGTGGAGTCGCCAAAAACTATTGTGCGAAGCTGGGGGAAAAATAACAATGGGAAAGAACTAGAACTACTCGTTCTTTCCCTAGCAGAGTTGCCAAAAACTATTGGGTGAATATTTTGTTGACCAGTTAACTGGCATTCAAAATAGTTCCTATCACCATAGCATAGGGAGATTGGTCATCCAGATGTGCAGGTTTACTGCATCACAAGGGGACAAATCTCTCCTCTCATCAAGGGGAGGTTCCCTATTAAATATGCGGTGGCTATATACTATATACATAAGCAGAAAGTAAGACACAGGGGTAGTATAAACCATCCATCTCTCTTTTTTTAGAGATGATGTTGATAAACAAGGAAGAAATCCTGGGTGATGGGGAAGGTACTTCTCTTCTTTCAGAAGCAACTTTCAGCCAGGAGCTAGATCCCTTCCTAAATAGTAGAAACCTTGGTGCAATGACAAAAGGCACTTCTGTGCTTTCAAAAGTGTTCTTCAGCAGGCAGCAGGAATCTTTCAAGTAGCAAGTAACCGATAACGGGGGCGCTGAGTGACCAGCAACCCGAGAGAGAAAAATGAAGAACAATGGGGGCACCACGTCATCCCAAGGCTCTTTAGGACACCTTCCTGATCACCTCCACTAGTTCTGCTTGTTAAATCAAATGGACAAGAAAGCCCCTAGGAATAGGCATACGAACAATCTCTTAAGATAGCACAAGCTATAATAGCACAAAGTTTGCAAGTAACTTATTTTCTCATTAGATAAAATAATATGAATTACAATCTGAGCTCAAAGTCTCAGTAATGCCTTTCAATTCGGGTAGAGTTTCGCTTCTGGTAAGGGGAAGATCTCCCTTACAAATGAGAGAATTAACAAACTTATAGCCACTACGCAAGGATTGGCGCCTTTTTCCATGGGATGACCCATGCTACAGTCAATGTCTTCAATGCTTCTCTAGTTTAGTCTAGTGAGACCATGCTAAGAATAGTGCGCTGCCATAACTATGGCATGTCCCTTCATCTGACATGTCTCCTTCTTAATATGGACCATCTGGTCCTTTGCATATTTATCTTTACTTCATGGAAGAAAATAGGTCGCGTCCTTGGTTTGGTGTGCTCAAAAGTCTACTCGATCCACTGTTTCACCCACTGAAAATAACTCTTTCGAAGATATTTTTGATCCTTTGGTCTCGTTCCTCTCTTTACTGCTTAAGCGCTTCTTTGCTCTTTATAGCCCTTCTTGCCTAAGTCTTTGGGGGGTCCTTTCTATGTCTTTGACAAGTGGCAAGTTCCACTGTTATGAAACTCATTAGAAACTTACAAAAAATGGGGTCCACGACACATTTTGCCCGAGCAACTCTAAAAGGGGAACACAGATGCAAACACTTGTCACGTTCTGCTGAGTCATAACAAGACACGTGACGTATTTCACTTAACTTATAGAAGCTTTAGAAACCTTTGGGGGTCTTGTAGAAGATGACACGTGGTGGCTTCTGCTCTACTTTATAATGGACACGTGGCGGCTTTCACTACACTTTGTCTTTTTTCATCGAGCATTTTTTCATGGGCCTTTCTCTTCAGTCGGGCTTTTCCTTCGGGCTCTGCCTTAGTCATTTTTCCACAAAAAATACTTTTGAAAGAATTCTAATGGCTCTTTCTCTTAATAAATTCCTTCGGATAAAAAATCTAAAGGAAATGTTCTCTGTCGGCCTTTGAACAAACCCGAAGTAATTCTATCTTTTCGGTCAGTCGCTTGGTTCTTCCTTTGAGTTCTGTGCTTTATTTGAATTTTAACGAATATTCCCTTACTTTAAATTTGACGTCTGTGGGGCTGTCAATGGTCGCTAGCTGCTTGAACCATGTTGAACCTTAAACCTTTGAACCCGTTGAAAGTACATTGGTTCATCAGTTCATTCTGTCTCTTTTGTTCCATCACTTCTTGGTTCAATCACTTTCTCGCTCCTTGGTTGAACCATCTATTGAACCACCTGTTTGCTGCTTCTCTCTTTGACAGAGGCTGCCTTTGAACCTTTGAACCCATGAACCATTGAAATTTGAACTCTTTCAGTTCAAGGTTCAATCGGTTCATTGGTTCATCCTTTTGATTTCATTGATTCTCTTTGATACCTTTGAACCAAGCACCTTGAACCAATTGGTCGTTGAACCCGTTGAATCGATGAACCAAAATGGTTCAAGGTTCAACGGTTCAAGCTTTTGTTTTGATGCTTGCCGACAGACCCTTTGATGAACCGGTTGAACCTGCTAATCCTTTTACCCAAAAGTTGAGAAAATGACAAAATTGAATGTTCAGAACAAATTTTTGAAAAGGGGAGGGACAATTTTGGCCATGCAGGACCAAAATAGTCATATGTTGTCTAAAAAAATGAGGAGTCATTTTTCAGGGACAACACTGTCTGAATCAAAAAAAATTAAATGGGCTAGATTAAATTGGGAAAATAGAGGATGGGAGATTGAAACCCTAAGGGGATTGGGCAAGGGTTATGTATCTTGTATGTTTAAAGCAGTTGACCATGCCCAAGCAGTCTTGCAATATGGTACCTAGGTGATCTGTGGACAAATTTGTTATTTGTAGGCGTGGAGTTTTGACTTTCATCTTGAAGGCCCATCCCATTCTTATTATCCAATGTGGATTGAATTACGCTATTTGAAATTAGCCATCAGACCTTTCCTGAGGGATATTGTGTCATAGCTAGGAAGAGTCATTTGGTGTAAACATAACAGTGATAAATTTGCAAGTCTAAGGGTACATCCAAGGGTGTGCGTGGAAGTGGATTTGGATAAACCATTGTCTGAGTATATCAAATTGTTAGGTCCAGGGTTTGATTTGAGCCAACCCCTAGTTTATTTAAACAAACTAAATGCTTGTTTCTTTTGTCGAAAGAAAGGCCATTTGATCTGAGATTGTCCTATCAGGAAAAATAGAAATACCCAAGTTATTTCGCACCTTCAACACTTAGTCCACTCGCATCTAATCCACCTATTATTAATAACACCCATGGAATATCTTCACCTTCCTTTAAGGATGTTGTAATGTCAGATGGATGGAGAATGGTGAGAAAGAGAAAAGAACCTTCTAGTTCCTTCTCTCGTTCTCATCGTTCCCCTTCCCGAGAAGGTTTTCCACCTACTTCTCTGAATTCAATTGCTTATCCTAAGGCAGACTATGTCTCTCATCCAATCTATTCTCGTCAATGGTGTAGATCACCTTCCATTTCACTCTCTGAACTTTTTAAGGATGAACAATTAGTTGTATTAGCCAATAGTTTTAGTGTGTTGCCATAAGATGAAGATATTATTGCAAAACTTACACCATGAATTACAAACTAATTTCTTAGAATGTACGAGAGATTACACTTCCTCACATGAAGTTCATAGTTAAAGAATTAGTTTTGAAATGGAAATCGAACATTTTATTTCTACAAGAAGTTAAAATTGGCAGTAATAATCTATAAGTGTCTTTATTTCATGTATGGAAATAGGCTACTTTATTTCATACATCTCATAAATATGGGAGAGGAGGCTTAGTTTTGGGTCTTTCTCCATGTATGTCAAAATATATCATTGATAAGGGAGAGGACCCCTCTCACAGTTGTGTGTGGACCCTTTCCATTATCAATAAACAACCTATTGGTTTTTGCTCTATTTATGCTTCTAATAATATCAAAGAACGAGAAGAGCTTTGGAATTGGATGTCTAATGTTATTCAAAATGTTGATTGGATTCTTGGTGGTGATTTTAATATGGTTGAACATTGTAATGATTGGAGTTGGTACAACCCTTATAAACTCATCTATGATGAATTTAATAGTTGGATGTTTTGTCAAAATTCTCTTGGGGTGGTTGATCCAATTCAAGACAAAGCTTCTAGACAGGTTAATAACTGGTTCACATGGTCCTACTACAGATCAGGGGTGAAAAGAAAGTTAAGTAGATTGGATAGATTTTATATATCTCCCAATCTCCTGTTGGCTAATGACCCCTCGGGTGCTTGCTTATTGGTGGATTATTCGACCACCTTATCAGATCACTTCCCCATTTTTTGTTTTGTTTAGCCCTCCCAAAATTAATTCTACTTATCCATCGCCTTATAAACTTAATATCTCTCACTTGAAGAGCCCTGATTATATGACAACCTTAGTGGGGATTTGGAATTCTATTCCAAAGCCTCAAGAAGGTGAGTCATGAATAAAATGGTGGGGTGAAGCTATCTCCCAATGCATTACCTTTTAACACTCATTTGGCAAGAGAATGGCTGGGCGACGAAAAAGGAGAGAAACCTTGATCCAAGCAACACTAGACTACAAACAAAAATTTCTTATATTGAAAAACAACTCTGTAAAATTGATAACTATAGAGGGCAATGAGCTAAAATCTGTGCTAGTTTACATTGGATAAAGGAGGGGAATAGAGGTTATAAGTATTTTTTTATTTATCCTAATTACAAACACAAAAGAGAGAAAATATGTGCTATTAGGGATTACTTTAGCACTTTTCATACAAAAACATCTGAAATTAGTATACTTTTTCAGAACTTTTATACAAATCTCTTCAAAGAAGAACAACAGGGGGAAGAGTTTCAATTAACTTTGGATGAAATTGTTAAAGAGCATATTCCTAAGAGAATTGATCAAGAATATAGTCAGTATTTGGATTGAACTTTATCATTGGAAGAAATAGAACATGCACTCTATTCAATGACCCATGATAAGAGTCTGGGCATTTATGGACTTACGGTTGAATTTTATCAAGCAATGTGGCCTCATATTAAAGATGATTTCTATTTGCTATATCTGGAAGCTCTTGAGAAAGGTTCCTTGGCTCTTAACATTAATAGAGGCTTAATTAAGCTCCTACCTAAAGGAAAAAATGAAGACACTTTTTCTGGTTGGAGAACGATTACATTATTTAATACTTCCTACAAGATCATAGCTAAAGCGTTGGCCCTTCAGATCAATCTTGTAATGCAAAATATTGTTAGGGCACAACAAACTAGTTTTCTTGGAGGTAGATATATTTTGGACAATCTTATCTTAGCCTGGGGAACTTGTGAATGGGCCCAACAATCAGGACAAGATGCTCTATTAATTAAGCTGGATTTTGATAAGGCTTATGATAATTATTGATGGAGCTTTATTCTTAAAATGCTTCAATGGTTGGGTTTGGCCCCAAAATTAGATCACATGTTCAAATGTTATTTAATGATTCAAGTGCTCAAATTGGTGTCAACAATTTTATTACTGATTCATTTCCTCTTCAGCGATCCATTAGATAGGGATGTCCTTTATCTCCTTTCTTATATGTTCTTACTGTGGATGCCTTGGGGTATCTTTTACAAAAAACCAATCAATTGCAGCTTATAGCGGGGATTTCAATTCTTGGGAATGGGACTGTTATTAATTCTCATTTTGCTGATGACAGCATGCTTTTTCTACAAAACTCTAAATCAAAAATTATTAACACCCTGGACATATTAAATTTATATTGTTCAATGTCAATATTGCAACTGGTTTGTAAGGAAATTGAGTTTTTGATGATACGTTATGGCCTTGTACCACATTGGATACCCTACTAAATGGAGACAAATAAAACATGGAGAGATTACCAGGGATCTTGGTATAACACTCAGAATAGGAGTTTCCCTATCAGATATGTGGAACTGGTTTATTAATAGACTCAAGAACAAAATTTTAATTGGGGCAACAAGTTTCTTTCATTCGCTGGGAGAATCCAAGTTGTTAATAAAATCTTCATTGCTATGCATGTATATTATTCCTCTAGCTAGATGCCCTCCAACAAAAGCTATGAGGACTTTAACATAATTATTCAACAATTTCTTTGGACCAAATGGGGAGGTGAGGTTGGGTTTAAGTACACTTCTTGGACAAATTGCATACAATTAAAGAATAAAGGTGGTATGGGAATTATTGATCTCAAAACCCAAGGGATTTGTTTAGCAGCGAAGTGGATCATTAGACCCAGTCAAGGTGGTGGACCTTGGAAGATATTGGTTCAACATAGAATCAATTCTAGCTCTGTTCATGGTAAATGGCAAGCTATCAATTGGTGGGATAAGATTCTTCTTGCCCCTTTTTTCAAAATTCGAGTTTCTTCTCCCTTGCAATCCATTTGGAAATCCTGACAACATGTTTGTCAATTTTTAAATTGGAGAGAAGCATTTACAATATGGTTTCAGTTTTACTTCTTCATCCATATGGTGGAATAGACTCATTCATTATCAAGGTAAGCCTATTACCATTACCTTCCATAAACAAGGATATTATTCGTTTAAAAAAGGTGTGAGGTAGTTTGGCGACATGTGGGATTTTTCTTTGTTGAACTGGACTCCTTGGCATATTCTTCAAGAACATTTTGGATTGAATAACCAAGTTAAACAGTTTATCACTTTTGTGCAATCTCTAGTTCTGGAGGCGCTGTCCATGAAAATGTGTACCCCTGTTCCATGCAATTTTTTGAAAGATTGGAGATGGTTAGCACACTATCATTTCAATGCTTTTCCTTCGAAGAAAATTTATATTCAACTTCTGCCTAATGTCCCTTTAAGTCCTCGTTTGAATCTCAAATGGAAATGTCAAATTAGTGAAAGACTTTGGTCCAATTTAAGCACACAAATTTGGAAATCTAACGTTGGTGCTGATGCACAAATCATGCCCTAGAAAATCCTACATTATAAACTGCGTATAGGAGATAGATTGAAAGGCATCGTGATCCAACCCATCAATTTGCTCATTTTGTCATTCAAGAGAGGACTTAAAGCATGTGTTTTGGGACTGTGCATATGCAAAAAAACAATGGAAGACCATTTTCATTAACTTGTCTGCTATATTTAATCATCAATCAAACTAGAAAGAAGCACTTCTGGGGAGAGGCATGAATAAAAATATCGTTAAGGATACTATTAGACATATTATTTTATTACAAATATGGAAGAATAGATGTTTGGCAGCGTTCTCTAAATCTTCTTTTCATCAGGGAACAGGTATTCTAAATATTCACTCTAAAGTTTTTCTTAGTATTGTTTCTCTTTTTTCTCAGCGACAGGGGGATTTCGAGAAAAATACAATGATGGCATCCCAGATTCAGCAAATTAAACTTGAAGCGAAACAATTATTATGTAACAAACAAATGTAAGTTGGCCATGAATTCAAAAATATGTTGTATAATGATTGATGATTGTTCGTACTTGTAAAATGAACTTTTGTATTATATTTTTATATCTCTTTATATACGACCAACAACATGTTGCTGTTTGTAACGCTGCCATGAGACTTACTTCTTTTAATACACTCTCTTTTCTTTTTTCTTTTTTTTTTATTATACATATTTTCAATATATACCAAATAATAATAATAATAATAATAATAATAATAATAATAATAATAATAATAAATAAATAAATAAATATATGTAGTTGACGGAAATTCGAAGTATCTCCCCGTCGTCTCCATCGAGAGAGACGTCAAACTCCAAACAACTTAGCCGAGATCGTTAACAACAATGGTCGGCATCCACGTGGACATTTCATGCGGGTATCACGCTGACACCTCTTACCAAAAAACACGTTGCTTTCCTCACACGTCTTCACAGAGATTCCTTCATTTCGAAGCACTCCCCCTATACATACATATTCTTCTCCACCTTAATTTCAAAACCCTCATTGGTGAGTAAAATTTTCTTGTTTAGAAGAAGAAGAATTAGCATTTCGATCGATCGATTACATTCGGCCATGGCTCAGACCGATCGCCAGGTTCACACTAGCACATTGATTTGAAACGCATTTCATTTTTTCTGTTTCTTTTTTTCAATGAATTGCTATTGAACTCGGTGTTATGTTGCATTGCAGAGCGACGAGGGAGAGACGCAAATCAAGTACTTGGGATTTTTTGTGAAGGCCGCTGTGAAGACGAGGACTAATTTGTCTTGTATTTATGAATATGCGAAAGAAAATTCAGGTTCGCTGAAAGAGGGGGTGGATGCAGTGGAGGGAAGCGTGAAGGCCGTTGTTGGACCCCTCTACCGGAAAATCGAGGGCAAGCCTTACATTCTGCTCCAATTTCTGGATAAAAAGGTACCCGATATTCTCTTTCTCCGCTTGTAATGGTTGTCAAGTTCGGTTGACGTTAAAATTTACTAGTGCAATGTCCAATTTGTGCCAGGGTTAGGGTTATGGTTTTGATTTATATGTAATGCCCAAAATTTCAGGTCTATTTCGATTGTCCTTAAGTTTTACACCTGTGCAAAGTGCAGTTTGTGCGACGGTTAGGGTTATGGTTTCATTTTTTTATAAAACGCAATGCCCAAAATTTTAGGCCGATTTTAATTTCCCATAAAATATACACCTCTGCACGCTGTGATTTCCGCCAGGTTGAGATTTAGAATTTTTAAAAAATGTAATGCCCGAAATATAGGCCAATTTATTGAAGCACTAAACAGGCAATGCGTCTATAGGTAATCTGATCTATGCACTTGCATCCCTACTTTGAGTAACTTAGTAACTTGTACAGGCAATGCGTTGCCAAAGGTCATAAAAACCTCCCAGGCTTAAACCTCCTTACTTCAAAAATAGAGTGTGTATTCATAATATTTATCAATCTTAAATCTCCCGTATTTTGGAAACAGGAAATATCCATCGAAGTAGGATAGGAATGGATAAATTGTTTCTTAAATACAGAAAAAAAAATCCATTCATTCTCTAGTGTATGCAGTAAAACGGTTTGCAATTGTATTAGGGAAAATTTTAACGGCTATTTTAGGGCACACCGTGCTTTCCCAAAAATGTGAATGTACAGAGTGCTGCAAATCCATTCGCAATACGTGGTAATAGGTAATGCATCGACTTCATAATGTTAGATTTGGCGAATTTTTGTCAATTTGTTTCCTTTTTATCGAATATACTTGTGCAATTTAACAAGTCTTCAGATGACTCTTAGGTGAGGAATTTCTCCCAGAGGTATTCTCCCTTGTCCTGGTGAAGCGGATTTGAATCTGGATGGTCTGTTTAGCCATGCTCACGCTTGTAGTTGCCTTGTAGCCATATTGGCATAATCAGCAGAAGCCATTAGGGGTTTCTGTTTGTGAGCCTCATATTTTGTTTTTTTCAAAGCTAGATACGGCTCCTGTCAATGAAAGAGTTAAATCCAGGATAGTTTTAGATGGATTTGGAAGCCTGCTGGCAATGAAAGGCGCAATACGGAGAAGTAGACATGAACTTAGAATACATTCATTTGTAATAATATTGCAATCGTATTTTGCCCAAATTCATTTTCTTTTATTTTTCTTCTTTTAACATGAAATGCTTTGCTGTTTTAAAGGCTCAGATTAGGGTATTATTGTCTTATTAGAGATTTTAAGCATACACAGGGCATTTTTTTTTAAGACAAATCATTTAATGGAAAAAAAATGCAACACAACATTTTGTGGAATATTAGTTTTATAGGAGCAAACTCTATACTCAAGTATTTGTTTGAGGCAAAAATACAGAGCGTGCTGGGTCGGTCTCATACGATTGCCCCCATTGCCATTGCACCACAACCCCTATGTAACATCTTTAAAAAATATTTGCAGAGGTTTCTGAATTTCTATAGATGCATGGTTCCTTAAATTTCCCTTGCATATTGAATACTTATTTTATAATTGGTTGGGTTTTTTTTCCTTTGGTTCTTCAGGTGGAAGATGTTGTTGGGAAGGTAGACAGTTATGTGCCTCCAACGCTCAAGGCCAAGACTTGTCAAATGTATGGGGCTGCAAAGAAGGCACCTGAAGTTGCCAGGTCAGTTGTAGCTGATGTTCGAGAGGTGGGTGTTTTGGGGAAGGCAAAGGAGGTTGGGAAGACTGTGTATGCCATGTCTGAACCAACTGCCAAGAACGTATATAATAAGTATGAACCTGTAGCAGAGGAATGGTCTCTCTTGGCTTGGTACAAGCTGCGTCAGTTTCCTATGGTTCCTGCTATTGTAGAGGCCCTATTACCACCAAGCACTTACTGCATTGAGAAGTACAATTCTGGTGTTAAGTATTTGGCCAATGGGGAATATCAAGTGGCGTCTTACCTCCCTTTGGTGCCTGCTGAAAAGATTAAGAAGTCGGTCTACAAAGGATTGGGAAAAGAGGAATGCAAGGGATCAGAAGTTACAGATGTAAGTCAAGGACAGGTAGATGCGTATACTGAAGAGTGAATGATTTCTTGTGACTATTGCAAATCCATATAGGGATTGAATTTGATGTTAAGGAATTGTGCTAGAGTATAAAATGATGGAATTGCAACCTACACTGGGAATATGCTTCTGTTGATACAGACGTTTTAGTTTTATGAGGACAAACACATTTCGAGTAGGAATGTTTCATTAGTATGCACAATATTTTCCGCCTCTCTTTGTTATGGATGTAATTTGCATAGAGGAGCATATTTTTGCTACTGTAGTTTAGTATTGTGATTATCATGGATTTCTATATTTCTGTTCCGAGATTTGAGGGAATAATTCGTTCTACAGGAGGGATGTAAATGTTGATAACTTCAATGGAATGACTAATAGTTGCCTAATAGGTTTTATGTCTTATGCACAGTATAAGATTCTATTGATTTTTTGTTATGGTAAACAATCTTTGAAGCATTGATGATTCTATTGCATCTATTATATGCAATCTTTGCACATTTTTTTCCGTCTGTTTTTTTCTTTCCATTGATATTATGATTGGTTCAGGAGGGATTTTTTATTTTTATTATGCAGGAATGAAAACATCCAGGTTGGTTTGGCGTTAGCCACTTAATGCCGTCTTGGTTTATGGTTGTATAAAGCATTGACTTGTAAATTGTAGAAACAACAAATTTTAATATCAAACCTAAGTTGACATTGCCGACTGTAATGACAAGCAGTCCCACAAAATAATTAGGGCTAGCAATATTCAAGACTTGTTTTTTATTTAATAGCCTTTCCCTTTCTGGTTCAGACCTTTCACAGGGGTGCTGCTGCTTTATTTGTTATGTTACAAGCCCCCTCCCTCTGGTGATAAAAAATCACGCTGTCTGCATTTTTATTCTTTTGGGATTTATACATTTGTGATTTTCTGGTTGTCTTCTGTTTGCTGGTATGCTGCTACGTTAAACATATATTCTGCTATTAATGTGGGAAAGCCTAGAATTCTTTTCGATCATCATATGAAAATTCATATTATTTTATTGTTTTTTTTTGAAGAAGACCGCTGCCATGGTTACTAGAAAAGCAACAACACAACCTAGATGTGTAATGTGATTTAAATGAGGAGATTGGCCGTTCACATGGGGTAAATAAAATCCCTTTTTAATGTTCTGTTTCATATTCTTTTTAAAATTGGATGCTGAGTAGACCTGATGTCTAAGCTAATTGTTTGAACCAAAGCAATTCAAAGGAGGAAGTATGGTTTACATAAATTTAACCGATTTTTTCCATGACAAAAAGACTAAAATTGTTTCTATGTCGATTTTCCTTGTATTATAATGGTTAATAATTAGAACCTATTTGAATGAGCATAGGTACCTGATTGAATGGTTTTCAAGTAGTATACATTTCTGAGGAAGATATCAGGATTTGTTGTGTCAACCATTTATCAAGAAAAAGAAACTGACAAAGTGATTTTAAAAACTAAATAAAATGTATAGGAGTTAATGTTTAATCTAAATAGTTTTAAATGGACAAAATAGCCCTGCTTAAAATCAAGCATCATAAACAAGTCTGCCCAATATGGAAAGACGTTTCAATTTGACAAAATACAATAGAGGATTTTGGATGAGGTAGTGCTAAACATTTAGACCTTAACATTGTGTAATTGGTTACAACTAATCTGATTAACAATAAATAATTCCCACTCCAAATCAAGCATCATACAATTTAAATAGCATATTTTACCAAATGAAGTATATACACAGTTAAAACAAGTCTGCTTGACCCAATGAATTAGAGGAATTTGAACAAAGTAATGCTAGACAGTGAAAACCATAACCTTGTTAGCATGTTATCCAACAACAATTTGACACATTTAAAAGAGGAATTTGACCAATGTATTTCTAGCATTGAAACCTTATCAGGGTTTAGTGTCTTCACGGTTCAAACAGGTTGGTGATGCATCATTAAGGTGGTAAACTTAAAGCAACCATATCCTAATGCTTAAATACTTTTTGCCACAGATTTATTTTGTCTTTTGAGTCAGCATATTCTAATGCTTAAATAATTTTTGCCATGAAGAGTTATGCAGATTTATTCTGTTTTTTTGAGTGCAAGATATATTCAAAGATTTTATAACATATTCAAAGGAACTTTAAAACTAATACAAGGTTGTGATTTGGAAGAAATCCATGGACCATGGTAAATGTGAGCAAATAACCAATTCAAATACAAACTTGTTGATAATAAGAAAGTTTAAATGAAGCATCATGGCATGATTAAATTGACTAAGATATTTCACAAAAAATATCAAATGAAGGGTCATGATGATTGATTAAATAGACTAGAATATTTGATAAGAAAGATCAAACAAAGGGTCATTATGTGATTAAATTGACTAGGATATTTTACAAGAAAGATCAAACAAAGAGTTATGATGTGATTAAATTGACTAAGATATTTCATAAGGTACTCATAAATTTATTATGGATATATGAATAGCTTAAATAAATTTTGTCATGAAAATTTATTCTATTTTTACATATTTAAAGGTAAATTTTGAACTAATATAAGGTTGTGATGTAATAAGATCCATAATCCAGGGCAAATGATAACCAATTCAAATACAAACTTGCTGATAATAAGAAAGTTCAAATGAAGCGTCATGGTATGATTAAATTGACTAAGAT
Organism: Torreya grandis; assembly: GCA_037957365.1. Lineage (NCBI taxonomy): Eukaryota > Viridiplantae > Streptophyta > Pinopsida > Cupressales > Taxaceae > Torreya > Torreya grandis. Next base: position 549,224 of record JARHVA010000870.1, on the reverse strand, counting down.
ATTTCACAAAAATTATCAAATGAAGGGTCATGATGATTGAATAGATTGACTAGAATATTTGATAAGAAAGAGCAAACAAAGGGTCATCATGTGATTAAATTGACTGGGATATTTCACAAGAAAGATCAAACAAAGAGTCATAATATGATTAAGTTGACTAAGATATTTCACAAGGTACTCATAAATTTATTATGGATATATGAATGGCTTAAATAAATTGTCATAAAAATTTATTCTATTTTTACATATTTAAAGGTAAATTTGGAACGAATATAAGGTTGTGATTTAATAAGATCTATAAACCAGGGCAAATTATAACCAATTCGAATACAAACTTGCTGATAATAAGAAAGTTCAAATGAAGCGTCATGGCATGATTAAATTGACTAAAATATTTCACAAAAAATATCAAATGAAGGGTCATGATGATTGATTAAATTGACTAGAATATTTGATAAGAAAGATCAAACAAAGGGTCATTATGTGATTAAATTGACTAGGATATTTCACAAGAAAGATCAAACAAAGAGTCATGATGTGATTAAATTGACCAAGATATTTCATAAGGTACTCATAAATTTATTATGGATATATGAATGGCTTAATTAAATTGTCATGAAAATTTATTCTATTTTTACATATTTAAAGGTAAATTTTGAACTAATATAAGGTTGTGATTTAATAAGATCCATAAACCAGGGCAAATGTGAGCAAATAACCAATTTTAATACAAACATCTTGATAACAAAAAAGATCAAACGATCATAATGGAATTTCATTGATTAAGATATTTCATGAAGCACCCATAAATTTATTATAGATATGTGAATGGCATAGAGAGAGAATCAAAGATCAATCATGACGCAAGCAATAATACATAAGGGGTCATGAATCCAACAATTTGGGATCTAGATAAAAGTATATAAAAGTGTGCAGCCAACCTAAATATTATGGTCCAAAATTAAAAAATTCTAACTTAAAGGATGAAGTCCTTTCATATGATCTTGACTTTTATCTAACAGTGTGCTGCCAACCTAAATATTATGGTCCAAAATTAAAAAAATCAAACTTAAAGGATGAAGTCCTTTCATATGTTCTTAATACCTTCCAAGATTAGGAAAACAGAGCCAAAAAAAAATAAAAAAAATAGAGACTATGTTTTGTTTAAGAGGCTATAACAAAGGATGTAAAGGGATATACACAGTCATGGCACAATGATCATTGTCCACGTTTATTCTTTGAAGATATTATTAGTGCATGGTCCCATGCTGTAGGATAGGTAATTGTTTTAAGGGGGTGTCGCTGAAAAATTATAGGAGAGTTTTACCTGATGAGCAGTCTCATGCATTTTTAAAATTTATGTAATATATGTTGTTTAGAAAAATTAAGAGCATTTTATTAAAAAAAAATTGAAAAAAAAAAATAAAAAAAAAAGATTGGGTATCAATATACAGTTGGCAACCAAAAAAATAGGATCGGCCATGCCAATCTTCAGCCCCTTGCTGCTTCCCACCCCTCCAAAACTTCTTCCTAAACTGTAGCTGCTCATTTTAAGGTGCAGATATTTTATAAGCAGTGTTTTTAATTGTCATAATACATGAAATCGTAATAACTAAAATTATAGAAACTGTAACCCCAACATGAAACCCCTCTCCTATCCATCAAATATTGTATTAGAAATAATGTTTCCTTCATTTTTATTTTCATTAGTAGTTTTAACACAAAAGATTTTATTTTATACATTACTGTTCTACCATTCACAATTACATTATTAAAATCACCTACGAAAATCAACTGCCATTTTCACGAGATAATCCTTACACGGCAAGAGAAGCGCCCTTGTGAGGTTGAGGGACCACCACTTGTGACCTACTTGCCTTGCCATAGGGCAAGGTTGAAGAGCAATGTCCAATTTCAAAATTTACATGGAGAAAGCACAACCAAATCTTTTGCCACTACACAAGTTGCCATTTGAATTCAACATCTGCACATGTCATGCCAACACTCATTCCTTGTCACTACTGAATAAGACACTTGGCCAATAGCTTCTAGGTTCTTAAGATGAATTTTTTTTTCTACAACAAGTCTCTTCATCTACACCACACTTGATTATATACATTTTCCACAACTGCATTAGACACAACTAAGCAAAGCAAAAGAGCACGGAGGTGTCGATTTGTAAAGATCTGCATTTTGGCACAATGCCTTCATGATTGTAGCAAACTTCTACATATAAAACTTTTGCAAGCATCCCTTACAGAACATGACTTTCCTCATCTCCATCGTGATCATATTATAGGTGTTTCCTTCATTTTTTACATCGAAAATGCACAAACAAAGGTATTTACACTACCCACAATTCTATTTGTCATCCAACATGTGCAATTCCATAGGACGCCATGTTAGCATTGTCACTATCATATAAAACCTTTGATAGCTTTTAGATTCTTGAGACAAATCAAAATTTCTACTACAATTTTTTCTTACATTACAACTCACATTGTTATACATACATTTATAGTGTTACATACATTTATAGGTACACTAGGCATAAGCTCATAACTAAGCAAAGCAAAATAACATAGATATATTACTTTGTAATTCCTAGAACTACAACATCATGAATATAACCTGCTCCCATGTTTAGTGAAATTCATGGATTCTATTACACCCATTCACACTACTAAGCTTCCCACACCCTTGTTATATTAATTTTGTCTAAATGCACATTTTAGACAAAACACAATAATGAATAACCAGGGATCAAGGTTTAGCCCAGCGACCTAGAGCATTTTCAACTCTGAGAGGGTGAGCTCCCCCTACACAACCAGCTGTGTAAATGCAAGGGTAGTATTGAACCTGGGTGGGGACCGGTAAATCACTCAGATCCCACCACTAGGTCTCACCGCTGGACCCTGTGTTTTTGTTGTGTCACCATCCACCTAGTTTTACTTCTCTTCTAATTCGGTGGAGCTATGTGCTCATATCGTTTAAAGATGAACTCTACAGTTATTGTTGCACTTTAATTGCGTGTTTTTTTAAGCTTCTACCATTCATAACTTATCAATCGTGCAGTTGATGATCTAAGACACATCAATTGTATCAAAGCAATTAATGTGTATCCTATTTGAAGCAGTCACAGCACCATTGTCCTTTGCAGTCATATTTCCTTTGAATGGAGCAGTAACAAACATTTACTTAAAGAGGCTTAGAATTTTATTGACAAATAACAGGCATTGTAAAGCCAGCCTCGTACAAAATAAGTAACTATTTGCCTTGCAACCTATAGGGGAGGCATATTAGTCTTGTTGAATTTGTCCCTTAAGGATAAACTCAAGTGAAAAACTATACCCAACCTATAAAGAAACTTTCTGAAGAACTGACTGCCAATGGAAAATGTCCTGAAGATGAAGATGAAAAATAGGTGTACTCAAGTACATTTATTTTTAAAAACATGTAGGTGGGAGTTAGCGTTTACACAATGACTGGAAAAACCTCTTCTATGATGCATTAGACTCAGTCTGAATGTATGGCCCACACTTACCTCAAAATTCATTACTTCAAATTATGAGTACCCCTTCTTTTGAGGATTAGGTCCAGTCAAATTTCTTCTATAATGTATCAGCCTTATGGTCATAATGTATGGTCCACACCCACCTTAATATGTATTACTTCAAATTATATAGGTACCCTTCTTTAGAGGATTAGGCCCAATCAAATCTCTTCTATAATGTATCAGCCTCATAGTGTCCTAAAGCATGGTCTGCACCTACCTTAGGGTGTACTACTTCAAATTATAAAAGCACTCTTCTTTAGAGGATTAGGTCCAGTCAATTAACTGGCTGGCTCTACTGGTGGAGTAACTCTGGAACAAACTGATCCATGCAAACAAGTAAAATGAACTGAACAAATTATGTACTTAAAAGAATATTATGCGATGCCGTAAAAAATTCCACCTAATCAGCATATACGAATGAACAGTATTTGCAGAACTAGTGGTTCCTCGGTGGGGAAAAATAAAAATAAAACAGTAGGCACAACGGGGATTCAAATTTTAATAATAATATTATCTGGACAATTTAGACAGGCTTGAAAATAGTGCACTCCAAGCTGAAGCATTTCTCCGAATATTCATGGAGATGTGAATGCCCTTGAAAGCTGATATAAACAAAATGCTGCTTAGTTTTGATTATGTATAGCAGAATGTTATAATTTATACAAAAAACAATGAATGAAGATAAATATAACCGAGTAATAAATAGAATAATTTCCCCTTGTCACTGTCGCTTGGGCCACACTGCTTTTATGAAAATTACATCTACAACAAATACCTTTCTGTTGCGTCTGCTTCCCTGACACTATACAAAGCACGCACCATATTTCCTCCTTTAACGCACTTAGGATTCCCACCATGATGTCTTCAAGTTGATTACTTTGACATGCAAAGTTGTCTTCAAGTTGATTACTCGTTTATGTCTTCTGCAAAGTTAGAACACATTTTCCCATGCCAAACCTTCTGAAGCAAAAAAGTACTAAGCTTTTAATCACCTTATCGGTCCCGCTTTCTCCAAAATCAAGGTTTTCCCCATGGTCCCAGATGTGCTAGTCAAGTATGACCAGATTTTAAACCAACAGGAAAATTGTCAGGGGAATCATCACCACTCTCTAAATCACCAACTGATGTATCTTGCACTTGGGCTGCATACTGCAAATTCCAGAGCACATCCTCCATTGAAGGACGAGATGCTGGAGCTCTTGAAAGACATTTACTGGTGATTTCTATGACTGTTGCAAGCGATTCATCAACGCTCGTTCTTAAAATAAACGGATCAACAATCTGGATTCTAGTCTCTTGATCACTCATTACATTCACCTGCAAATAAGTGAGTTGTATTCCATAAGAAAGAAATCATGCACTTTGTGCAAAGAACTTTGCAATGTTGGATGAAAACTTCCAAAATTGGAAAAAACACTCATCTAGATCACGAAGAACTAAGAAAAAAGCACCAATAAATAAAATATCTCATGCACCAAATATTTACAGTTAAGGTAATTTATAATCTGATTGTTTTTATTCAACAGCAGCAACCAAGTTCATGATGTCTTGTAGAACATTTTTTTATGGATATTAAAAAATCGTGGCCTTGCTCTAAATGCAAATTCAGAACAATGAATTTCTAAGGATGAAAATGCCTACCAGCTCTTGAATTATATCCGTTTCTTGATTCTGCATTGTAAGTGGCCTACCAATAATGGTCTCAAGTAGAATGAGACCAAAGTTGTAAATATCACCTTTGTCAACAAATTTTTTCCTGCAGGAAACAGAGAAAATGGGTGTACCACAATTTTAATCTATAAAAATGTGTCGAAACTTAACTTCTTGACCAATCATTATGTTACCCATTGTAGCATATTTGCAAATAACTGAGGATTGCAAGTACAATCCCTGTGCATTTCTTGACCAGAAAATTTTATATCCATCAGAAAGGCTTGATTTACTTTTAGTTCAAGACACTTCCATTCATGAACCATATAAATTTCTTCCTCTTATATCTGATTACATAAAATTATTAACAATTTATTTTCTCTAAATACATTATGTTTAATCATACTCGTGTGTGAGCTAGACTCTTAAATGTATGTATGAAATTGATACAGCTATGTAGTAACTGAAATTTATCTGGGATACTTAATAGCATTAAAATAACTTGGTCGACTTCTTAGTGACCTTATTGCAGACTAAACTAATTAATTAGTTAAAAGTAAACGCATTGCTTGTTAAACCCAGAAGGACACCCGTAATTATAACTGGAGAATTGTTTCCATCATTGAAAGCATGCTCTGCATAACGCAAAGCTTTGGGCAAATACAAATTAGTCACTAGAAGAGAAGAAAATGCAGCGGCTGATGCAATTGCATTTATTATCTTTTGGGGATGATGAGAATAATATTTTATTTGGCATGTCAGTAGGGACACTTCCCCAGAATGCATAGTAATATGCAAAAAAAGAGCGACATCATGATCAAGGCTTATAAACATGCAAGAAAAATCTCTAAGTCAATAACCTTAGATAGTCAGAAAGGGACGAGGAAAGGTGTTTCTATTCCTTACCTTTTCTGTTCATGTTTAACTTTCTTGGTTTTTTGTCCATTTTGTATCATGGCTTTGGGATTTTGAAGCAATAGAACTGCTGACAGTTTCGTTGTAAAATTTTATTAGCAAGAAAAATACAGAATTGGTGAAGGTCATCCAATCTGATCAACATGTAATTACTTTTTAATCCAAATTCAAATGCTTTGAACAACTTTCATTTTTGAAAAATGCATTGCTTGTTAAAGATTCAGGACTTCTACAATGAAAACAGTTTTCTGTGTCACCAACCCTTGTTCTGTTCTTTTTAATAAATTCTGTTAATTTCAAGACAATAATTTTTACCCTCGGCTCATGCTTTGTTGAATGAGTGCCCCTCAAAATGGTTGTTACACCCCATTTTTCACTACAGCATTTACTGTCTATATCCTCCACCGTAGCATCCTATTCTTAGCAAAACTTGGCAACCCCTGAACAATAAATTATAGAACCATTAATAAAACACTAATTTTCCTCTTAAACCCTCCCACCGTCTTTACTCCTATACAAAATTCCTATCCTTAATTTATTTTTACTCCTCCGTTCTCCTAGTATACTTAGGTAGTGATTTCGTGCAGGGTGTTTACCATAATTTTCTCTACAGGTGTTGCAGAGAAAAATATGGAGCTATATGCAGAAAAATGGTCCCATGAAACACAATTTTTAGTTAGTTGCAGCTATTTTTCAGGTCTCAATAAATAAATTTAGCAGTTAATTATTTTTTTAAAAATCTCACCATAGAAATCCTTCCACTTGGCATAAAATTTGCCTAAATTTTCTGAGCAGGTGCTGCAAAGCTGTAGCTGCCCCTTTACAGTAGGTGCACAAGCTCTCCTAAAAATCAGCCCACGCCACTTTTTATAATGAAGATTCTTTTTATTCCTGTAAAAAATTTAAAAACCTGCCATAGGAACCCTTGCACATGAAAAATAGGAGCTGCAACACCCTCCATGAGACCCCACTCTTAATTACAAGAAATTTGGAACCTAGTCTAATAGATTAATAGAAAACATTCTGTTAAAACAAGTATTAAGGACCTTATTAATTAATCTACAATTTAATGCTCTCCTTAAACAATTTGTTTACCTTACAATTATAACTACCTTATTGATTATCATAATTTACATTTATATTGACCCTAAATAGCCACCAAACCAAACTTTACCATGAAAGCTGAATATAACCTTTTCACTGTTTTAACCCTTAAAAGGTCTATGATTCCTCAGCAAACTTTGTTTCCTTGAAGATGAATGAGATTGCTCATTATTAATGTTAGACAAAAGAAATACAAAGAATAATGTCACTAACAATCTTCCCTGAACCTACCTACACGTGGAGATGAGATCTCCCCCCAAACTATTAGCACGCAATGTAACATTGCAAGCCTACTCAAGTGCTATAGGATAGTGGTGGTGCATAATTTTAATGTCCCACTTGCTAAGCAAAGGAATATGCTCATCACCAAACTTCGTATCGGTACTTAGAGTAGTGATGCTTGGCCCTTTGATGCATGTCCCTACAAAGGGCCCCCTAGAGTTCTCAAGCTCATCACCTCTTTCTTTTAACCTATCACAAAGGTTGGTAGCATTAAGTGTCCTTTAGAATTGTTGCTTCACATAGAGTGGGGTAGGTCAATGAGGCGACACACATCTTTGCACATTACTACTATTAATGGTCCCAACAAATTCTCTCTCAGCATGAGATTTGCTTCTCCTCGACCACTTCCCAAGTCGTGGGGGCAAGCATACATTACGTTGCCTTTAAAGTTTCTTCAACTTTGGATGTTAGGAGAGTTTCTAGGGGAAGTGCTTTGCTTCCTCCTAGGATTATCTAGCAGGCCCCCCTCAGCCTTGGATGTTAGGAGACTTTTAAGGGGGAGTGCTTTGCTTCCTCGAAGGATCATCCAACTCGGCTTGCTCAACCCTAGACACTACCCAATGAGCATTACTAAATATTGCATTGGCCCTTTTACAAATGTTAGGAGACTTTTAAGGGGGAGTGCTTTGCTTCCTCGAAGGATCATCCAACTCGGCTTGCTCAATCCTAGACACTACCCAATGAGCATTACTAAATATTGCATTGGCCCTTTTACAATGATAGACAATGCCACAGATGATTCCTCTGCCTAGGGCCTTGATAGAGATATATGATAAGACTAGCATCCAATCTTTTTGACTTTCATCAGGGCATGCTCTTTGGGAGGTGTTGCTCCTACCACATGGTTATTTATATTAGTACCTTAACCACATGGGTTGGGCTTTATTGCTTTGGATTTAAACCCACTCATTTATTTTCAATGTTGCAGTTCTTTCTATTTAGTTAGTTTTTAATCCTAGGGTCCTCTTACCCTAGCACTTTCCATTGTAATTGGATGTCTTCCCAAGTCCCATTGACCTCTAGACATTAACATATCTTATTTTCGTTCTTTTTTTCTCTACTAAGAGATTAGTAGATCATTTATGCATGCCATAATAGTTCTTTTCATTAGGAGTAGCAGGGTTCGTCCATTTCCTCTAAGATGGATATGATAAAATAATATGAGAGGAATGTCAAATATTGACTACCATCCCCAAGGCCAAAATATGGCTTCATGATGATGATGCAATAAATATCTTGTGCATGATAAGCTAGAGAGATTTACCACGAAACTTCATATGAAATAGATATTACATTTAGAGTTGTATAGACACATAAATTTGGTCACAAGTACTTGACAATGTTAACTCTTAGCATATTTCAAGCCACACAACTTATGCACAAATATATGACTCTTATTTGCCATTCCTTTAAGCCATTGGTCTCTGCACAGGTTTGAACCTTTGTATTATTACACACAACTCTCAATGTCAAATGCTCACGCTGTCTATAATCACCTTCAGATTGTTTCCTACAAAGGACATCTATCTCTGATCTTCTTGGACCAGTCCACTCTAAGTGGACAACGGTGCACTACGCCTCTGTCTGCTTGAGTAGGCTGCGTCTCATGCCAAACAATGCCCAATTTCCAAATTAGAAATCAATGTTTTGGGTCTTTGCACACGTTTCATAAGATCGGCTAAAGGAAATTGTGAAAAGATTCACCTATAAATACATATCAAGAGTCCTTCATTATCATCGCTTGTTATTTCACTTAGTACGAGCATATACACTTCTGCACATAGAGCAAATTTGCTCTATTCTGTCCAAATTTTGAATTGTGAACAAGAAGCAGCCATAAGCCAAGTCAAGAGCTGCACCGATGTCCACTTTGATCAATCGTGTCTTGTGCTAAATAATTGCTAGTTTCCAAATTTGAAAACAATCTTTTGGGTCTCCCCACACATTTCATAAGATCGACTAAAGGGAATTGTTAAAAGACTCACCTATAAATACATGTCAAGAATCATTCATTATCACCGCTTGCTATTTCACTTAGTACAAACATATACAGTTTTACACATTGAGTAAATATGCTTTACTCTGCTCAAATTCTGAATCATTCTCTAGGAGCAGCCATAAGCCAAGTCAAGAGCCCTCTAAAGCAAGTCGAGTTATTATTGTCAAGTATCAAACTATCTTCTAGTTGCATACACAGTCAAAAGAGAACAATTGCACATTCACTCTAAGTGGAAAAACTACGTGGACTTGATTTCTCTCGTTGGAGTATTAGATATGTAGGTAGTTGTCAATCATCAAGGGGGTGATTGAGGTAAGCTCAACACATTATACTCCCCTCTTTTGCTTGAAAGATTTTAAGCTATCAAAATGCTCTAAGAGCTTCAATGACAAGATAAGACAAACAACAATTTCTGTGAGGCCAAACCCTAGTCACAATATCTTAGATTACTTAGCATTCACAAGCGCGATAGAAATAGCGATCAATTTTTACACAATCAATTAGGACAAGTCTATGGTCAACAAACTCGAACGCACTGCACCGTTGTCCACCTTCTACGCTCGTCCAAATATATCTTCTGATTTTGCCTCTAATCTGTCACTTTCAAAATCCTGCTTTCTTTGTCTTTCCTTGTCTACCATCTGTCGCAGTCAACTGAGACAAGTTCGCAGTTAACAAACTGGAGCGCACTGCACCTCCATCCACTTACAATGCACCTCTTTAGATTTTCTTTTGATTTTGTCCCTGATATTGAGCCTGCACAGTCACCTCTTCTTATGTTTCTCACAATCAAACAGTTACAACAATCGACATAATTCAGTGTGCAAGCTAAGCATTTTTCTACTAAATACTTTTCCAAAAAAGCAACTCATTGTACATCTTTAGCATTTTGTTATTTTCTAATTTTACACATATAAGTACAAATACAATTAATTCACATATTGTGTTTGATAAAAAATAAGGTAAACATATCGATGAACCCGAACCTTTGTTTTCGATCCATTGCTTTATAATTCATTTTTCTTTTTGCTTTGTTTTCTTAGAAACTACATTTAAATAATTTTAAAACTCATAGGCATTATTGTTTTGGGCAAAGCGATCGTCAGTTTTCCCTGCACCATGGTGTGAGGGGTAGTTCCCCAAATACTGAAACTATTTGACAACACTACACACGGATTTTGGTTTCCACGTACCTCATGGGAATATTGGAAACACCCAGATTTTGTTTTCAGCCATAGGAAGCCTTCCATTGTTTGCTCTTGTAGTGCATCGGCAAACGATTAGCTACAAGAAGTTACTCTCAATGTACCCCACAAGACATAATTGTGTGGCTATAGAAACGGAAGAATCCTCCGTAAATAGTGCCTTCGTGGCAATATTCACTATTTACAACTATGATCAATAAATTTGAGAGTTTACAAAGCAAACACACCTTGTCTAGTGGCGCCCATTTTCCTTTTTTTTGTACATTTGCATGTCACCCAAGAAGGTTATTTCTTTGCCTCTAAGGTCTAGTACTAGATTAAGTGAAATTCCTTTAGATCATACTCAAATTTATTTAATCTCTTATCAAATGAATAACATAAGATATTGATGATCATTATGTTGATGCAAACCTTGAAAACTATATGCACATTGAAGATGATGTTAGTGATAAAAATGATAATCAAGATAACCCTGAAAGCTCCAATACAATTGATTCTAATGAACTCAATGAAGTAAATCTAGAGTAGTCAAAATTATTTGATTTCTGCCAAGGACTTCAACAATGTCCCCAACAAGTGGATAAAGTTGTCTAATTACTACCAACATCTAAGACTACACATCAAGCAAATATAACATCATCTCAAGAGGTGTCTTTCAAAGTAGTTAATCCTCCTCTAGTTACTACTATTGTTACCATTCTTATATCAACCCCTACAATTCATATGTGCCAACATCTTTAGGTATGGGGGCATCACTTGGTTTACAACACATTATCATGCCTATTTCTACAAGCGCATCAATTACACCTCCTATAATTACCACATAAGGTCCACTTCCAACTTCGCCTAATGTATCTTCCCTTGAGCAATTTTTTCTAGCCTTACATGCCAAAATATTGCAAATAGAGCAAGGTGTTTCTAAAGCTACTCATGCAATGGACTCTCATACCTTGCTTCATAATCTTTTGGCACCTAAAATAGCCTCCTTCCCACTACCAACAGGTTTCACAGCACCTAAACTACCTGTCTATAAGGGTAAAGGTGATCTTAACAACATATTCGTTCATTCCATGTAGCATGTTTGGACTACACTTACAATGATAAATTGCTTACCAAGCTTTACCCAATAATTCTCAAAGACTATGTCCCTCAATGGTTCTATGAGCTCCCACTTCAATCAATCGGAGCCTTTAATCCATAGCCTCCTACCCACTACCAACAGGTTTTGCAACACCTAAATTACCTCTCTATAAGGGTAAAGGTGATCCTGGACAACATCTTCGTTCATTCCATGTAGCATGTTTGGACAATACTTACAATGATAAATTGTTTACCAAGCTTTTCCCAAGAATTCTAAAAGACTATGTCCTTCAATGGTTATATGAGCTCCCATTTCAATCAATCAAAGCTTTTAACCCATTGGCATATCAATTCCTAGCACACTTCTCAATCAACATTGGTGAAAAGTTATTTTATGCACAATTTACAAAACTCAAGCAAGGGTCAAATGAACCTATCAGTGAATGTGTTTTTCGGTACAAGACTATGCTAGCAAAGATGACAAACTCTATAGCCAATAATGAATTAAAAAATATCTTTACTCAAAGCTTGTTAGCACCACTCCATGAATCAATAATGTTTGACAAATTCAAATATTTCGATAAGTTATGCTACACAATCAAAAAAATGAAAGTCAAGCTAAAATATACACCAAGTGCTCCATTTACATCAAATATCAAGTTTCAAAGCAAGCCAAACCACAAAGTCAAATCTAATGACAACAAAAATGAAGTGAACGTAAGAGTTGATGCAATATCACATCTATCATACAAATTTCAATTAGCAGCTCCACCTAGAAGGCAATTTACAAGGTTACCACAACCTTCTCAAATCTTGTTACAAAAGCTAATTGACTATAATCTCATATTTATATCTACTACATTTGAGTTTGATATGACCAAGCCTCAACCTAAGGAATTTGACAATAATGCATATTGTGACTACCATAGGTGCATTGGGTATTCTACAAACAAGTGTTACAAGCTAAGGCACAAGATGCAAAATCTCATTGATAATAATAATATTGAGGTAAGCACACCCACAAAAGAAGTTAAACCACAATAGAACAATAATGCAAAGCTGAAAATCTTCAGTAATCCTTTTCCAAATCATGGTTCAGCAGAGAGTACAAATAATTCAAAAGTACATCATACATACTATGCACATCCTCTTCTTAAGACATGGGCATCCAATAGATGGAATTATTGAAACATTTACAAGGACATTAGCAAAATGTCTAGTGATCACATTTAATGATATTGAAATCAATGATGACGATTCAAATATGCATGCCTTCTTCATTAGAGCATATATCAACAACCAACCCATTCATAGTGTTATAATTGACAATGGATCAAATGAAAATGCATGTACATTGACATTATTTTATAGTTTGAGATGTACAGAGCAAGATTTATAGGGTACATCAAATGTAGTCAAAGCATTCAATGGACATACACAAGATACTTTGGGACATATAGTGCTACCTCTCCAAGTTGGTTTAGCAACAATGGCTACTCCATTTCTAGCCTTACCAAACATAGAGGTCTTTAATATGTTGTTAGGATGTCTTTGCATATAAAATATTCAAGCATTACCATATACAGTGCATAGATGCTTGAAATATATACATTGTAATCAAGTGGTCAAAGTTTATGGCATTTTATATGAGCACCCTCTATAGTTTGTGGTTACTCCTCATCTTTCACCACCACCACAATTGGTTGTGGCACCTATTCAAGAGCACCATCAAAAGCTAATTATGGCACCTCCTCTCAAGCACAATATACAAATAATCAGTGCACTCATCCAAGAGCATAATGCAAATTCAATTATGACACCTATACAAAATCTTTCTCTACAATTAGTTCAAGGGAAAAAGTCATCTTGTCCCAAGCAACAAGCTTCATACCAAAGAGTTAGTCAAAGTTCGAAAAAGTCTAAATCTTCTACAGTGCATCCTAAGACAACTCCTAAGATAATTTAACGTGTTTTGCAACAAAGGCAATTATACAACATACTTCATCGAGTCCTACACCAACTCCAATTACCTTTGTGGCAATAGATTCTATAAATAGTGATGAAGACAATTACACAATGGCACTTGATACTTTCTCGTATTAAAATACATCTACATGTAGCATTCTTTATCCATGAAAAATCAGGTTTCAACTCTTCGATCCAGACATACACTATGATCCTTTCATTGATGGGATCATAAATTAGTTCCCTTCCAAATATTGCAAAAAAAAAAAAAAATCCAAATAATCAAATATTTCAAAAAATAAAAATAATTTTCGCAAAAATACAAAAAACATTCAAAAAGTCAAAAATCAGGTTCTGAGCATGACATGAGATGCTAGTTACTGCTTTAAATATGTTATTTATCATATCTCTTGGTAGATAGCATATTTCTTTTCTACACATGCATTTTATGAGGTGTTTGAGTGTGATGCAAGACATACATTGTGTGCATTCTTGGATGCTAGACTTCCCTTTCACCCAGTGGCCATGCCTATACTGCTAGCATCTAAATTTTACAGATTATACAATAACATGTTGTATCTATCTATGACCTCAAATGCAATGTTGAACTACATATATTAAAAGTGTCTTGTTAAATCACTCATATGTTACATTGTGCTACTAGACATGGTATTTTGCTAACAACATGATATTAATGATATTAATATGATATGTAGAGAATAGACTAGTTTTCATTAATTATATGTTTCTTCTATGTTGTTTCTTTTATGCATAATAGGGTTTACATTGTTTGCTTATTGTGTGTGGCCCTTGTCCCTTGTGTGCAAATTGTTTAAGCATTTCTATGAGATCATTGTTTGGTGTGTGTGACATTTGAACATGTCCATTGCTTGTGGCCCTTGGCCCTATGTATGCAATATTTACTTATGCGACAGTTGAACATGTCTCTTGTATGCGGCCCTTGACCTTGTTGTATGGCATTGCGTGACATTATTGTGTTTTGCTTATGTGCTTGTTGAGCTTGATTAGTGGTGCCATGATCTTCATCATGCACTTTTAGGGCATAGTCTACTTCAAAAATACTTACTTTACTACATCTTTTAATGCTACATCTATCTAGACATGACACTTGTGTGCCTCAAACTCATAAAATTATATGCATGCTTCAAATGACAATTGCATTTCTATGATGACATACTCTCCAACATGTTGACATTATACTACAAGATCATATCTTTTATCACATGATAAAGTTAACTCTTCTTTTGAGATAAGTGCCTTGCAAGCTACATCCTTCATCTCAAAAGGAAAGTATCACAGTGGGCTTGTCTTAGATATCCAAACCTCCATAATCAATTTTTTTACTGTCTAGACTTCTTTATAAGTCTTGGTTTATACCAATAGCATAGATCACTTCCTCTACACATATGAGTCATTAATTAAACCTAAAGAGGGAGAATGAAACTCAAAAGCAAAGAATCTTATTGCATAAGACAAGTCATTGTGGTATAATGAAAGTGCTATTCATGAGACATAGTTGATGAATTAGTTGGATGAGTCAAGTTTTTGTGTGTTGAGGATGACAAGGTGTGAAAAAAAATTCTTTATAGGGGTGTTTATCTATATATTCTTCCATTTTATTTAACAGCTCAGATCATCATGCAACCCTCCATTACTAGTCATCCTACAAAATTCATACCAGAACCAGGCCATGGGTCTTATCGATATGCATGTTGTATTGTTGGAAAGCTTTAAGAACCTACCTTATTTTGTAGTGGCATCTATACATTTTGAGATATGACATGCATATAGATTGCAATTGCATTGATGTCAAATATAGCATCTTATGTCTATCAAGTTCCATAGAGCTAACTCTATACAAGTGTCTTACAAAAATAACGGTCCATAGAATTATTACCATGTTGCCATCTCCTGCAATATTGAGGACATCACACTTTCTACAAATTTCGTTCCGCTCACAGTTTACCTTTGGTAGAACAAAGAGGTAAAATTTGCTACAATCTATATCAAAATCCACTAGAGAATCACAATAATGTCTTCACATGCTTTCTTTTCAAATTTAAGGTCCAGTTGGAACATCTTCTTTTCACACTGAAATGTTATTTTCGCTCTGATCTTCTTCCAACTCAATCTTTGTTGCTAAAGATGAAGTCTACCTAACATAAATATTTATCAAATTGGGAATTCTAGGTGATGCATTGAAATTGCATCCATACAATTTATTTGAGCCGAACCAGTTTAATGTTCAATTTCCAAGACAAAATGTCAAGGTATCCAGGACTTTTCAGTTTCTTCCCCCCATAAACAGATCTCTACCATGATAATTCTTAGTAAAAATTCAAAAAAGATAAAGGCCAAATTACATTGTAGAGAGTGTTAAGGATTAGCATTTACATTAGGGAGTTTACTATGGTAAATAGTAATTATACTATTACCTAAGTTTATATTATTTGGTATGTTATTGTTGTAAATAACAAACAATAATATACAGTGAGATTTATAGAGTTATATAGTTAATAGGTTGAAAGATTGTAGGGATCGGAGCATCCCCAATTATAGGAAATATGTCTCCTATATATTTGTATAAAATTTGAGTAATAAAATATGTGAAGTTGACTGACAAAATTATATTCGAGCCTTCAGCTCTTGCCTGTAATGGGCCATTTTTAATAGAGAGTCATTTACTTTATTGATGGAAGTTGGGAGTCCCCTTTAGCATGTCTTAACAATAGATGCATCTTTATAGCAAGCTCAACTCTTTCCTCTGATTTTATTATTATAAGGGTTACAAGCAATCTGCAAAAAGCACAAGCCAATGAATACTGGCTATTGCCCACTATAAGCCTGGATAATAACATTTAAAGTCAGCACATGTTAAGATCCTTCCAGATTTTGACCAAAACAAAATTAGTGAAATGGGATGCTAGCCTTTTCCAATTGAAACTCTGAATGCCATTCCAAAAGTACAGGATGAGTGCAAGTTTTTCAAATGGCATCATAGCAGTCCGAGAATTTAAACAGCACAATGTTTTTTTATGGATTTTCTTATGCTGTCCTGGTATTATCCAAACATCAATCTATGGCAATATATTCTAGTAGTGTTTCATCGGTTGGACTTTGTTTTTTGGAAAATTACGATCCTTCTCCTTTGTATCCATATCAAATATAGCAAAACAAGTTTATATATTTATAAGCTTTGTGAAGAAACAACTGCCCTGTTGCTCAGGCTTACTTGTATAAACAAAAGAGCACATATATACAACCATCCATAGCTGGTCAATTTTCCTGTGTTTGGATTTTCTTCATTTCTCCAAAAATATAGGAGGTTCGTCAAGAACATTTCCTTGACGTTATAATTGTGAGTCCGAGGGTATAGGCAGATTGCCACAGTTTGGTTTACTCCTGAGCTTGCTCATGAGGTCAAAATCAAGAGGTAACTTGATTGAATGAATGAACGAACATAAGGCAGATGAAAAGAAATCCCCTTGCGGGCTTTCAGAAGAGGCGTCACAAAACTTGAACAATACATAAGGTGAATGGAAAGAAATTCCCAGACCATTTTGGCATCTGGCTTAGCCATATTACCGGTTCATTTTGCCAAGTCTTTGTTTTATTCTTTTGAAGTAAACCAAAGGTTCATGAAAAACAGGCCTTTGTAACTTCAATGCTAGAATTAACCTGAACTTGGGGTGAGACTGATGGTACCATCCTTGTGACAATCATTGCTCCAGTTAGTGGTTATAAGTATGTACTTCCAAAATCTTGGCTACAGTTGTACTAATTGTCAAAATCCTAGGGAATCAGCAGAAAAAGAATCTACCAGAAGATCTCAGGCAAACTATTTTTATGTGATACAAGTACAGTTAACTGCATGAACTGACAGTGACTTATTGGATGAAAACATCTCAAGCATCTGTAGTAGATACACACTAATAATAACAGATAATGTAGAGCCAACGCTAGCATTGTAAAAAAATTGAATCTAAAATTGGTACCTGCTCAGAATTTCTGCCTCCTTTTGCACCAAATTATAGCTTTCTGCTTTGACCTGGAAGGCGCCCACACAGAATTTTCTACTCAAATACACTTATCTACTTGCCTCAGAAATATGATGCTTAATTGATGCCCAAAGATTAGAAACAGGAAAAGCACCATAGATAGCCATGCCATATTGATCAGCCATTGTTTTAACGTAAAATTTTTATGGCGGCAAACTCACCTCAAAATCATCTGTACCTTCTGCAATTATTGGCAAGTTATAGCCCTTCAGTTTTGAAACCCGATTTTGGTCTAACAGAACATTTGTGATTTTCAAGTTATTATGGAAAATTCCAGGCACCACCCCTGTATGCAAGAAATGAATGCCCCTTGCCACTCCTATTGCAGCAGCTAGTCTTTGTGGCCAGGTTAGCACTTGTTTAGTCAATTGACCTGCAAAAGCAAGTCACATATAAGATATGTTGATAGAGGTTCAGAAAGCATTCACCAAATGTTTAGTTATACTTACCCGAGAGATTGCTCCGCAATGTCCCATTGGATACATGTTCAAAGATGAGAAAAATTCTTTTCACAGATGACCCATCTTGATTATAGTCAATGCAATGTCCAAGAAGACTGACCAAGTGTCGGTGTCTTAGCTTTGAAAGCAGCTCCAAGTGAATTTTCAAATTTTGAATGGTATGTCTCCACTCAAATTTCAAGCACCTTATGACAACCAAAGTTCCATCCTCCAGCCTGCCCCTGTAAAGCTGGAATTACCATGGACAATATTCCATATTCAGTCAGAAAAATAGACTTGGCTGCAAATCATCAGGCTAGAAAATAAGAAGTGCAATACTGAGAAATGCTACTTGAGTTCTATATTGCTGGAACAATGTAGACATTGTCAGCATGTGACATAGTTTTCAATATAGTTATTTGATGAATTTAGCAGATGTGTAATACTAATGCCCCTTCTGCTGACACTTAACTCTTTCATACTCAAAATCCAATCTAGCTACTGCAGGAACCTGTGTTGGACGACCATGGAAACCATGTATTTAAGACCCTATTAAAAGATTGATTGAAACTTAATTGGGGCATGTTGCCGGCCTGAACATTTTATTGTTGTTTTCTTACTATCTGACACTTCATCTTTTTATTTATTTCACATGAAGGCATATTGATGGGTCCTTCAGTTGCTCAGGATTACACCCAAAGTTCATGTTCTGGTTGGCCCAGACCTCACTTCCAGTTGTGTACTTGCCACATATGCAACTGACAACAAACAACAAAATGAGCACTTAAAAATGCCTACTAGAAAACAATATGATATGACCAGTGTTGCACAGGGCACATCCACTAGGTTTTGCTGGCATCGTGAACGTCCCAGATGTTACAGAGACTTGGGGACTTTGAAGGGGACATCTCCCCTGCCCCCAAAAAAAACCCTTTTTTATTTTTACAGAAACATTGAACCCTAATCCCGAAAGTACCCTGAAAATCATTAAATGAAGTTTAAACCCCTAGATTTTATTGAATAAAGTTAAAATATTTAAATAATATTTTTTGTGTATTGTTTTAATAGCTGTCCCCCCGCCATCTCCAAAATCTGGAAAAAAATTTACCGTACAGGAAACCCCATCCCCATCCTTGAGACTTGGGTAAGTATGGATATGGCATATTTGGGGAGACCTGGACATTTGAGTCCAAAGTCCAGGAAGGCATTTTAATTTCAGATTTTTAAATGTTTATTTAAGATTTTGAAATGACGATATGACAATAATATGCATTTGATATAATTATGCCGCTAGGTGTAACCTACAGTGGCAGCCGGGGTAGTAGGGGAGTTGGATTGTCATCGTGTGAGATGTCGATAAAAATGGGTGACCTTAAATTTCACATCCATCTGACCGTCATACAAAAGTTTTTATTCTTGCTTGGAGAAAGTGATGGAAAAATCGCGATATCTTGAGCATACTGTGGAGTTTGAAACTTTTTTATTTTTGGCAAAAAAAAATCGAGCCCAACACAGTGGTGCCACTAGATTGAGGCTATCTATCAACAATCAGCAGGATAATTGTACATAAGGTGATAGACTTGTTAATCAATGTGGTATGTGACAAATCCATGATATGTAACTCAAGATTGATATTTCTAGGCATTTTTCAGATGGATATATTTAAGGTATTTGTACTAGTATTAAATTAATCAATGGTAACATGGTCAACTCATATGTCAAATTGTCCAGGTGCAAGAAAGAAATTGATGAAAAATGATCAGAGAATTTATTTATGTGTGAGGACAGGTAATCCTTGAAAAAAAATGCAAAGAATGGAGTCTACATGGAGGGAGCAACCATGACAGGAAAAATGCTGGACATGCATTCAATAAAGAAGGAAATTGACAACTATTTTAGTCTGACACATCTGGGAAGCTTCCCAAGAATGAAAAGAAAAAATATGACACCTTTCTTTGTTCCCGCACATCCTTCACTTGCATTCTTGCTAAGAGAGGAGAGAAAATCTGTAGGAGCAGAGGAGGTAGTTTGTGCAAGAGATGGAGAACAAAATTGGGTTGCAGGTTTTAGAGGCCCAACTTCAATCATGATGATCAGCACATGATTTCCTACAGTTAGAGCTTGGTTTGAGAACATTTCAATGGTGGAATTTTCTGGATTAGACGTTTTTGTGTTGCCTATGTTTTACCCCTTCATTGTAGTTTATTGTTTTTTTAGATTGTGAGAATCCTTAGTGACTTCCCCTTGTCGAATCTTCGTTGTTGATTGAGATTTTGCGTTCTTCTCTGATTTTATAATTGACTGCTTTTATTTTGTGCATGTGTCATTTTCTGTCGGTGCCCATTCCACTTTCGTCTTATAGATTGGTGAATATGTATGACGGAGCAGGTTGAGAACCAATGGTTTTACAGTTATCTGGCAAGCTAGTAGAGGAGCGCAAATTTATTTGATGCCATTTGGCTATTTAATCATGCATATGCCATTATTATTTTCATGGACAGGCCATGGGAGGGCGAACAACTTTAGTGACTCTAGTTCCTTTTTTAAACAGGCCAAAGAAAGAGGGTAAACATTTGGTGGCTGTAGTTTCTCTTTCGAACAGACCAAAGGGAGGGGGTAAGCCTTTGGTGACCATATTCTTCACTTGGAAATGTTATAGGATCTCCACAATGGCCTAAATTTTTTTAGGATAGTAGGTGGATGGAGGCTTGGAGGGTGAGGTGTAGTATGTTTTTTCTGTGTTGAATTCTTTTATTGATCTCTAGGGCAGCTGACTTACTCCTTTCTGTGATAATTTTCTTGCCTCCACTATTGAGTATGCACCGAGTTTTTAATCTGTTTATCCTCTTTCTTGCGATTGAGCTAATGTTGCATACTTGGCTTCTGTTTGATCCTGAAAGTTTCCTCCTGTTGCTTCCTTCACGAATAAATTTCAGAGAATGTTGAAGACAGATCTGGAGTGATTTTGATGATGCAGCAGTTTGGCAATTTGGAAGTTAAGTACATCAGTCCAGTAGCAAAGAGTGATTAGAGACATATTTTCGAGCAATCTTCATCAACACAATCAATCCAGTACTCCTCCCCCCATAAAGATGGCTACATGGCACAAGGGGAAGGAAAGTGCCCTTGTGGCTAGTTGAGTGGAAAATCTGGTGGATATCAGTT
Organism: Torreya grandis; assembly: GCA_037957365.1. Classification (NCBI taxonomy): domain Eukaryota; kingdom Viridiplantae; phylum Streptophyta; class Pinopsida; order Cupressales; family Taxaceae; genus Torreya; species Torreya grandis. The sequence continues at coordinate 527,784 of JARHVA010000870.1, read as the reverse complement.
GGCGAAATTGCACTCATTGGGTTGGCAAAAAATTCTTTCTCAAGGCATGTAGCATTTTCTAAATGTAAAGTCACAAATAGAGGTTGTCAGCCCACTAGAATAGCTAGCTAGGCAATCCAATTGATAGGAGAACACAGGCAACAGCAGATCACAGTCAGAAGTGAGTACAATTTGCTAGTTAATAGTTAGTTGTCATGTGAAGTTTCCATCTATAATCCAAAAGGCAATTAGTTATTTTAGGGACTTTGCTTAAACAGAAGTGTTAGTCAGTTTGTCTTGTAATTTATGGGATGGTTTATTTATCTATGCAAGCACTTGCTTCTGAAAGGCTGGCAGGAGAAATCAGTTTGGACTTTACATTTTTCTTCAGTATCTAAACTATTTATTTCTTGAAAATCTGAAATGTTGATGCAAAAATGAAGAGAATCCAAATATACTGTTGAACCACTAAAGAGTTTAAAGTGGCCTTGCTTCAATATGAATCAATTAAATGAAAATCCAGTTAAATATGACAAAATTAATTCATTGCGGAAATATCTGCTATTCATTAATAAATTTTATTCATTTGGACTCAATAAAAAGGGGGGAACATATTATTCATCTGATCTGAAAGCTCTGCCATTAAGACCCTTGGATAGATACTATAAACAGTGGTGTTGGGCTGGGAAGGCAAAGTTGTTTAAGTTTGCATTTCTTTATGTTGCTATTTTTCTTCTTCTACTGTCTTCCACAATGTCTTTAGGAATGATTTCTTGCATATTAGAGTTTTGATGCTTTAAAATTGAGCAATATGCACCTCCAGGCTTCCTACAATCAATGGGCACAAAAGAAGTTACTGAATCAGTGCCTAAGACTAGGAAGAAGCATTCTTCCATTTTCACAGTTGACTAAGACTTTTCACTGATAAAACCTTTCCTGAAGAGACTGCTATGATTTTATAGCCTCTCTGCTTTGAAAAGATGCCTTTTATATTTCTTAACAGGTTTTCTCATTGTCACCATATGTAAATTTCTATAGTAGGATATTTGTGCAAACTTTGAACACCATAACTTGTAAACTCCCACAAAATCTTCATGACGGTCTATTTTTACAGCCGAAAACAGATTGACTGCATACAAGTGTGGTATTGGTTTAGTGACAAACACTGAACATGTTTCATTATTTAGATACTTTTTTTATTTGTGGGATTTTTCACTATGTTGGAATATTAGAGTGGTGAATAGTATGACTGGAACTTTCTCTCAAAGCAGTTTGTATGACACTGCTTGCCAGATTCTAGTCCTGACCATATCAAAAATTCTAGACTTAGAACTTGGAAACTGATGGTTGCAAAAACATTTACTAGCCATGACTGGCTGGAGGTTCCACCATACTTGAATTAGGAAATCTCAAAGTTCTATGTTATGAAGGCTGAAATTGATGCACACCCTCTATACTAAAGAGACCCCGTTTGGGACTTGCATCTTGCACTCATGGCATATTCTCAACAATATATCAGGATTCAGGAAGGAACGCGTACCCCAGCTTAACTCTTTGCTAATTCACACAAACTAGATAGCATGGAAAGGTCAAACAGTAAGATTATAAGACTCCATTGAAGGGATTCTTCGATGTGGATAACATGTGGTTAGCCTCATTCTGAACCATCCAGTCTTCCTTGACTTGGCTGGAAGGCCAGTGTTAGCCTCCTCACTGCTGACATTTCAATAAGAACCTATTTTGCAAGGCTATTGCTGACTTGGATATTAAGCATGTCTAACTTTAACGAAATCATGGTGAAAGTTTAAGAATGGTGAAGGGTATGCCAATATTGTTATATAGCTTAGATGCAAAAATCCAATAGGAAAAATCAAACAAAGATGGCAATGGGTCAGTTTCAAGTCAGTAAATCATATCCATAGGTAATACAAATCATAACCATTAAGATTGTGTGTATCTAGAAACAAAGCAGTCCCAATGAGAGAGACCATACCTTTCCATGAGACCCTTCACCCATCAGAGAAGCTGGATTGAACTTATGCGTTGCTTCTTCAAGCTCTTCCATAGCAAATGGGCGGTACTGTGGAAGACCCAGTGCACCCAATCTCATTGTTTGAGATATATATCCTTTCAAAAAAAAATTAAAATAGTTAGAGGAAGCTCATACACAGTTCTCTATTCTACGCAATTATTTCTTTCTACAGTAAGAAATATAGCTATAAGCTTTGTAATGTGATAATATGCTAATATTCTGCAAATTTCTTGCCACTCAAAAGAGCACTCAGCAAAGTACTTTTCAGAAATCTAAATATTAAATATTAAACAAGTGTTCAAATAAACTGATGCAAAGTACTATTGATGGGACCGGAGATAAAACCCAAAGCAGGAATTTTGGGAGCACTCAGCGTGCACATTAAAATCTTAGTTGAGTAAATAGTATATACATTTATGTTAGTGGTTTATAAGTAGAAGAGTGGCAGTTAAACACTTGAATACAGCTGTAAATGATAGTGGGGCAGTTTTCTATTAACAGAGAGTTGTGTGTTTAGAAGAGAGGTAACAACCTAATAGAAAGAGGAGAAGGAAGAGTGGGTTTTAATCTTTTTCTGCAGTTGTTTATATTAAAGACAATTATCTGCCCAGAAATAGGACTGTTTTTTGTTGTGTGTGTCTTAGGTATGCTGTTGTATAGTTATGGTGAATTTTTGCTCAGTTTTATTGGCTAATTTTTTACGTTGTTAACACCCACTGCAATTTGGGTGTTTGTTTGTGTGGGCAGCTGTAACTGGCTGCATCATAATGATATCAGAGCATCCAAAGATGCTGGGAGTAGAGAACTTGTGGGACAGCCTTAGCTGTTATTGAGGAGAGTACAGAATAGTTCAGAGAGCTATGGCTATGACTATGGATACAGAAGTGAAGTTGATACTTGATGCGACAAGTAGGATAGTCAAATTGGAAGAAGAACTAAGACAGAGGAAGAGGCAAAAAGCAAACAAAAGACAAGTAACAGAGGTTGCAGAAATTGGAGTTTGAGTTGGAGGAATTATGGTGGATGTTGGAGCAGTATGAGACAAGCAATAAGAAATCACGGAAGCAAACTCAAAATAATTTGAAAGCAAAGGCAAATAAAGCTGAAACAAAAGTATTTGAGGGTTGTGAGAAGATCAAGAAGTTTGGTGGGAATATATATCTTGTGAACAAGAGCTATTCCTAAGATTGGTTAAGGAATAGAACTGCTAGAACGGGAAAACATTAAATCCCAAGGAGTTGGTAGAGTTAGAAATTACAAAGAGCTTGAGAGAGGAAGAAATTCTCTTGAGAGAGGAGGGGAAAGGAAGTGGAAATGAAGAAGAATGCAGCATACCACTATAGGTTACCCAAGCTATTGCGGTTGTAGAAGCAGCCCACATTAAAGATGAAGCAACAGCAATAGAGATGGAGGTCTTTGAAGGCCCCATATTTGAGGAAGGAGATAATTATGTCATATAAACTTTAGAGAACATAGAAGAAAAGGATCACTTAAAGGGATGTCTTGAAAATTCCATATTTGTTGACAAGAGAGAAGTAGATATCCTCATAAAAGAGGATACAACTGAAGAAAATGATGGCGGCAGCAGCAGCAGAGGAGGAGCAGCTAAAGGGATGTCTTGAAAATCCCATATTTGTTGACAAGAAAGAAGTTCCTCATAAAAGAGGATAAAGCTGAAGAAAATGGTGGCAGCAGCAGCGGAGCAGCAAAGGAATGCCTTTCAAAAGGCATAGAGATGAAAAGGAAGGTGGAACAAGAAGTGCAAACAAATGCATTTGAATAAGCTTATGAAGAGGTAAACAAAGAGACACTTACAAAGAGAATGGGTGGTGGCAATTAGCCAAGAGTTGAGGAGAAAAAAATGAAGAGAAGAAGAGAAGAAAAGGAGGAATTGGAGCAGCTGATTTTAAAAGCAGATCATACATGTGAAAGGGAGATGGACTAGAATGTAGCTAAGGCATCATTGGTGAGGTGCCTATGGGAACTCTTAATTCCCATGATTTTATCTTTATTTGTGTGTATGTAGCAGCAGCAAGGAAGGAGAACAGAGAGACTGCCTTGATAGGCAAAAGTGTGAATGAAAAACTCTATGAAAAGCCCAAGCTTGGTGGAAATCAAGCTAGCAGTGGTAGAGAAGAAGACATCCTCATAAAAGAGGATGACACTGTGAAGAATGAATGTGAAGGGCGTGATATTGTGAGCATGCCGGAGGCTGCTATGGTAGATCAATGAAGTGGAAAGTGGACTCTAGACAGTCCATCATAGGGCAGCAAGCCATGGAAAAGATACAAGCTGCAAAGCAGAATTGTAAAGCATGCCTAATTGGCATAATGCAGGAAAGGAAGAAGCGCCTATGGGAATTTCTGATTCCAATAACTTGATATCTTTTTTATTGTTTGCATGCAGGTGCAGCAGAGATGAAGAAGCCGCAAGAATGAGCCTTCCAAGGTAGAGTGAATGAACTATTTGAAGAGCTCCTGATGGCCGGAGAAGCAGAGCAATTAGAAGGGCTTTTTAAAAGCTCTTATAATTGGTGAAGCTACAATGAAGCTTGAGGCTACAACGAGGAGAAGAAATGAAAGCTGGCTCAGAGGCAGCCAAGATAAGAATGGGTAATCAGCTTGATAACCAAAACATAGAGGAGAAGACAACTGAAACGAGAGAAGAGAAGCTGAATTTAGATCTAAATAGTTAGTTTAAAAATCCAACCAACAGGTTGGACAAGTGATGAGAAAAGCCAGAATGGCTTTTGGTGGAGAAGGTCGGGTAGAGGTGGGTCTAAGCCATAGTTACCAGATTCGGCCGCATCTGGCCGAAATCTGGAATGTTCCGCATTTTTGCAGGCTTCCGGATTAAAAAATTCGGTTCGTCATATTTTCTAGCATTAAAACTGTACGGAGAGGGAGAAACAATGGAAGTCAACAAAAAAATTTAGAAAATGTAAATCTAGTCCAAACCCAAGAGTATAGAAATAAAATAAATGTTACATCTAGTTTCTTATACTTTAAGTTATATTTTATTTATATACTTTCAGGATGTTTGAGAGGGGTTTCGGACCGCCAGGAGCTATAATGCAAATTCTAGGTTTTGGAGGATCCTATCATATTTCAGAGTTAGTCAGATTCCAAGGTTTCAAGGTTTCAAACTTATCCATATTTCAGTGTTTCAAGATTTCAGAGTGGCTCCCATTTTGCGTGCTCGCGAGTGGTCTCAACAGTGCGGGAGAGTAGCCGAGTGGTTTAAAGTGGCACAAGAAGACATTGTTAGCATGGATCCCCATTTATGGTGGCAGACGTATGGTTCTTCTACCCCAAAGTTACAAAAGCTTGCCGTGCGTGTCCACAGTCAATGTGCCAGTGCTTTTGCATGCGAAATAAATTGGAGCACGCATGATTTGATCCATACTAATAAGAGAAATCGACTAGGAGCCAAAAAACTGTCAGATCTTGTGTTTGTTCATAGCAATTTAAGATTGCTTGAGCACAATCTTGCAAAAGAACAATCTTCATCTTGGAGAACCATCCTTTGAAGGAGTTGAGGAAAATATTGATAGTGTTGATGAGCCAGATGGAGAATTCGCTGATGGTGCTAGTGCTAGTGCTAGTTTTGATTTTGAAGCTGGGTTTGATATTGCAAATGTTTGAAACTTAAGTTTTATATCAATTTTGAGCTTAGGCTCTAAACTATGAATATGTTGCTATCTTTTAATGTAATTCAAGTTTGAAATTCTTATGCAGTTCTCCTTTTTGCAAGTGTTAAATAAATATTATATATATATATATATATATATTATTTTATTTTTTGAACTGGATTTTTTTCCGGATTTTTTCAAAATTTCGCATTCCACATTTTTTCCGCCTCCCGAACGCATTCGGATTTCCGAACCTGGTAACTATGGTCTAAGCACACAAGAAGCTGGAAAAGCAAAAATGGAACAACTTGGAAGAGCTAGACGGACTGTGCCCAAGCAATGGGCAAGGGAAAGAGAGAGGTAATCAAAGTTAGGTGGAGGAGGTCAGTTTATGGTCCAGCAGGCAGCTGTAAACAGCAGAAGAAATCGTCCGAAAACCTGCTGAGGTACTAACTAACATGTTGAAAAGGTACACCGTAACCTCTCTCAGAGTCAAAAGGTTGGGTCTACCATCTAATCCAAAAATTTTAGCATTATGTTCACAAACTCTTATCTGGGGTGTTTGATATAGAAGCATCCTCAGATAAAGGCAACCTTACATCATCCAAAAATATTAGCAGTTGGGTTCTTTGGGTTTTCTTGGCAAATTGAATTTCATGGAGACAGATTTTTGGGTAAAACCAGCTCTGAACCAGGGGGTTCATAATTTTATTTAAAAGGGGGAGAGAATGATGCAGAGCACTACTGGTGGGACCTAAGGCAAAACCCAAAAAGGAATTTTCGGAGCACTCAACATGTACATTAATACATATTAGTTGACTAAATAGTATACATATTTATGTTAGTGGTTTGCGAGTAGGAGAGTGGTAGTTGAACACTTGAATACAACTGCACATAATAGTTGGCCATTTTTCTATAAATATGGAGTTGTATGTTTAGAAGAGAGGTAGCAACCTGATAGAGAGAGGAAGAGTGGGTTGCATGAGCTTTAAAATGAGCTGTAATGGCTGAGCATAATCAGCTTGCTGTAATGTTTTTTTGCAGTTGTTTATTTTAAAGACAATTATCAATCCATAATTAGGACTGTTTTCTGCTGTGCATGCCTTCGGTATGACGCTGCAAATTTTAGGGGAATGTCTTCTTAGTTTTAGTCGCTAGTTCTTTATGTTGTCAACACCCACTGCAGTTTGGGTGTTTGTTTGTGTGGGCTGTGTGGGCAGCTGTAACTGGATGTATCATAAAGTTACAGTTAATAACAATGAAAGGATTGAGAAATCTAAATATTCAAAGAAAGTAATCCTACTCCTGGCATTAAAGGCAATGTCATCCACAACCTAGAACGGGATCTATGCCTATCTCCTTCGTGAAATCTGGCAGAACCAAACAACAAATCATATATACAAAGTGAATGAAATAAGTTTTATTGGACATATCTATCCCTTAAATATATTTTCTTACGAAGATGTAAAAGACAAGAAAAACAAAGGAGTTAGAGCTTACTTGCATTAGCTAGCAGATCCGAGGAGAAACCTGTAGAAACATTTTTTGCCACTAATTTTCTTGGCGGCTTCTTTGTTAGTTTTTTGCGCTCTGACCTTCTAAGTAGCACTAACAACAGAAGTCCCAATACAGCAAAAAAGCCCACAACACCGCCAACAATGCCCAACACAATAGCTACAGTTATAGTTCTTGATTCTTTCTTTGACTTGCGTGGATGAACACCAGTTGCAGTCGCAGCATTTTTGCAAAATGAATTTGGGTGCTGATGCTGCAACTTGGTGGCTAAGCAATTATGGGCATACATAACGGTTTTCTTTTGGCTTGCCAGCGAGGCAAGACATGGAGGCAAGTTTCCAGTTAAAAAATTTAAAGATAGATCCACATAAGCGAGTCTACTGTTGCAAGTGAGATTCTGAGGAAGTGTTCCAGTGAATGAATTTGTGGCCAAATTCAAGAACCGAATGCTCGGTAAAGAAAACAAATAAGACGGAGGTAACCCAATCAGGTCATTGAAAGACAGATCAAGCTGCTGCAATTGATCAGATGATTCAAGATCCATAGGAATATGAAACCTAAAATTGTTTTTCCTCAATATAATGATCACAAGTTTCTTTCCCAGAGTGGGGAACAACGGCCCAAGACTATTTCCTTGCAAATCAAGTTCTTGCAGGTTTATCAAGCTGCTCAAATCCGGCAGGTTTCCAGATAACTGATTTCCAGAAAGATACAACACTCTGAGGCTCTGTAGTGTACTCAGGGAAGAGGGCAGAGGGCCACTTAAAAAGTTGTTCTTGAAGCTCAAGGAAGTTAAACTAGGAAAGGCACTTAACCAATCAGGGACTGTACCATTGAACATGTTATCGTCCAAAATTAAGGTATGGAGGTTCTTCAGAAGAGAAAGCTCCTGCGGGATGTTTCCATAGAAATAGTTTGAACTTACATTCAGTATGTCGAGGGAGGACAGACGCCCTATCTTGCCTGGCAGAGGACCCCACAATCCCAGAGACACCAAGGACAGAACTTTGAGACTTGAAAGCTTGTAAAGGGTCGTCATAAATGAATCCACTGAAAAAGCTGAAGATAAAGTCTTGTTCGAAACAAAGAACTTACCGTTACTGCTTTTTGTATGAGAGCCCTTGTCCCCAACAATTCTCAGTTGGGTTATCGTGTCCTCATAGCAGACAATGGCTACAGATGGAGAAGGAGGCAGGTTGCAGAAGTCTGTACTGTTACTCCAGGCTCTCAATGCACTGGGGAACTCCAGGAGGCTTCGAATCCTCAGTAAGGTCTGGACATTAGAGGACTCGTACTGTAGGGAGGCAGGAAGGCGAAACAAAAGGAGGGACAGAACTGTCAGTGCCCATTTTGAATACAAGAACAGAGTTTTATCTGTTTTATCTTTTGCCATGGATATGTCCTGAGGAATGAATGCATTCAATAGGTTGCTTCTTATCTCATATGACAAGCAGACCTGCTTGGATATACCTGCATTCAGGACTTCCTGCAACCTCCAATGCCAATCCAAACACCTAGCCCCTGTACAGCTGCTTATTAACCAATCCAAATCTGGGACAAAAGCCCATGTTCTTTATGGTCATATTTGTTCTCTGATGCTTAAACCCAGTTGGATTAAGGAGCTCCAAATTCCATCATGGCCCAACTATTACTACTGAGCAGATAAATGGATCAATTAGATAGGTGATAATACGATGAACGCCATGTATATGGGTCTCAGAACACGAATCAGAAGCCTTGATTGCTTTAAAAAGTCCTCGAGGAGCCTTGTGCTGAACAAAAGCTATAGTATTCCTTCTTGGCAGGCAAAAGCTAATAAATGCAAAATGGGTCTGGTTAGGCAATCCATGTCCCAAGAAGTGACTTTGAAAACGACCAACCTCCAAAGCTACCTACATTAAATTAGTTCTTTAAAACTGTAAAAATTACCATGTTGGGCTCCCTCTACTTGGAGCGCGATCCATTAAAAAATGGTTTTTTAATCATTGTCGATTGACTCTTTCACAATCATTCTATCTTGATAAGTAACAGGCCTGTAAATTCACCCATTTCACTTCTTTATTGCTGGTATCTTTAAAATCGAAAAAGCTGCAGCGAAAGTAATCCGAGTGTTAGCAATACGATAACTACACCAAAAGTACGATGTTTGAGATGAAAAACGTACAAATAATGCAAATGTGAAAGAGGCAAACTTTAACTTTTGTGAGCTGTGTCGGTGCAGAGATTAGAACAAAAGATAATAATTCATGTGATGAATAAGATATTGATCTGTCTTCCTCTTCCTGGTCAGTTAAATCATAATCATTGGCTTGAATATGTGGGCTATGATAGCTGTAATACTTATTCGATGACATTGCTTTTTGTATTGAATGCGACATATAAACCTTCAATCTAGTTTATATTTCTCCTTCGAACCTTTGAAACCTTGTTTGAAATTAAATATGGCGGGCATTTCTCCCTTTAAGATCCAAACAATAAGTACCACGGCACCCTTCATTCTAGCATCCTTCTTTTCTTTTAATTGCTAAATGTATTAGGGTGTTTGTATTTTGAAGGTGTATTAAATTTAAATTTTGACTTTATTAGTATGTAATTATTTCAAAAAAGAAAAAGGACACATTCATATAAGTGTAAAGGGATTTTGACACTCATGGCTAGACATTTATGGTTAGAATCTTACAATACAGTTATAGCAAACCTTACATTGTATAATACAATTTTAACAGAATTAAGACTCTATAGTACAGTTCTGGTAGGTGACAGAGAAATAAAATGGAAGAGAGAAGAGATAAAAGGAGCGGTTGGGGGTGTTGAGAAGAGGGAGAATAACCACTTGAAGTTGGCGATTATGTAAATAACATGTAATTTAAACCAATAATGGATAAGTAGTCAAACAACCTATAAAATTTAAACAATTTCACAACTCATAAATGCATAGGGGTAATTTTTAGGTTGCTAAATAATACCCCACTTCGATAAGTGTGTGCATGCATATCAAAGTAAAAGCAAACATGGTCTGCATATAACATTTTATTCCCCTGGAAATCTTAAAACAAACTTCAGTGTATTTGTGAATCTTGCAAGAACATCTTTTATTTGTCCACACACGCGTGGGTGAATGACAATAATGGTGATATATTGAAATGTAGAAAACTAAAAACAATATACTTTATCTAACTAATGATCTAATGATGACGCATGCGAGATGACATGCCTATGAGTTTGTGTTAAATCTTGCACACAATTATAAATGCAACTTTTAGTGACAAAAATCAAGCTAAAACAATATTATGAATATTAAAAATATTAATGCTAAATAATATCCAGGATATTTTTCACGGTGTGAATATGTGGCATGTCATTAGTGCATCTTGGATTGAGTGAAATATGAATGTACCCTTTTACAAGAGTGTAAGTTATTCTAGATTTTTAGAGTTTGGATGAATATAATAAGTGAAATGTATGGCCTTTTTTGAGATTTAGGATGAACATGTAAAGCACATATCTCAAAAGCAAGAAACTATGGTCTAAGATAAGATATAAACCCAATGATATATAATCTAGAAAGATGCAATCTTAGAAGCATATATATTATAAACAATTTTCACCATATGGGCCTATGACAGAAACTATATCAATGCACGAATAATGTGCCCCACTTGGGCGGAATATAAGCAATACAACACAAATGGTAATATGCACCATATCAACACAAGATATAACTAGTGTAAGATAATAAGAAATGTTCAACATGGGCTCAAGATATAATCAATGTAGTACTTGTAGTGTAATATATAGCAATGTAATGCACAAGAATGTGTTCTTATCCCAAATAGATAAATAATATAGATCATGACAACGTAGACAAGAACATGAAAACATTTGCACGATATGAGTCATGGGAAAAAAATAGAATTTATGATATATGCCAACAAGTGACCAAACAAAGATCAAACTACATGTTTTCATCATGCTCATCACAAGAGCGTTGTCACATTGGTGGTATACCTTATACTAGAGGCATCTTTCTATAATGGGTTTCACGTGATATATGTCCTACTTTCCTTTTATGATATAGAACTACTTATATTGACTTGACATATCTTTTTATTTCCTACATCTCGCGTGTACATGGATATATTGTGTTATATGAATAACATCATGTTATCTTGTGTGGCTATGATTGCTCGATTTTTTATATGTCCATGTTCATGCTTGTGTGTGTTTTTTGTCAATACCTTTTTTTGTCTTGTCCATAGGGGATCATGTCATGTTGTGTCATGGAGTGTTTTCTTTCAATACCTCTTTTGGTCATCGTGTCATGTTGTGTCATGGAGTGATTATGGGTCATAATTCCTTGCATGATTATATGCATGTGTTGATTTTATTCCCTATAATACGTAGTATACCACATTTTGTGCCACGATCCATATCATGCACGCTACTACTTACAATATACTATGCTTGTTACCTATGTTTCCAAACTGAGAAAAAATCAAAGCGCAAGGACTCCAATGTAAAAGGAAAATAAAACATGGAAGAAATACTAAGAAAAAGAAGCAATAAATTCCCTTGAATAAAAGATATAAAATAAGTGACAAACGATCATGAACCATTAAAAAAAAAAACATAGCCAAATGGAAAAGATAAAATATATAAAGAGCTAAACAAATTAGAAGTAAATAAATGATTGCTCATATCATAAAAAGGACAATCATAGATATAATTAAAACAAATAGTAACATGATAAGAGATAAGGCTCAAACATAAAAATATCACAAGTGTGTAATATTAATTGGATTCTTTTAAGGTTTTCCTTTTAAAGTGGCTAGAGGATATACCCTTGATCCAATTTTTTCTATGATTACAAATGGGCCAACTCAATTAGGCTCGATTTTTTTTTTTGTTCTTTGTTTGCATTGGTATTTTTTCTAATTTTCTTTAAGCAATTTATCACCCACATTGAATCCATGAATCTAATTTTCTTGTTACAAGCCCCATTAAGGCAATTATGATAAACTCTCAAGTCCTCAATAGCATTAATTCTCTTTTTATCTATCATTTAGAATCGATGTAATCTTTTTTTTCTACATGCATTGTCATCAATAATTCATTTTAGTGGCACTTGTAGACACCAATAATGTGTCAACCCCCCTTGGTCCCCTTCTAACTCTAACACTCCTAACCCACACTTTATTAATTTAAAATAAATTATTTATTTTAAATTAATCATCCCCTCACCTCGACAGTTCACCTAGACACCTCGCCTAGACACCTCACCCTAAGACCATTTCTTACCCTATGAGTCACCCTATGACTAAGTCCTTCATATCATAAATACCTAAGACCTATTCCAACTCTCTAACTAACTCTCGTGCCTGATAAACCCGTCTTTTTACCGTTCTCCAATGGCAAATGCACTTGACGGATGGAGAAACAGGGAAAGAGCTAAAATAGCCCTTTTACCCATTCTTTAGTTGCTGACGTCGGTCAACTATCGACCGACGTCAATGAGATCGTCAATGTCGGTTACATAAACTAGGCTCTAACCTTGAGTTGACTCCTACCTCTTCGCATATCGACGTGCACGCTCTGAGACTAAGCATCAGAATTCGATTATTGCTCTTCAGGCTACAGAAACTCTGCAGAAGTCACTCCATACATTGGATTAAAAATATTGTACGAGGTCTTCGACATCAGCCGCAACAAGAATAAGCATCCTGACACCCTCGAGTCTTCACCAAAAAGTTAAGTATTCTTCTGGTCTCCATTTCAAAGTTCTAGAATAACTTGGTAATTAGTTTTTATTTACTATTTCTAAATACTATAAAAGAAACTCGACTTCCTCTGTGGAAGGCTTAAAAAGCCTTCCTCTGACTCTTATCCTATTCTCACACCTGCCCTCTACCTTTTGCCCTTCCTCAAACCCTATTTGTCAGGAACCAAGAACAACAAACAGCTCTGATTCCTCTGTTAGGACCCGAAAGCAACAATTGATTACCATGTACAAGCAACTTAAAATATGCGAAATTAACCAGAAGTAACAAGTAACTAGACTTTAGAAATAACACAGAATATGAGAGACAATACACAACTTGTATTAATACTCTTCCAGAAAAGAATTACAAATGAAGAGATGCCACACTCTTCCACACCTTACAGGCTTCCCACACCAAGTGTACAGTAATTCACCTTCAAGAGCTCACTCTCTCAATCACGATCCCAACACACAACTCAAACACAGAGTTGGTGTTCACCTCCAACCAGTCAGTATCACTACTGCCAGTACATCGAGTATACACACATACTCAATCGAGTACACAATGCACTCCAAGTAGATCTCCCATGAACTTGCAACAACCTGCAACTCAAATGATCTTACTTACACATGCAAATCTCCAAACATGGCCTTGCACACCTGCTGACCAAGATCATACATACATGAAGAACCCTTCTAATTCTCCAAACCAGCACCCACACTTGGCACTGTTGTGGAACTAGGAGGAACACACCATGCTCTCTTCAATCTGAAAGAGCTAATTTTGCTCTCTTACTCTCTAGCACACTTTTTAATACAGCCCATGAGTCTATTATATAGATCTCATGTAAACAATAATTAGACATCTAATTACAATAATTAGATCCGCAGCTTTGAGTCTAAAATTGGCCTTCTTCATGTAAACAATCAGTTTGTTAACTAACTGTCTGTGAACTGGCAGTTTTGGAACCGCACAGGCGACCGATGTCGGTCCCTATCTACCTGAGGTGACCGACGTCGGCTAACCCATGACCGACGTCAGTTGCTCTACCCACTGTATATGACCGACGTCGGTTGATTAGACTGACATCAATTTCTCTGCAACTCAGCAACCTCTTCCATGTCTGCATCAGTGAAGCTTTTAGCTCCACAACCTAACAATCTCCCACTTGGAGATAAATAGCTACACCTGTACCTATACTTGTACCCTATCTAATCTATTTCTTGGCTTGTATCCCTCTTCAAGATCAATCCTGAAGACCAACCACCACACACCCTGTGGTGAACCTCCTGTCATCCAAGTAACCTGTCGCATCCATATCTACAAACCCATGTAAAAAAAACTTGACCCTGCATAGCATGTCGACCTACTGCTGGTCCCTCTCAGATCCCTGAGAACCCACTGAACTGCCCTCCAGTGCTTCTTTCCTGAATCGGCTCCAAACTTTCTGATAGCACCCACTGCGTGGGCAAACCCAGGTCCAGTACGCATGTACTTAACCTCATCATGTGAATCAGGACACTGTTCATAAAACTGTCCAACCATCGACGTGTTAATCGGTATCACACAATCATCTGGAGACAAAATCAACATGTGACCTCCATGTCTCTAGAGCACACTTATGCCAAAGAATTTTGCTGCTCTAAATTCCTCATGACATACCTCTGAACTAACTTTACCTTTAGCTCAGCAACCCTGCATGTGTGACCTTGTGTATAAGCAAACACACAACATACAGTAATAGGATGATGTTGCAACCATCATCCACCTGATAAAAAAATCACAGTAGTTACACTGACATTGACTAAAGCCATGCTTTGTCATCCATCTGTCAAACTTGTACCACTGTCCTGCAGCTACCTCAAGACCATATGACCTGGCCTTCCATCTCACATATCCATTCTCTCTATTCTTTAACTAAGGTATCCATTCATCTCTCAGTGCTTTCTTTCGGCTGGCAACCCTACCAAATCTCCCGTTTGGTTCTGCATCTTATTCATGCCATGCTCCCACTGTTTCTTGGATCCTTCCTACTCTATAGTAAGCAATGAGTATAAAGAAGAGGAACAATGAATTTAAGGCTTACTTACCCTTTCAGTCTTCCATATGGGAGTTTGAGACTCTTTGACAATTTGTTGTCCGCTCAAAATCTGTTACAGTGATCGACCTCGGTCACCACACAGTCTGCATCTGACTGACGTCAGTTCCATGCGACTGTCTTGACTACCGACACCGATTTTCCTAACCAACACCAGTGTCTACCTACTACTGACATCGATCCTCCTGATCGACGTCGGTCTTACATTGTGCCGACGTCAGTCCTCCTGACTGACGTCGATCTTACCTTGCCTGACACCACCAACTCTGGTCTGCACATGACCGACATCGGCACCTATTTGTTCAACGCTGGTTCCTCCTGATCGACACTGGTACCTGTGTTCTCTTTTGAGTGATGACTTTTTACTCACGAGCTCTCTTTAAATCAAAATCCTATCCAAACTACTCTGCTCAGAGTTACTCAGTCCCATTCATTGATTTCTGTCTGCCATCTCCTCCATAAACACCAAGGCTTTCCAGATTATAAGTCTGTCAAAGACATCTGACTTCCTCTTAAGAACATGCATCTTCTTCTTGCTCATGTGACCAAGCCTACAAAGCCACGTCTCTGCAATAGAAGAAGAATCAATAATATAAGCAAGTAGATAAAGAGTACCTGCTTTCTTACCACCAGCTAATTCAAGTGCATCCGCTGTGAGAGTTCTTGTGCATCTCTCATCACCCAACTTTCTTAAAAAAATTAGCCACATCTTCAAAACTGGGACCTGCATGACCTCCTTCAACACCCATGTGTTGGCTGCCTGTAATTTTAGCTTCACTTCCCCTTTGCCAATTCTTTGGCAAGGCACACCAGCCCCTAAATAAATCTTTCCAAAGTCTCCAAAGACCTTAACATGGAAAAATACTCTATTTCGGGCTGCATGGAAAGAGGTAACAGAATCTATAAAAACAAGATTCTACTTTATCCAAGGAACATCCCAGAGCATCTTATGCAACAACACCTGCAACATCTGATTTTTCAATTCCTTCATGCTGATCTTGAACTAACCAACAATCTTTCTTTACCTGCTCTTTCTTTCCATAACACCGTAATTGACCATTTGTGCTTTTTAATTCTTTCATTCTTAGTGTACTTTTTTCTGCCATTGCTATACTCCCACTCAATCAGAAACCTTTGAGAGTAATCTGTAATCAAACACAACCTGCTCCCTGCAACCTTAGCTCTGATACCACTTGTCAGGAACTAAAAACAATAAACAGCTCTGATTCCTCTGTTAGGACCTGGAAGCAACAATTGATTACCATGTACAAGCAACTTAAAATATGCAGAATTAACCAAAAGTAACAAGTAAATAGAATTCATAAATAACACATAATATGAGAGACAATACATAACTTGTATTAATACTTTTCTAGAAAATAATTACAAATGAAGAGACGCCACACTCTTCCACACCTTACAGGCTTCCCACACCAAGTGTACAGTAATTCACCTTCAAGAGCTCACTCTCTCAATCACGGTCCCAACACACAACTCAAACACAGAGTTGGTGTTCACCTCCAACCAGTTAGTATCACTACTGCCAGTACACCGAGTATACACACATACTCAATCGAGTACACAATGCACTCCAAGTAGATCTCCCATGAACTTGCAACAACCTGCAATTCAAATGATCTTACTTACACATGCAGATCTCCAAACATGGCCTTGCACACCTGCTGACCAAGATCATACATACATGAAGAACCCTTCTGATTCTCTAAACCAGCACCCACACTTGGCACTATTGTGGAACTAGGAGGAACACACCATGCTCTCTTCAATTTGAAGGAGCTAATTTTGCTCTCTTACTCTCTAGCATACTTTATAATACAGCCCATGAGTCTATTATATAGATCTCATGCAAGTAATAATTAGACATCTAATTATAATAATTATATCCATAGCTTCGAGTCTAAAATTGGCCTTCTTCATGCAAATAACTGGTTCTTTAACTAACTATCTGTGAACTGGCAATTCTGGAACCGCACAGGTGACTGACGTCAGTCCCTGTCTACCTGGAGTTGATCAACATCGATCGACCCATGACCGACATCGGTTGCTCTTCCCACTGTATATGATCGACGTCAGTTGATCAGACTGACGTCAGTTTCTCTACAACTCAGCAACCTCCTCTATGTCTGCATCAGTGAAGCTTTTAGCTCCACAACCTAACACTATTCTCCTTCCTGTAACTCTGCACAAACCTCCCAACTCCCAGAGTCCCTTGTCCATCACAAAAATACTCTGAAACCTGTCCAAAGACCTATTTCCCCTACCGACATCGACAGTATAACCGACGTCGGCACTATTTACCTACCAACATCGACAGCCTAACCGATGTCAATGACTGTGCAAACCAAAACTTATTAAAATAGCCCAAAGACTAGACACAAGCTTTGACCAGCTTGCTGAGACTCACGAATTACAAAAAATAGGTACACAACATTCTGCCTTTTCATTTTTGTAAGTCTTTTATCATTTTATTTTATACAAATCTCTTTGTCTTAAATAGTGGACTGTCATCCCTCATGGAGCTTTACACTTTCGGGACCAAGCGCATAGCTTGGCAGTCCACCCTATCTTATTCTAACATTTTCTTTGTTTAAGTCTTATTCTTATCTACAAGTGTCTTCTTTCACAGCCAAAGAGGAGCTCCTACAACGCTTGGATATGGTGCGCAACTTAATTCGGGTAACGTACAAACCCCTAACCCTTAACTTTAGTTTCTTCTTCTGAATGTAATTAGCAAAAATGTAAAGAAATATTCTGGCATGCTCGATGGGACCCTGGACTTTTCCTTGGGTTCATTTTTTCTAAAAAGCAAACTTTCATATAGGTGTGTTAGGAAAAAAATCTTTTCTTGCATCTCCTTCTTCTACCTCTTTATTTCGAAAAGAAACCATTAACACAAGTTAAAAAGAACATCCTTCTTTTTCTTCTTGTCACTTCTTGCCTACATCTTAGAGTAGTGAAAATTCATACTCTTAACCTTTTCTCCACTTGTTTGCATATGAACAAAACATTTCAATTTGGGTTTTAAAAAAAAACTATTGCATTTCATTCCTGCTTGAATGCATACTTAGCCTTCTCACTTAGTAATTAAAAACGCATTATGAATAAATCGTAGTGCACAAATGTTACACAACCAGATCACAAGCACATCAAATTAAACATTTAAACATACTTGAGACAAGGCCCGTCTAAGATTTCATCACCTAGCAAATACCTTACCCTTCCTGGCGATCCTACTTGGACTTCACTACCAAGGGGAGGACCCACTTTGTTCTCTGGTAGAGTATAAACTATAGGCAAAGTATATATTGGCTAAGCGGCCCAACTCGGCTCTAGGTTTGTGAAGTGAAGGGAGCAAGCCCCAGCACCAGGCCACGTACTGAACCTAACACAGTTTTTTGAGCACCAAAACATAACCCAAAACCAACCATAGACTTCCTCTTTAGGACCCATTCTAAAAGCCCAATTCTCAAACATATTCTTCTAAGGCATAAGCCACCATGACTCTAAAATTTATTCTTAAGAATTTAACGTTTAGAGGTTTCTTGCCATCATCTATTTTGCTATTTTTATCTAATTTTTTGAGCTAGTAAGGTCGCATCATCCTGAGTCTAAACAACTCAAAATTTCTCTTTCTTTCAAAAAAATATCAGTTTTTTGTGTTTCTAGAAATACACAGAAACCAACATCAATTTTTCCACCAGCATCGGCAACTCATCTCCACCGACATCGGTTATCCCACCAACCTCGACAACATTTCATAACTGACATCGGTTAGTAAATTGACGTCGGTCACTGTCAAAAAAATTTCTTTCCAAACAACAAGTTTAAAACTTGACTTTTTTGCTATTAAACATAAATTCTAGTTTTTTAAAATTGAAACACATAGTTTTTATAACCTTAACCCCTTTTGCCTTGGATGATTTTGACATGTAGTCAAGCTAAAACTCTTGTTGACCACGCAAGGCAACAACCACTCCCACCTTCGCCTTCTATACCAAGTCCTCTAATGGAGTATACTTTAGACACTAAGCATACTCCTATCCAACCTACCCCAAATCAACCTCCTATTATTCCCGCAAGGGATCAAGACTTTGAGAGATTTTTTGACCTCAATGTCAAGGCTCTCCAACACTATCTCACAAAAATCCAAATGCGAGATCCTTCAGGTAACCCTGTTTATGGGATGCCAACTTCTTTAGTTGAAATGACAATAATATCAACAACCTCTGTTACTCAACCTATGGTCACTCAAGCCATTGCCTCAACTAGTAACCCAACCATGGCCAATGTTCAAGATTTGGCCTCCCCTTTTATTTTTGGACCTACCTCCATTAGGGTTTTCGTACCCCCTCAACCACAAATAATTCAACCAAGTTCTACCCCTTTCTAAAACTTGATTGTCTCTATCCCACCTACTCTTACACCCATAAATACAAGAGTGATTACCTATCCTTTAACTAGTGTCACCACCATTGGTGCATCTAGTCAAATTGTGCCTTCCAACTTCAGGGCACAAGCCCCCTTGACCTCAACATCAATCCCTATGATGAACTACCAATATGTTGTGCCTATAAAAACGCAACCAAGTACGTCATACGCTCCTCCCAACGCCTTCCAAGTACCCTAAAACCTAGGGGGTGCCCCTCCTCCTAGTCCATCAGCTGATCTAATCAAGATGTTGATGGATAAAATGTCTAACTTTGAGACATCTGTTTCAGGTTCAAGAAGTGTTCTTTTATATGAACAAATTTGTAATGAACCTATCCATCCTTCGGTCTTTATTCAACCATATCCTAGTCAGTGAAAACTCTCAAAATTTACTCACTTTCAGAGTAAAGAGGACCCACAATAACATATACGAGCGTTTAGACACACTTGCTACCTTATAGCACACGATGATGCGTTATTACTTCACACATTTTTCATGTCACTTTTTGGTGCCGCCCTTGATTGGTATAGTTCTATTACGAATCACTCTCTCTTTATCTTCACTCAACTAGCTCAGCTATTCCTCAACCACTTTTCAATCAACATCACTAAAAAGGTCTCCATCACAGACCTATATTTTATTAGACAATTCGATGATGAATCAATAGCTGATTTCGTTGCCTGTTGTTGAGGTTTAATCAACTAACTCTCCTTTTCTTTACCTCAACCTGAGCTCATTGAGCTCTTTTCAAGAGCATGTGCTAATCACATCTCATCTACTTTGTGGGTTCAAACATTTTGCACATTTGACGAAGCTTTCACCATGGCCCGAAAGCTTGAACTCTGTGCGATCGAAGAAGATAAAGTCAAATTGCGTAATAAAAATACCAACACAAAATCCAATGACCCTTCTTCCAAATCTTCTTCTTCCCATTCCAAGTCCAAGGGATCGACAAATGCTGTGGTACTTAGATCATCATCTTCTACCACAACTAACCAATCTGAGCCCTCCACATCACAAAGCATTAAAAGACAATTCCAACAATGATACGTACAGTGTCAATACACTCTAATAGGAGAATCATACGCTTTCATGTTAGATAAACTAATAAAGCAAGGAGTCTTCAACCTCCCTCAAATTCAACCACTACCCCAATTTGATCCCTCGCGAGTCATCCCTGCATGGTATAGGAAAAATGACTTCTGTAATTATCGTTGTGTCAAAGGTCATGACACAGACAATTGCAAAACCCTCAAAAATGTTATTCAAGACATGTTAGACAAAGGGGATCTTATTTTGGATAACCCAAATGCGTCGGCTAACCAAAACATAGATATCTTTAGGCAACCATTCCCTAACCATCCCCTTAGTCAAAACAACGTCCAGACCATGCCCGATGACCCCCAAGAGCACAATATATGCACGGTTGACATGGTTTCTCCTTTCATTCCTAACGAACCTCTCTCATAGTCTGAAGAGGTTAGTCAACATATCTCTCCTCCACGGGTAGAAGAGCCTTCTTCTCCTATTAGTCCTCCATCCACACCCCTTTTACACATAGGAGAATCTACTTTGACCTCTCTTATATTGGAGGATGCTTTGGCAATACCAGCACCACTAGCCTCACCCTCATCCTTCCTATTACCAATGGAAGATCATACTTTCCATGCCCCTAGACCACAAGTGGAAGGCATGATCATCCCTGCGCTCTATCCTCTTGAAGAGCCACATTCTCCAATCCCTTCCCCACAGAGAGAAGAACTTGTCTCTTCATCCACATCGACTGAAGAAGATCTGGTGATGGCTCTCTCTTGTCTTTAGCTCGAGATTGTTGCGTCTAACACATTTTTGCTCTCACAACCACCCAAATCTTCTAAAAAACCAATTATAAAGCCTCGCGCAACACCCTCTAAACCCTTCTTTCAATTGGCTGAAAACTTAGGATTTCTCCATTCGATGAACTTAGAATATGAGGTGTTATGGGAGTGACTTAAGGCTCTTTATCTTACACATCCTGCTTCATCTCATACTACCGACCCTTTTACGACAAATTATCCTAAATACTTCGACAAGGATGAGGCTTCTACTTCCCAATCTTTACAAGCTCAACCGCCCACATCTGAACCTAGATCCTCACAGACATCCACCATTCTGAAACAAGTTAAATCTCTTAGTGTTTGCCCCGTACCAAACCTCACTCACCCACAAGTGAAGGTAGATTTGAATCTCACCCCCCATAGTAGTGGTCTTCACACCGTATTAAAGAAGGCTACTAAACTACATCAGAGAACTCCTCCCCCACCATCACCATTGCCCTCTATTTTGGGCCCACACCCTTCTACCTTAATAGAAGCGCTTCTTACTCCAACACCTAACAAAAATAAATTGCCTCCATTACTCCCTTTACCCATCAAAAACATACTTCCTTCAAAAAAATTGGCACCTCTCATCAAGAAAGTGCCATCTACGCGAGTGGCCACACCACCAACTAAAAAGGTGGTACAAAAAACTCCATCTACAACTCCTAAACAAAAGTTGTCAACCTCTACTACAACAACAAGCACAGACCCATTAGCAGGTTCCTATGCTCTATTACTATGATGATTGTTGCAATCTTCTAGCATCACACTCCTGCCCATTAAACTATTCCAACACCTCAGATCAAAACCATCATGGTTTGATGACACTCAAATCTGTCTATATCATCACACACCTGGGCATGATACTGAGAATTATTGTGCTCTTAAGGTTGTCATTCGCTAACACTTGGAAAAGGACACCCTTCTTGTTGAGGATTCTTTCAACAAACCTCCAACACCATCCTATGTCTCTCAAACCTCCTCACCTTCATCAGAATCTCATCACCAGACTATGGTCCCTCTACCACCTTCTCCCCCTTTATTCAAAATTAACACCATTAATGTGGCCACTAGGTCACAAACCTTAAAGGATAAAGGAAAAGAGAAGGTTTCTATCTCTTGGACATACCCATTTGTCAAGCCTTCTCAACCACCAAAACCCAAGATTTCAATCTTGGGCACATCCCAACCAACTTCTTCAGAGGTAATTCGTGACTCCATGGTGAAACAACTTCACCAAACCCCTGTGAAGATGTCTTTGTATGACCTCATTCAAAACTCTCCACAACATCGCCAAACTTTAATCAAAGCTTTACAAGCAGTGGAGGTCCAACTTGAAGACCCCCAACCATTGGTTGCTTTAGTCCAATCATTGCCCACCATTGCCTCCATTACCTTTAGTGATTCTGAGATTCCTACCTCCAACCTAGAAGATCAGGATGCTGCCTTTTTTATCACAGCTTATGTTGATCAAACTCGCATTAAGCAGGTTATGATTGATGGAGGTGCTAGCATCAATATCATTTCCACCCATGCGTATGACCAACTAGCCCTCCCAAAGAATTGCATGTCAAAAACTAATGCAATTTTTCATTCTTTCAATGATTCCACCACCACCACCATTGGCAATGTGGTCTTGCATATTCGTGTTGGCCCACGAATAATTCTAGAACTCTTCTACATCATCGAGGGGGAATTCTAATATAACATGCTGTTAGGACAAACTTGGATACGTGCCATGACCTGTGTCCCTTCCACGTTGCATCATTGTGTCAAATTTGAACACAAAGGTCAGGTTCATGTCATTCCTGTTGATCCTTCCCCCTTTAAAACATGCAACACAATTTATCGACCCAATGATATTTTCATCCCTTAAAAAACATCCACCCAAACACCACCTCCACTCGTGAAAGTGTCAACAAGTTTGCAAACATCGGTTACACCTACGCCTACTCCTCAAGTGACTGCAAAAGATCCTATGGAAGATACCTTCCAATGCCTTTCACTTGGGGAGTATCATTTGCTTACCCTGGACATGTTCCAAACTCCTCAGGAATATGGACAACTTCATCACCACCCTAACTATGACCATCGCATCAAAATGGTCATCTCATATGGTCCTCCTAATCTTCAAACTAATCTCATCTATGGAGGGTTAGATCGAGCTCTTACTCATGGGAATCCTCTCTCATCACCCCAATTATTCACTTTCAATTTCTCTTTTCTCGATAATGCTAGCTTTGCTCACACCTATCTTTATAGATGTGCATGGAAGGGTTTCGACTTTGTGCGTTATGAACAAGGTTCCCACCAGCCCGTTGAGCCTTGAAATGATGAGGCAATAAAAAATGCCAAGAAATGACATGGCTTGGGTTTCGAAGAACCTACAAAAATCTCTAAAAACCCTCACCACGAAACTATTGTAGAGCATTCTCCTTTGACTTCACCTATTCCCCCATCATCGCCTATGGAGTCGATGGTCTTTATCCCTCCTAGTTTTTTTTGCATAAACGCCATTCACTTGGAACCCCTGACCTATCAACTAGGTGGGGTATCAAGGTCTCTTCCTCTCATTTATCCAGACATGATAGACAATGAATCTTCTACCATCAAAATTGTCCAATGCGTGGACGATGACGCCATACTCACCTACATGGGTGCATACGACTCCTTCATTTAACGATCACTTTCTTTGAAAACATAGGTTATGTTAAATGAATCAACTATTGACATTAATCTCCCATCTTCCGATGTTCCTCACATTTTAAAGATTTGTCAATCTTTAGATACCTAGGAATAAATCGACTATACGAAATTCCTTACAGATCATAGCAAAGCCTTTGCTTGGTCTTATAGCGATATGCCTGGTATTAACCCTGACATTTTCATTCACAACATCATCGCAAACCATGAAGCTAAGCCTATCAAGCAAAAGCTTCACAAGATGCATCCTCGCGTCACTCTTCTTGTCAAAGAGGAGCTTCAACGTCTTTTCTTTATCTCATTTATCCAACCCATTGATTATCTGCAATGGGTGTCAAATATTATCTCTATCACAAAAACAATTGGGGGGATCCAAATTTGTACTGACTATTGCGAGCTCAACTTAGCTTACCCAAAGGATGACTTTCCTTTGCCAAACATCGACCAACTTGTTGATCTTACGACTGGTCATGAGATGTTATCACTCATGGACGGGTTTTCAAGATATAACCAAATATTGATTGCACTAGAAGATCAACATAAAACCACCTTCATCACCCCATGGGGGACATTTTGCTATAGGGTCATGCCTTTTGGCCTCAAAAACATAGGCGCCACATACCAACGTGCCATGACTTATATCTTTCATGATCTCCTCCACAAAATCATGGAGGACTATATGGATGACCTGCTGGAGAAATCCAAACTTCGTTGTGACCACCTAGACATTCTCAAAATAATATTCACTCGCCTCTTACAATATAATGTTTGACTCAACCCCAAGAAATGCATCTTTGGGGTTCTCTCAGGGAAGCTTTTGGGTTTCATTGTTTCTCTTCATGGCATTGAGGTAGATCTAACTAAAATTTGAGCCATACTTGAGATACCGCCACCAACTAACCTAAAATAACTTCACAGCCTATAAGGGAAGCTTCAATCTATTCATCGCTTCATCTCTTAGCTATCTGATCGATGTCAATCCTTCCATCACCTCCTCAAAAAAGATGTCTCCTTTAATTGGGATAAGGATTGCCAAGAGGCTTTTGAGGCTCTCAAACGCTATCTTGTCTCTCTACCAGTCCTTATTCCACCTAAATATGACCAACCCTTATATCTTTACATTTTGGTAACAAATCATTCCTTATGTGCCATGATAGCGCATCGAGACGAACAACATCGTGAGCAAGCGGTTTATTATATAAGCCGAACGCTCATTGACTACGAAACTCGGTATACTCATATCAAAAAACTTTGCTTGGCATTAGTCTTTGCCACCTCCAAACTCTATCATTATCTCCTCAATCACAAAAATTACGTCATCACCCACACCGACCCTCTCAAATACATGCATTCCAAGCCATACCAAAACTAACGTATGGCTCGTTGGCTCATGCTTCTTGCTGAGTTTGATTTATAATTCATTCAACAAAAGTCTATAAAGGGGAAAACAATCACTGACCAACTAACAAATGCCCCTCTACCTGACAACCAACTCTCTCATTGTGAATTTTTTGACGAATCTATCACCACACTATCCATCGATGACATCTTCTATCAAATGACAATGTTCTTTGATGGATCTAAATGTCAACATAGTGGGGGTGCGGGGGTCATTCTCATCCCTCACAAGGGTGAGCCCATGCCTCTATCTTTTAAACTTGACTTCGAATGCACCAATAACATGGCTAAATATGAAGCCTTAATTTTGGGGCTTCAAACTACCCTTTTCTTAGGCATCAAGACAATCAACATCTTTGACGACTCGTAACTAGTCGTTAATCAAATTAACGGTTCATATCTTTGTAAAAATAAAGTTTTGCAATGATATAAACACCGTGTTGACACATTGCTAGAGTCTTTTGACCATTATCTCTTACAAACTATTCTTCGCTCTACGAATAAGTTTGCCAACACTATGGCTTCTCTCACCTCACACATACCATCTTCATCTGCTTCCTCGAGAATCTATGTCACGGTACACTATTTAGCATTGCCTTCATATATCTCAACTAACATCAACTTTGTCGGCAATATCAACTCTAGTCCACAAGATGTTTGGTATAAACAACTTATGGACTACTTAACTTATTCTATTATTTCTCCTGACCTCTTTAGCAATACACGACAGGCTTTTATCAAAAGTACTGCTCGATATGCCATGCTAGGGGGTCTTCTCTACAAAAGAGGTTTCGATGGCCTCCTTCGATGTCTAACCTCCACTGAAACATCTCATGCCATCAACAAGTCCATGATGGGATTTGTGGAGGACATTTCAGTGGTAACTTGGTTGTAAAGCGCATCCTTTGCTTGGGTTATTATTGGCCCATTCTTCACCAAGACTGTAGTGACTATGTTCAGCGTTGTATCAAATACCAATAACATGCTGAATTACTTCACGTCCCTAGCCACACTTTATAAATTGCTAAAGATTTTTGGCCCTTTTCATAATGGGGCTTAGATCTAATAAGTGAGATTAACCCTCATTCATCTCTCTGACATCAGTCTATTATCATCATGACTGAATACTTCACTAAATTGGTAGAAGCTATTCCCCTCATCTCCACTAAAGCTGACAAAATTGTCTACTTCATCAACCACCACATCATCTGTCATTTTGGTGTACCTCACAAAATCATCACCGACAATAGCAAATCTTTCAAAAACAAAACTGTCCAAAAACTTTGTGACTCTTTTGGCATCAAACTCAACTTCTCCTCACCTTATTACCCACAAAAAAATGGATAGGCAGAGGCTTCTAACAAAATCTTAGCCAAAATCTTAATGAAGGTGGTCAACGACACTAGAAGGGATTGGCACATTCACATTTCCTTCGCTTTGTGGGCCTACCGCACTAGCATTTAAACCCCTATGGGTGCTACACCTTTCTCTTTAGTGTATGGAACTGAGGCCATCTTGCCTCTTGAAGTACAAATAACTTCTCTATGTATCTCTTTGCATGACATACTTTCTAATGATGACTTTCGTCAAGATCAATTAGCTCAACTCGAGTTACTCAATGAACGTCATCTTGCCACTCTTAACCATCTTCATATCTACCAAAATCGCATCAAACGTACTTATAACAAAAATTTGAGAGAGTGAGATTTCAAAATCGGGGATCTCATCCTTAAAGGAAACCAACACGTGACCAATATGGGAAAAAGTAAACAAGGCAAGTTTGCTCCTAATTGGCTCGGACCTTATATCATAACGTACAAGTATAGATCAGGGACTTATCGTCTGTTTTCTCTCGAAGGCTAGCTAGAACTTGAGCCCCTTAATGCCTTGCATTTGTGACCATTCTACTGTTAATCAAGTAATCATTCACTTGATGTTTAACTTGAGCTCATCCCTTGAGCTACCCTCGTCATCCTCATTCCTATTCCTTTCAACCCTTTTTTCCCATAAACATTAGTTAACTTTTTTTGCATTAATACTTTGTCCTAATAAAAAGAAAACCCCCAAACCTCTATAGGCTTATCCATGACTAAAAAATTCAGTCAACAAACAAAACATAAAATTAGGATGCTTAACAAAATATACAAAGGTCATAAACTATAAATGTAGACTGCTCCCTCGAAGGACAGCTGCATTATTGCTGTAATTAATAGACTGCTCATTTGAAGGACAGCTATTCAATGAACTCCAAGCATACAAAGTAAACTATAGACCATTCTCTCGAAGGATGGCTATGCCCAAATTTTGCTACAAATAGCACCCTCTCAGAAGCTTCCTGCATAAATTAGCTTCACATGACCACAAAACAAAACAACATCCCCAAATAGACTCCCCGCATTGCTCAATCTACAAGCTATAAAGTCATGGACTTGCCTATAGTCATTCTCAAGGTCACCTATAAAAGGGGCAAAGTTATCCCTGATAAAAAGGGTTACCCTATCCTGATATATCACCTAATCACACCTATTACCCCAACATACACAAGGGATTTTGAGCTCACTTAATGTCAAGTGATTCAAATACTTCTCTAACACAAATCAATGGTCAATGACGCAATACATGAACAGGGCTTTTGTTTACAAAAACTCTTATCTATGCTATCATTATGGTCCTTGTCAATGAAAGAGCAACGCGCCTTTCACTTCTCACATTTTGTCACATGCCCATAACATGACAACCAAAACATTTTTCAAACCACTAACATAACATCATGATTTATTTAATACAAATACTGATTTGTGTTATATAAATTATTATAGCCCATTCACATTAGTTTCTATGAAAAACAATACACATAGAAACTAACAACCAAACACAATTTATGTCAAGCATATATCATCACCAATATGAAAAGTGTTGAAGCATAAATAAACTCATTTCATTTTTAGCATACATCCATCACCAATATGGAAAATTGTTAGGAATAAAAAACCACAAACCTATGTTACAACATACACTATCACACAATATGAAAAAGGTTGTAACATCATCATATATTCATCACATTAAGCATGCATCATTAAACATATGATAAATGCTAAAAACACTAACATAACCAAAACATCCATAACACATCAATATCTCAAAATCTCATATATATATATGTACATCAATATCTAAAATAGTACAATATATTTCTCTTTCTCTTTCTAAGAGTATGTATACATCTTGCATCAACAGCACGTAGGCCGGTATATACATCTCGCCTAGACTACAAAAGTCTCAAGGCTGTGGTAGTGGTGGTCATGGTCGAGACGATGCTAAATCATCTCCACTCTCTGATTGTTGCCATCTCTAAGAACTCAAGGTAGTAGTGTGTGACGTAGACCTCTGCTCAGCCAATATCTCAAAGTATCACTGTATCTAAGGAAACTACCTGATAGTACTCTCATAATATGCAATCTCATTTAACGCAGTGTTGTACCTAGATATAGGTACAGTCTGTAGTGGACCCATCAACCTTGATGCCATGCCCTATAACGAACTCTGTGGATGTGGCTGAGGTGGCTACTATGGTGTCGACTGTGCTGGCTCATGTATTGGCTGCTATGGTGGCAACTAAATAGGACCTTACCCTGCTAATACCTGTGCCTGGGCTACGACCAATTGCCCCTGTAATGTGGTAATCTGCCCTGTCAAGGCTGCCACCTATGCTATCAAATCTGTAACCTGCCCTTGTAAAATGATCACCTGTGCTCATGCTGCATCTCTCTCCTAGATGGCAGCATCTCTCTCTCTCTACTGACTACTTGTAGATCAGGAGGTGGTCCCCTCTGAACCCCAGCATACTGTCTCACCCACCAAGCTGAGTAGGCCACTGTACACCCCAAATCTACTACACCATGACCTGCGGGTATCTCCTCAAAATTTGGCCACTCTGTCTCCTTTGGCAATGGGAGTGGCACCTTAATGTCATCTCATCTGTACTGAGGGAAGGTGGGTGGCACATCCTATAATAGCCTATACTGGCACCATACTCTCTTAATAAAAACTCTCTCAAGCTCGTCAGCTTGTCTGCCCCTCACCCATCTCTAGCTCTGCACCCCCACTAGCTGCTCTACCTGATCCTTGAATGCTAGATATAACAAGTATAGCCTTCAAATGATATCCACTAGAATCAAGGCATCTAATACCCCCTATAGTAATCGATGTCCCAGACGATGCCATCCACATGAGTCTGCACCATGACCTCTCACCACCATTTGAAGCCAACTCTGAAACTGGCCTAGATAGCCACTGGGAGGCCAAGCGGTCATGTGACCATGATGTGTTCATATGTCCAACAGTGTAGGAGGTGGCCCACACACAAATTATACCATCGCTGCCAATTGATCCCCTACAACTCCCTGTATAACTGAGCCAAAAACACTGGAGCCCATGCAAACACTATTTGCTCCTCAATCATGTCTATCAAAACCCCAGTCATCACGATCGAGAATCTCCCTTCCTCTACATTAAGAAGGGTGTACATAGTAATGCCAATCATCATCAGGATGGCTAATCGATGCTCATCCTCATATGTAGCATAAATTGGCTCATACATAAAACTCACTAAGTGGTAAGTCACCTCAACAGCGTGCTCTCCAAACAGCGTCACCATATGAATATCATGTGCCTCTCTCGAGCACGCATATATGTTTGCCCTGTGTATCGACAGCCATAAAATCTGGTACACATCCTCTACAGTCACTGTCAACTCTCTAATGGGTAGGTAAAAGGTGTTGGTGGTATGATCTCACCGCTCAATAAATTCTACCATCAGGCTAACATCTCTGGCCACTCGCCTAGTCCTACTACGGTGATGTGCACCCACTCCTCTCCAGTAATGTCTCAATGCATCCACATCAGTAATGTCAGGAGATGATCTTGTAGCATCAATGTCTGCCTCACCTGCATCTAACCAATAAAATCGCAACAACATTAACAAATGACTAACAACCTCTATGACTCTTCTTTCCTTTTGGGAGAACTACATTAGCTTGAGGCCCTTAAAATAGGGGCTATGTAGGCAACACTCCTTTGACATGGGGTCTCTTGAGGTTAGATCAGCTATTCACCTATTCGTCTATCTAATGGACCAACTAAACCTATATGCCCATCACTAAACCCAGGAGTGCCTTAGCATGACTTAGGCTTTCTGGACTATCATTTTCAACTTTTTAAAGGCCTAAACAACATTTTAAGGCAACTGACATTGATTAGAGTGCTGGTGATGACACTTATCTAACTGACATCGGTCACTGGTCGGCCGATGTGCTGGTGATGACACTTAGACTCTTCATAGGGCACATTGGAGATCACATATATCTTCTGAACTGCAACAAAATACACTTGAGATAACTTATATCTCAATCTAACTCAACAAATGACTTTGGAGATCGCGACTATCTCCTCAGACCATGACCACTTTTGAGACAACTATGTCTTGGTTGTTTTGATTGCATATGCTACCTCATGAATAATTAGCAAATTGTGCATGACCCTCACACCTATTATTAGATTGCGCTCTAGTTGATCCCCAATATTTGTGACATTTTCATGTTTTCCAAGAGCACTTCCTAGCCCAGATACTTAAAACACGGTGACCATTGGAGCTACAACTTTGATCATTTAACCCAATCAGCTATGACTAATAAGCTGGGGACCGGTTACTTCGATTTTAGCACTCCTTGACCTTGATTGTGATAATTTGGCCTACCTATTTTGTGAAGTGGTATACGTGCAATCTCAACTATTGCAGCATTCACACTCAAACCTCACCTTACCCATCTATTACCTATCAAATTGGCACCCGATATCAGCTTACCTTCCCTCAACTCTCGCTTTGAGGGGGAATACCTCATCCCATACTTGGGGTAAACAACATCTATTTTTGTCTTGCAATTCGTCAGGACAAACCACAAGATAAAAAGGGGCAAATGTAAACACCAATATTGTGTCAACCCCCTTGGTCCCCTTATAACTCTAACACTCCTAACCCACACTTTATTAATTTAAAATAAATTATTTATTTTAAATTAATCATCCCCTCACCTTGACACATCACCTAGACACCTCGCCTAGACACCTCACCCTAAGACCATTTCTTATCCTATGAGTCACCCTATGACTAAGTCCTTCATATCCTAACTACCTAAGACCTATTCCAACTCTCTAACTAACTCTCGTGCCTAATAAACCTATCTTTTGACCATTCTCCAATGGTAAATGCACTTGGTAGATGGAGAAATGGGTAAAGAGCTAAAAACAACCCTTTTACCCATTCTTTAGCCACCGACGTCAGCCAACTATCGACTGACATTGGTGGGATCACTGACGTCGGTTACATAAACTAGGCTCTAACCTTGAGTTGCCCCTACCTCTTTGCATATCGATGCGCACGCTCTGAGACTAAGCATCAAAATTCAATTATCGCTCTCCAGGCTACAAAAACTCTGTAAAAGTCACTCCAGACATTAGATTGAAAATATTGTATGAGGTCTTTGACATCAGCTGCAATAGGAATAAGCATCTTGACATCGTCGGGTCTTCACCAAAAAGCTAAGTATTCTTTTGGTCTCCATTTCAAAGTTCTAGAATAACTTGCTAATTAGTTTCTATTTACTATTTCTGAATATTGTAAAAAAAACCCGACTTCCTCTGTGAAAGGGTTGAAAAGCCTTCCTCTGACTCTTATCCTATTCTCACACCTACCCTCTACCTTTTGCCCTTCCTCAGACCCTATTCTCCTTCCCGTAACTCTACATAAACCTCCCAACTCCCAGAGTCCCCTATTTATCACATAAATACCCTAAAACCTGTCTAAAGACCTATTTCCCCTACCGACATCGGCAGTATAACCGACATCGGCACTATTTACCTACCGACATCGACCGCCTAACCGACGTCGGTGACTGTGCAAACCAGAACCTATTAAAATAGCCTAAAGACTAGACACAACCTTTGACCAGCTTACTGAGACTCACAAATTATAGGAAACAGGTACACAACATTTTGCCTTTTCATTTTTGTAAGTCTTTTATCATTTCATTTTATACAAATCTCTTTGTCTTAAATAGTGAACTGTCATCCCTCACAGAGCTTTACGCTTTCGAGACCAAACGCGTAGCTTGGCAGTCCACCCTATCTTATTTTAATATTTTCTTTATTTAAGTCTTATTTTTATCTATAGGTGTCTTCCTCCATAGCCAAAGAGAAGCTCTTACAATGCTTAGATACGGTGTGCAACTTAATCCGGGTAACGTACAAACCCCTAACCCTTAACTTTAGTTTCTTCTTTCTTCTGAATGTAATTAGCAAAAACATAGAGAAACAACACTCTCAAAGATATAACCTCAAACTCAAGGGGCAACATTATTTCTATCTCATAAACTAATAAATAAGGAGTCACCCTCGTATATGTGCTCACATGTTCTATATGTCCATAAATCTAAATGTATCTACCATGTTTATTCACTTTTATTGATAAAATATTAACAATAAACTTATTAAAAGCTTCACCATTTTCATCCAAGTAGTCATTATCTATAGGCTAAGAATGGTTAACAATATAAGGACTCCTTAATATAGGGAAAAGGTAGAATACCATACTAGATCCAACACACATACAAAACGCCGGTCCATAAAGTGGTCCAAAGCCACAGACAAAGGTCATGGTCAAAGGAGGTTTTAAGGGATATAATAGGGGAATCTACACATACAATAACAAAAATTTGCCTAACTATATCCAAGATGTCATTAGATGGAAACTAAGAGATATAAATGGTAATCAAAGGAAGTATGATTCTAGTAGGTGGCAACCACGAGATATCTAACTTAAGGAAAGTAAAGGGATCATTAGATGATAACCACGAGGTGTAAATAAAGATATAAAACATATTAAGATAATAATATACTAAGAAACATATACTAGTCTAAGCATGGGAGGCATAGCCATACTAATATAATGTAACTACTAAATTATGAAATAAATAGTATAAGGATAGAATAATTCCTTTAGGTTGACTCATCAACACGTTAATCTCACCCTTGGTTGAAGTGGCACTTTATGAGAAATGGTTGTAGGCGAAGTCAAATAAGGAAAGAAGAAGACCTAAGTAGAACTTAGTTGGGGACTCTAAATACTTGGTGTACCTTGTTGGTTTAACTTATCTTCTTAAAACATTCAAGACCTTATGTAAACTAGCCTTCCTTAAGTGTTAGCCCCTTTGCCCTGATTCATGTTCTTCTTACTAAAATGTATTTATGTGCATGAACAAAGTAGATTGTATGTATTTACTTTAAGGAAACATAATAAGGAACACTTAAATACAAATCCAAACCCTAAAATTTAAAAATTAAACCTAGCTAACTTCACTAGCCTAACTAATGCCATAGAAAATATGTCTAACAAAGAAACATATACTAGTCAAAGCATGGGAGACATAACCCTGCCAATATAATGTAGCTACTAAATTATGAATAAATAGTATAAGGATAGAATAATTCTTTTAGGTTGACTCATTAACACATTAATCTCCCCCTTAGTTGAAGTGGCACTTTATGAGAAATGGTTGTAGGTGAAGTCAATAAGGAAAGAAGAAGACCTAAGTAGAACTTAGTTGGGGACTCTAAACACTTGGTGTACCTTGTTGGTTTAACTTATCTTCTTAAAACATTCGAGACCTTATGTAAACTAGCCTTCCTTAAGTGTAAGCCCCTTTGCCCTGATTCATATTCTTCTCATTAAAATGTATTTATGTGCATGAACAAAGTAGATTGTATGTATTTAATCCAAGGAAACATAATAAGGAACACTTAAATACAAATCTTAAACCTTAAAAAATTAAACCTAGCTAACTTCATTAGCCTAGCTAATGCCATAGAAAATATGTTTGACAAACACAATACAACATCGACCTAGATGATGATGTCAGTCAAGTTGGGGGGCACTACAAGATATCATCGATCAAATTTATGACATCAAGAAGAGGTGAAAAAATAGGAAGAAGAGGAGGGGAAAGGGGAGTGGGAACATTTAAGGATAAATAAGTTGATGTCATGGTAGGAATGGAGGTGGTTTTAAGAACAATGATCATGATAGAAAAATCTCACAAAGCACTGTGAATCAATCCACCCTAATCACAATGTACTCCTTAGAACGTACACTAAGGGAGATCAATGTGCTAATGATCTCTGTGAATAATAAATTTTAGTAAGAAAAATGAGGTGTATACAGTAAGGAATAGACAACGTATGCTTGGTCCTATATTTATCACAAAAAAACTTGACCATCTTGTTCTCAAAAAATACCATTATTGGTAAAAATCAAAGGTGGTAATCCAAATCCCAACATAATATGTGTCATAAATAACTTTAAAATATATTCACCCATGGTAGTTTCAATGGTATCATGTTATGACCTTAGCTTATTGGTTTTATCAGGGTATGTGTGGCCGACCTATGACACACATAACCTTTGACTTAGTCATTTGATAATCTATAGATTACATATTGGTAAGAGTAGCCAACCTAATTGGATTATAGAGTCTCCATTAATTTGGGTATATATAGGAAGTAGGGTTAGATTATAGGAAGATCATATTATGAATCATGTTCTTATTATAAATATTATGGAGGTTTCCCCCTCAAAGTGGCATAGTCATATGTTTTACTGATATTCTTTGTATTTCACTTTTATTGTGTAGATATGTTGTATTATGCTCTTATTTGCGAGTTATTTTAATTAAGTTTGCTCATGTCATATAATAAATTTTGATATATTATTCTAAATTCACACTTGAAATATAGTAATTTTATTGCAAGTAATATTAGAGCCTTGATTTGGGTATTTTTTTTGTGATGTATTGGGGCTTTGGAAAGAATAAAAAATGGTATTTTGGTTAAAAATAAGTTATTTTTCTTCTAATTTTCCTACTTTATTATATTTTTTCTAGTTGCTCTACTTGTGGGTTTTGCTTATGAGTCAAAATCAAAAACTTTTGATCGATGGATAATTTAGGGTTTTTATTTACACCATGTAGTCTAGCACAACAAATAAATAAATATAACAATATAGTAGTCATTTAATTTTTCCCAACATGGTGATTACATTAGAGTAAGTGTTTGGTAACCTAATTTTTTACTCTCAGAAATTTATATCATGGTGGGGTGTTCTACCAAAGGTTGGGGCAATAATACAATCACACAAGGGAAGGTGACTAACAAATTACACACACACACACGCACGCACACACACACACACACACACACACACACACACACACACACACACACACACACACACACACACACACACACACACACACACACACACACACACACACACACACACACACACACACAGAGTGATGTGATCTAGTGGGACATATGAATATAGCGAAAATAATTTTGAGGTAAAATTCACCTAAATCAGTGCATAATTTTCAAGTATGCCCCTTTTAAAAGAGTTGTATCACTTAAAAGGTAATATGAACTACAATACAAATATAGATGGCTTACAAAGCAAATTTAGATGGATTGAATACTAGAGAATAAGTAACTAGGCTCCAAAAACGCATAACAAGGATGAAAGCTAAGGACGAACTATAACAAATGACTAAGATATAAGATATAGATCGACTTACAACAAACATAAAAACCAACAATATACAATTGGCTCAACTCACAACATATATCCAAAGTTTGGTAGCATTATAAAATTTAGTTTGGCAGCACATGACTTAGGACACAACTTATTCTACCACTCCTCATGGATTGTTGAATATAATGCTAGATCAATGCACAACCAATTTGAACAATAGCTCTTGAATATTTGCACCGAATTTGGACATGCAAAAAATTGATGGCAAGGACTCGTTGAATTGGATAATCCAAATGGATGTTATTTGTAACTACATCAAGTTCCATGCTTACATAAGGTTGCAATGTCATCCTTATATTTGGATCTATATGTAATCACATGATTTATTTTTATGAGGATTTAATTGCACACTATAATATCAATTTGGTGGATAACTAGTTTAGCGAATTGACCAAACTATGACAAACTAGTATAGTCAAGGATATGTTTAACAATTTCAGACCGTATCCTTGAGAGTGGAGGATGTTACAAATGAGAACTTGAAGGACCTATTTATGGATGGGATGAAGGACCACACTCAACATTAGGTTCACTTTTTTTATTCACCTTCTTTATATAAGGGTATTACTAGGGCACATAGAGTAGAGAAGAAGATTTTGGTGACTAGGTGACAAACATTCACTAGCAATGAAGATCACAACATCTTGACACAATCCTTTCTTCAGCTACCCATATTAACACCTCAATATATACCAAAAAATAAAATATAGGAAATAAATGTGTAAAAAATAAATTATTTTGCATTAAGGCAGCAATAGAGATTGAAGAGGAAGAGGAACTAGAAGAAGTATTAGAGAATTCATAACTGATCATCTCTCTCCATGCATTATCCAAGATTAACACCTCCAGACCATAAATGTTGTGGTATTTATGAAGAATCAAATAATATCATTGTTAAAAAAAATTAATTAAGTACTCACAATTTCATCAACAATAAATTGGATGTGAAGTTGAACTACTTTATTTTTATAGCTCCATAATTTCAAGTCATGATTGTTGATGGTGGTAAAATTAATTGGTTAGGAAAATTCCACAGTATCAAGATAGCAATGGGAGACTACCTTTGAATAGTCATATGTTTCCCAATCCTATGGGTGGAGTGGATATAGTTCTTGGAGTACAATGGCTTACTACTTTGGGTACAATATAGATGTAATTCCATTGAATCTTTGTGTACTTTCATTATGAAAACTAGGTGTTTGAATTATTGGGATTACAAGTGAATGCTCCATAGATGGCGAGGTCTCATAAAATTTATAAATTGATCAACAAAGGGTCTTTTTAATTTATGGCATTATGGTTTTCACTATAATATTAACAATCATAGGAGTCAACACATCAAGATATTTAAGGTATCATTAAAAATAAAATTATAAGTATTTGGATATATGTTGAAAGGATTTTCACCAAAAAGAGAGCATGTTCATGCTATTCAACTTGTACTGAGGATTCAATCACTTGACATTAAACCTTACATGTACTTATATGTGCAAAAGTGTGAGATTTAATGAGCGTTACAATAGTGTAGACACCTAATTTTAGTACAAGACCCTTTACCATTGCATCTTTATCATGTTTTATCATGCTTTGCCTATTTATGTACATTTGTCTCTTTTTAGACACTTTCCTTACACATTGGATCCTTTGTAGCTTTGTTTCATCAAAATTTCCTCATAAAAACCTTAGATTTATTAGTTGTTCACATCAAGATCCATCCAATCCTCCTTAGTTTAGCTTGATCTTTGTTTTGAAACCTTATCTAAACATGGCCATGATTGTGGGTTCATGATTCTGAAATAACTGTAATCATGGATCCACAATTCTGGTCACCCATATTTTGTGAGTCCTTTCACCATGAGCTGATTTTCATGCCTTGAATGTCATTTCTCACTACTTCTTATGACTGAATATAATTTTACCTTAAGCCATTTTAAATAAAGTGATCTCATATCAATCAATTTCACCCAAGATGTTCATTATTGAGATGCACATTGAGTATCTTGATTTCAAATTTGTCAAGGAACCTGCACATTTATTTAAAATTACATTCATCATGTATCAAAGTCTTGTGCCAACACATTTGTACCAAAATAAGGTCACATTGAAGCATATAGTTGCATTTGGTTTTCTATGAGAATAGGTGAAGTTCTTTCTCTCATTTTGTTTGGACCACTCATAATGCACTATAACTACATCAATATTTGAAACTAAATATGCAAGATATGTATTTTTAACCCTCACTAGGGCCTGAGCCATTAACCTTGCACATATTTTATTATTCTTTGTGACATTGTGGTGAATTATGTCTAATTCAATGAACAACATATTTGGAGGGAAAAACACAAGAATTATGCAAACCAAAGTCAAGATCCTAATCATCAGTGTTTGTTGAAACATCCTAAGAAAATTTAGATCCAAAATGTCCAAATTTATATAATCATAATAGTCTGTCAAAATTGAAATAAACTTGTCTTAATCAATATCCAATTCTATAATGTATTTTTTTGTGGGTTTGTGATTTTGGTTGCCTTCTATATTATAGGGTTCCAATCTAGTCAATATTAGAAGCATGTTTCCAACATTTGAAGTCAAATACAAAACTTAGGTGTGTCTTTTTAAATCATTTACCTCTCTTTTCCTATGTTAGACACCTAATTTTGGTATAAAACTCTTTTGTATTGTGCCTTTGTCATGCTTTAACACACTTGGCTCATTAGCATACATTTGACTCTTTTTAGGTGTTTTCCATCCACACTAGACCATATATAGCATTACATCATTCAAATTTATTCATAAACACTTTATATATATATATATATATATATATATATATATATATATATATATATATATATATATATATATATAAATTTTCTATATCATGACCCATCTAGTCATCCTATAGCTAACTTTATATTTATTTTGAGCCTTTTATGTGACTTGACCATATTCGCAGGTCTGACAAATATGATCGACCATATTCATGCATCTAAAAAATATGTCAACCATATTCATGGGTCTCATGATTCTATTCATTTGCCTTTTTTGGGTCCTTTTATCCTAGGTTGATTTTTTGTGCATTAATTATTAGTTCTTGATATTTTTCATAGTCAACTTATGCACGAATTGTCCTTATGAAACCTACATAGACAAATGTACCCTAATCCATTTCTCATCTTCCATCACTCAAAAAATTCTAAGAATTCCTTCATTGAACTACACATTGAATATATCCATTGCACATTTTTTTTGGATTTTGCACATTGAGCCTACATTGCTCTCTTCATTAATTTAAGTCTCGAGTCTACACACTTATACCAAAAGAAGATCATAGCAAAGCTTATATTTAAAATTTATTATCTAGTGGAGAAGGTGAATACCTTTCTCTCATTTTGATTGTGATTACTCATAAAACACTAGAACTGTATTAAGCCTTGAGTCTAAGCATATGGGATTTGTAATTGCAATCCTCATGGGGGCTTGTGCCACTAACCTTGCATATATTCTCCATTCTTGTGGCATTCTGGTGAACCAGGGGAAAGTCAAAGAAGATAAAATTCAAAGGCTAACTGATCTGTAAACTAAAAATACAAGTGTATTACATTCGAAAATCACTTGTTCATGTTTATGAGATCCTTCAAATTTTCACTTTCTTGTGTTTAATTTGCATAAAGAAATTAAAATCAGAATTAAAATGAAGATCAGAATGCAATAATAATCAGAGAAAATCAAAGACAACACCAGCAAATTGATAACGGAGTTCGGCTTCAATAGCCTACATCTCCGGGTCCGTCCAATAGTGAGGACTATTCTATTAAAATGTTGTAACAAATGGCTTCAAAAACCTTTACAAATCTTCAATTTTGCCTTCTCTAATCTTTATTTGCCTACAAATAATTCTCTTAGACCTAAAAACAAAATCCCAAGGCTATACAAGGCAAAAACAAAGCTCTAATCCTCTTAATTCTCTTTACAGAGTCAGAAATCCGTGTCAATACAAGTAAAAAATACTTTCTTTTATAACATTTCATCCACCATGGCTGAAGCGGTCAAGACATTAGCCATTTAGGTGCCAGGTCTCAAGTTCCAATCTCTCCTCCTCCTTTCTAAGTGCTTAGGGAAGTGGGCAAGGGCATCCTTCCTCCATGGGTGCGCTTTGACCAAGTCTTTTAGTCCCATATTTGCTGGGCGTGGTTGTTTTCTTGCTTTAAATAGAAACTTTATTGAAGATTTCAAATGAGAAAGTTTTTGGCACCAACTTTGGATGCCACCTAGCCTGTTCAAATGTCTAATAATGAGGGATGCACTTAATATTTTGTGGTGTGGAGGTTTGGTGCCTATTTGGATTTGAAAATGTCAAATATCATGTGCATCTAATAAAACACCTAACAATTTTCTTTTGCCCACTAATTATTTGTCATGTGTCAAATGGAGTTTGGTCCACTTGGCATTCCTCAATTGTGCCACATCATTTTTGACATCCCTGTCACATGATTTCTTCAACTGGCTATATCTTGAGCATTCAGACTCCATTTTTCGAACCGTGAAAAGTGCTAAAAAGCTCTCGATGAGTACTACAATGTGAAAATGATTTGAACTAAATTTGAAGACTTTGAAAAATAGAATGGTACATGGATCCACCTGGATCATTCCTCCCCACTGGGAACTTTTGGACCTCCGAAAGTTGAAATTAATTGGTAATGAGGTGAGGGTATTTTTCCCTCACCTTTCCGACTTCCATCCATCTGGCCTTGCTTGGGTGCATCCATTTGAGACCAACATGAAGATATTCAACATTACCTCTTCGCAAAGTTTGCATATTCCTATCAAGTATAGTATCTTCCTGCAATTCTGTTAGATATTCAGGAGAAAAATCATCAACGGAAGGAATAGATACACTTTCATCATGATCAATGATCATTGGAGGCTCATACAATTTCAATTTTTTCACATTTACAACTAAATAAATCTTCATGTAAGATGGTAAATCTAATCGGAAAGCATTTGTGCCAATTTTTTTTGTTATCCAAAAAGGACCATACCGGATTAGTTTCAACTTTTTACCTTCACCTGTCAGTCTTTCCTTACTAATGTGAAGCCATACCATATCACCTACAACAAATTGGTGATCAATATGATGTTTATCATGCCTGGCTTTGTACTTGGCTTGAATTTTCTCCAATTGAGTACAAACAGTTTGATGAATGAGCTGTATTTGTTCAATGAACTTCTTGGCTCGAATAGCTTCTTTTGGTTCACCAATAGCTGTATCCTGTCCATAGCAAACATTTAGAGGAGATTTAGGCAAGTATCCATAACAAATTTCAAATGGAGATTTCATAGTAGAATAATGAAGTGCCCGATTATATGCATGCTATATGTAACACAATTGTTCATCCCATAACTTTGGATTTTTATTGCTATAACCCCTAAGCAAATGTACCACAGTGCGGTTCACAACCTCTGTTTATTTATCAGTTTGTGGATGAAATGCAGTGCTCTTTTTTAATTTAGTGTCCATTAGTCCCCACAAAGTTGACCAAAACTCCCCAATAAATCGAGAATCTCGATCAGAAATAATTGAAGTAGGCAAACCAAAATGAACCCATACATGTTTAAAGAACAAATCTGCAGTGTAAGGAATCAAAACACACATTTTGCTAAATCTATCCACAACCACATATAAATAGTCATGTTTTCTTGTGTCATATGCAATCCCCCCACAAAATCCATACAGATACTTTCCCAAGGGTGAGTAAGAACAGGTAGAGGAGTGTAAAGTCCCAATTACCTGTTACTAGGTTTACTTTTGGCACAAAGAGTACATCCCCTTATATATTTAGCAACATTTTCCTGCATACGAGGCCAATAACAATACATTTTCAAATGTGCAACCATTTTAGCAACTCCAAAATGACTAGAAATAAGAGAAGTATGTGCTTCTCTAATCATGTGCACCCTCTCATTTTGAGGAATACATAGTTTACCCAAATGATACAAAAGATCATTGTGTACATGATAGTTCAATTCTTCTACGTGTCTACTACTCATCAAGTCTTTATAAACATCCTAAAAATCAAGATCATTCGCATATTGTTCTTTATAACTTTCATGAGACAAAGAACCATGTTGTAAAAGAATAGATGCAACAACCATAGGAGGCCTAGATAGCATATCTGCAACCTTATTCTGAATTCCTTTTTTATACTTGATCACAAGATGAAATTGTTGTGAGAAACCCATCCAACGAAAATGTCTAGACTGTTGTACCTTAGTTTGTGATTGGAGATACTGTAAGGGCTGATGATCTGTATGTATTATTGTTTCTTTGCCCATTAAGTAATGTTTCCATTTTTTAACACTTTGAACCAATGCATACAATTCCTTATCATAAGTTGGATATTTTCTTACTGCACTTGTAAAGGTTTCAAAATGATAACAAACTAGTTTCTTACCTTGCATTAAAATAGCTCCCATAGCATACTCACTTGCATTCATCTTGATCTCAAATGGTTGTTGTATATTAGTAAATGCCAAGATCAGAGCAGTACTTATCTTTTCTTTCAAAGTATCGAAGGCTTTTTGATGTTTGCCTCCCGACTGAAAGACCTATTTCACACTTGTCAAAGAATGCAAAGGTGATGCAATATATGAAAATTGAGCAATAAACTTCCTCCAAAACTGTACTGCACCAAGAAAATTCCTAACCTCAGTTGTGTTAGTGGGTGTAGGCCAATTAACAATGACTGCCACTTTTGCAAGATCAATTTTCAATTTACCATGTCCTACAATGTAACCCAAGTATATCAAAGAGGTCTTGCCAAATTCACATTTTGACATTTTAAGATAGAGTTTTTTCTTTCGTAATGCATCCATGACTTTCTTAATGTGGATCACATGCTCTTCCCATGACTTGCTAAAAATCAATATATCATCTAAGTAAACTATAACAAAATCATCAAGGAACTGTGTAAAAACATCATTCATTAATCTCATTAATGTAGCCGGGGCATTACACAACTCGAAAGGCATAACAAGCCATTCAAACAATCCCTATTTTGTTTTAAAGGCAATTTTCCATACATCACCTTCATTAATTCTTACTTGATGATATCCACTTCTCAAATCCAGCTTAGTGAAATAAATAGCATGTTTTAATTGATCCAACAAATCATCTATACGAGGAAGAGGGTAACAATTCTTAATAGTAATTTTGTTTAAAGCACAAAAATCAACACACATTCGCCAAGTGCCATCTTTCTTTGGCACCAAAATAATTGGCGAACCAACAGGAGATGAACTTGGACGAATAACACCTCTATCCAATAGATCCATTACCTGCTTCTTGATTTCCTCATTTTCCACCACTAATAACCTATACATGCCAATGTTAGGGAGAGGAGAATCCTGCAATAGCTGAATTTCATGTTGAACTCCCCTTTCAGGAGGTAAGCCCTTAGGATCCTGAAATACATCATCATAAGTAGAAATGATTTTAACCAATTCATTCTTGTGTCTAGGATCACACTTTTCCAAAGCTTGACTATATTCTTTTTCCTTAGACTTAATCAACATGAGACAAAAATTCTTGCTTCAATTAACTAGTCTTTTCATTTGCCCTGTTGTAACCAAGGAAAGACTTGTTCTAATGTGATGTGCTCTAACTATATATTCGATGCCATCCTTAACAAGCAAGTACTTATTCTCCTCTCTATAGAAGATTGATTTTCTATCATAAAGATATGAGCTTCCCAAAACAATCCCACATATGTCCAATGGAACAACATCCAACTCAACCTTATCTATGAACTTGGATGTGATGGCAAACCTTAGCCTACAAGTTTGTGAGACTTGTAGCTTTGCATTGTCACACACCCAACCTAGTGGATAAGGCTTCGGATGGGGATTGGTTTGTAAGCCTAGCTTCTTAACAACCTCTTCAGAAATTAAATTTGCTTGTGAACCACTATCAAATAGAGTGTCAATCTTAGTATGCTTTGAAACAACTCTAATGTGAAACAATTCATTTCT
Organism: Torreya grandis; assembly: GCA_037957365.1. Lineage (NCBI taxonomy): Eukaryota > Viridiplantae > Streptophyta > Pinopsida > Cupressales > Taxaceae > Torreya > Torreya grandis. The sequence goes on along the minus strand of JARHVA010000870.1, from coordinate 483,627 downwards.
TTTCTTATCATGTACAGAATTCTATCTAGAAGAAGATGCATCATTTGATGACTTAGTGCTAGAAACTAAAAGAGAAAAATCATTATGTAAACCCATAGCTATGATCTTAGTTTCATCACCTGAATCTGATCCTAAGTCCTGAACCATACCATTAGCCTTCTTTTCTTTCTTTTGAAAATTTTTAGGCCTTAACTCAGGATGTAGTTTCCAACACTTAGACTCATCATGATTTTTCTTGCAATGATTACAAAATGGTTTTCCTTCTTCTTTTTTAACAGTATAAGTGGATTTATATTTACCCTTTCCTGATGAACTTTCCCCTTTGGAATGCTTAACATTAGATTGCCTACTTTTTACTTTAGGAAAAGATTCTTTTGATTGTTTTCCTCTAGCCTCTAAATGAGTGGCTTGAACACATACTGCATCTAAATTAGTGGGATTGAACTTAAGAATCATATGTCTTAAATAACTATGCAACCCACCTATATATTTTAGCAGTGTTTCTTGTGTGTATAGAGGAACATTCAAAAGTAAAGCTTTTTTCCTAAAATCTTGTGTATAATCTTGAACACTTTGGCCTTTTCCTTGTCTAAAACTTTGCCAATCCATCACGGCTTGTTGCATATAGCCTAAAGGATAGAATTGTTTTCTGAGTTCTTCAATAAATTAATTCCAAGTAGAAATCGAGTTACCTTTTTAGATCTCGGCTTCCTTCAACTTACTCTTCCACCAGATGAGAGCTGTACTTCCCATACGAAGAGTAGTCAAATGAATTTTTGACTCATCTCCTGTAATCTTTTGGACCCTGCAATAAACTTCAATCTGCTTGACCCAATTATCCAATTTTTTTGCATTAACTTCACCATTAAACATTGGTAATTCAAACTTAATATCTAATTTTAGTGAAGGGAGAGATTCCATAGTTTTTTTACTGTCATCTGATGGAGAACGTTTTTTGGTTTCTTTACCTTTTGATTCTTGTGAATCACCTTCTTTTTCATTCTTAGATTTCCTTTGTTTGTCATAGTATAGTTCCTCAACCACGCTTCTCATGTCCATGAAAGCTTGACGGAAAGCTTGTTCAGATTCCATCTCTTCTTCGGCCATCCTTGAAGCATGCCTTGAACCAATCTCTGGATTATACTCAATGAGTTTTTCTTCACCCTTTTGGGATTTAGACCTTGTCAACATACACTAGCAATCACTATTAAATAACAACCGCTCTGATACCAAAAATCTCATCTATAAACTGAAAATATAAGTGTAATACATTCGAAAATCACTTGTTCATGTTTATGAGATCCTTCAAATTTTCACTTTCTTGTGTTGCATAAAAAAATTAAAATCAGAATTAAAATGAAGATTAGAATGCAATAATAATCAGAGAAAATCAAAGACAATACCATAAATTGATAATGGATTTCGGGTTCAATAGCCTACATCTCAAGGTCCGTCCAATAGTGAGGACCATTTTATTAAAATGCTGTGATAAATGGCTTTAAAAACCTTTAAAAATCTTCAATTTCACCTTCTCTGATCTTTATTTGCCTACAAATAATTCTCTTAGACCTGAAAACAAAAGCCCAAGGCCGTACAAGGCAAAAACAAAGCTCTAATCCTCTTAATTCTCTTTACACAGTCAGAAATCTATGTCAATATAAGTAAAAATTACTTCTTTTTATAACATTTCAGCCACTGTGGCTGAAGCAGTCAAGACCTTAGCCTTTTAGGTGCCAGGTCTCAAGTTCCAATCTCTCCTCCTCCTTTTTAGGTGCTTAAGGAAGTGGGCAAGGGCGTCCTTCCTCCATGGGCGTGCTTTGACCAAGGCTTTTAGTCCCACATTTGCTGGGCATGGTTGTTTTCTTGCTTTAAATAGAAAGTTTGTTGAAGATTTCAAATGAGAAAGTTTTGGGTGCCAACTTTGGATGCCACCTATCCTGTTCAAATGCCTAATAATGAGGGATGCACTTAATGTTCTATGGCATGGAGGTTTGGCACCTATTTGGATTTGAAAATGTCAAATATCATGTGCATCTAATAAGACACTGAACAATTTTTTTTTACCTACTAATTATTTGCCTTGTGTCAAATGGAGATTGGTCCACTTGGCATTCCTCAACTGTGCCACATCATTTTTTGACATCCCTGTCACATGATTTTTTCAACTGGCTATATCTTGAGCATTTAGACTCCATTTTTTGAACCGCAAAAAGTGCTAGAAAGCTCTCGATGAGTACTACAATGTGCAAATGATTTGAATTGAATTTAAAGAATTTGAAAAATAGAATAGTACATGGATCCACCTGGATCACTAATAAACATCAATTCAACTAAATAAAGCTAAAAGCATAGCCATCAACCCTTACCAACCCAAAAACATTTTGATCTAGAAAGTTAAAATTTCTAGATTTTTATTAGGAAACCACATTTTCACATAAAAATTTGATAAACCATATTCATGGGTTCCATGATTCTGATCATCTTCTTAATTACAACCATATTCTAGGGTTTTGGCCTAGTTAGCCTCAAAAACTCGTTTCTAATATTATAATATATGAACCTCACATTAAATCATGTAAATATGTAGAATAATGGAGATCAACACAAAATATATTTGGTGAGTCAAGATGTCCAAATATGAAATGTATTCAAAAATAAACCCTCAAGGTAAGGAAACACCATAAATATTACTCATGAGGAATGAATCACTTCACTATCATAGGCTTCTTTGAGGGGGCAACCTCCTTATTAGATATAAACTCTTTAATATATATACCCAATGATATACATGTTAGTTACAATATTTATCCTTCATGCCTTCCACAATGATATGCCCTTCCTCATATAGATCATGTTACAATAATAGATGGGTAGATCATTAATCCCAATGTAGGCCTACTTGTTGCCCAATATAATAAATAACATGAATTATCCATATGGATGGGTATATCACTAATCCCAATGTAGGCTCACTCATTATCCAATAGAATAATCCATAGAAGTTACTCAAATGAATGAGTATATAACTAATCATAATGTAGTCCCACTCCTTTCCTAATATAATGAATGCAACAAGTTATCCATATGACTAAGAATATGTGTGCCACATGTCAACATTTCCACCCATAAATATACATCATAATATCATCCCTCTAAGTACAATACATTTCATCCGCCTTAACATGTTTCACCCTCAAAACATGAGATTAACAAAATATGTTTTTTTTAAAGATAAATTACTTTACATAACAAAAGATGTTTTTTTTGGAGGTATAATCACTAAGAGGGGGGGGGTGAATCAGTGATTTAAGATAGTTCAAAATTCAATTTCAAACCTTTCAAAACTCTTCATCAATGACCACAAGCATTCATAAAGCATGAAACTTATTCATAACAATAAATAAGAGATATAATGCAAGATCAAACACACAACACATGAATTTTGTGGGAAACCCTCATGGGGAATAAAACCCACTCTCAAGCCTACAAACACATGGACTAATTATCCTATAAGATGATCACAAACATGATTCTTTTTAGTGAAGCACCGCTTCATAATAAGCATCCACCCCTAAGTATGAACAAACACTAACTTGTTCTAGATGTTGAGCTCCCACACAACACCTATGAAATCAATAACTCTATAAATTTGATTGCCTTTTAATTTGATAGAGAAATAATTTATAACACTTCTCTTTCAACTCTTCATACACACTTAAACTTGCTCACACAAGCAATGCATCTAAACACCCTTTTGGATCACTATAAACTTCTTCGCTCATCCTTAATATATCGATATGCATGATCACTGTTATGACATCATAAATATCCTCAATCTACTTTTTTATTTTGTCCATATACTTGGCACATTCCCTTTGATCTCTTTCTTTTGCATCTATCTTTTTATCTCTCAACACTTCCTCATAAAGTCTTAAAACCATTACCTTAGCTTTCACTCTTTATAAAGTCTTCATGAATATCAATTTCTAGGTCAGCCATAATACTTGCCTTAACCCTTAAGACTTATATCATGCTAACACATAGCTCAATACCATCCTCACAGGTCAACCATATCATCCATGGGTTACACTTAAGCAACTATGCCTTTTAATTAGGCCTTATTAGCCCTATAGGTCTCATGGAGACCTATTACCCCTTTTTCACTTTATGAGAACATTAAAAACCCATAACCACTTCCAAATGTATAGGACCACTCTACATGACCCTTATGACACCTTCAAGTGATTACTTCTACCAAAACACTCTTCTACTAAAGCACAAATTGCTCAAATTATTATTTTGTACATACAACCATCATGAATGAACATACAATCAAATTTAGAGCTCAATAACTTTGATTATACAGACATTCAAAACTTCTAACTAATTTATTTGGATGTGCCTTGAGAGTCCTCTTCAACTTTTGATTTTTACATCATCAATAAATATATCCTATATCAAAAGATATTAGTAAAATACTGTAGATTAGTTTTTCCCTTTGCTAATTCAAATGCCAATGGTCACTATGTAATGCAAACATTATAGACATGTGTCTTTATCTCGTGTCCTCTAACAACTTGCTCAAATACACTCTATCGATCTCCTTACGAGCCTCTTGAATTTAACTCTTTAACACTTATTGTTGATCATTGATTTGCACTTCCATGATTAAAACACTTGGCACCCTTACATGCATTCTAAGCATTGACTATTTGACTCAAACCACACCATCGATCTCCATCTGTATGAACACCCGTGTGTTGTTGATCTTCTGTTAAATCAATGTGATTGAGACACATGTCACTAGTGCATGAAATCTCAAGAACCTTTGAAATAATGAATTCATATGCACCATTGGATCACAATTTGGATGATGAACGCTCATTGTTAGATCTATCTTGACTAGTTGACCCCAAATTTCAATGCAGTTAAACTTGACGGTCTCTGGTCCATCATAGTCTGCTAGAGTAACTTTTAAGGTTTATATATTGAACTAGAAAATACTTCAAGACTCCAAATATTTAGAGTACCATCCTGGCACTATAGATAACATCTCCATGAAAATCTTTGACCAATGTTGAATTTTTGATTACCTGCATAAAATGCACAAACTTGATAGATCACTCACATCTACATGACGTGCAGTGATGGTCTAGCTTCTCTTAAGCTAGAATATGCATGTTTATTTTTCTAAATGATCAAATGACACACCAAAAATTCACCAAGACATCTATGCATGCCTCACAACTTCTTATTTATCCTTAAAAACTTGCACATGTGCCATATCTCTCCAAGCTATCAAACACAACTTCTTTATCATTCATGCTCTCTTTGACATCAATGACAACCTAGGACATCAATGACCATGCTCAAAAGTTTTCCTCAAATCTCAAGGACCAAATGGAGGCTCATCCATGCATCTAAATCCTTCATTTGTTTGAAAAATATGTTTTCCTTGAAGCTTGGGAACCAAATGGAGGCCTTTCCATGCATCCTCTTTTTCATTGGCCCATTCTTTTTATGTTTGGATAAAATCATGTACAATAACATTGTGATAAACATAATAAAATCCATCACTATAATGCAATGTCGATGCTCAGAGATAGCATATATATATATATATCTATACATGAATCAACTAATAAAATAGCATAAATTATAAACAAGCGATCAAAACTTTCCACTTAATAGAAGAACACTTGTGGAAAATCATTGATAAAAATTGGAAGAACCTATTTTGATGCCTTTGAATCATCCAAGGTAAGACTATATTTTTTTCTTCTTGTATCATGTATGGGAGTGTTTTTGAAGAGAATCCCAAATAAATCACTGTCATATATATGAAGTAAATCCTAATACCATGCATTGTAGTTATCCTCCAAATTGGTTCATACATCTATTTCCTTTCCATATTATTTTTCCACATGTAAATGATGAGAAATTTCCTCATACCATTCTCTATGGTTATCCTCCAAATTAATCCATACATTGGTTTCCTTTATGCATTCTATTCTTATAAGGAAATGAAGAAATTTTATATCAAAAAAATATTTAATCTATGCCAAGAATGATTAATGACCTCAAGTTCCTTATTCGATCTATCTAATTGAGCTATAAAATAAAGATCAAATGCCATGGAAACTAGTGTTTAAAAGTTTTTTTGCCACCTTTATACTAAATAGTTGAAAATAAAATCATATATAAATATATATATGAATATTTCCTTTCAGTTACACAAAATGACACCTCTTTTGCTCACCTAGACTAAAAGATGTGACTTTTTTAGTGTCATGCATAAAAAATTCGTCAAAAAATAGTTTTGTAGGTCAACTTCAAATCACCATATATCCCTTGATACACTCAGAATCCTTAGTGTGATCACTTTTCATAAATCTTTTGAATTCTTCTTTTCAGCACAAAAAAAAAAGTCTAAATTGGACACATGTGTGAGGCAATCAACCTTATGCAAGGTAGTCATGTTTTTCTAGGAAAATAAATTTCTTCAATACATCCAAAAAAATCCCCACTTGCCTAAGAAAGACCTTTGATACCAAATGTTATAAACCTCACAGTAAATCATGTAAATATGCAAAAATATAATAGAGATCAACAAAAAAATATTTTTGGCAAGCCAATATGCCCAAATATGAAATGTATTAAAAAATAAGCCCTTAAAGTAGGGAAACACCATACAATATTCCTTATGGGGAAGGAATCACTCCACTATCATAGGCCTCTTAGGAGGCAACCTCCTTCTTAGAGCATACACTCTAATTACAATATTTATCCTTCATGTCTTCCACAATGATATGCCTTTCCTTATATAGACCCTCTTATAATAACAGATGGGTAGATTATGAATCTCAATGTAGGCCTACTAGTTACCTAGTATAATAAATACCACAAGTTACTCATATGGATGGGTATATCACTAATCCCAATGTAGGCCCACTCTTTTCCTAGTATAATAAATGCAAAAAATTACCCATATGACTAAGAGAATTTGTGTCACATGTCAACATTCACCCATCAATATAAATCACAATATCTTCCTTCTAGGTACATTACACATAGTTCAAATATAGAACCCATATGTGTATGTTTCAGTCATTTATTTCTCTTTACCTATCATTTTCATTTTGAATTTCAATTATTTATCATTTAAGGTTTCAATTCCTAATTTCAACACACTTGATGAGTTATGATTACTATACTTTACTATAATATCTTAGATATTTATTCTCCCTTGTGCACATTACTTTACCATTCCATAGTGGCATACATTCCTTGTGTCACTATATGTTAAAACATTTTAGTGAACCAAATATTTGCAATCATCTAACCTTAGGGTTTTATATCCCTCACCATCTAGCTTCTAACATCACTTTTTAGATCTAATTTTTGGATATTGGTTGCACTCATTGATTTATATTTGAGCTTATTTTATTGTTCTCATTCACCTTTCAAATCTAATTCTTATAGTGTGGTTATTTCATCTTGATTTGTCATCCCTTTGGTTCCTTGTTTCTTCATCTTCTAGGGTTTGAATTTTCACATTTCAATTTTGATTTTCAAAATTTAATGTCTCTTATTATTGTATCATTATCCCTAGCTCTTTGTATGTTTTCTATGTTATGCATGCTTACATCTTGTACCAATTAAGAAATCTAGACCTAAAACACTACTAGGTAAACTATTAGATTGAGATCTAATACTAGTAAATCCAACTTCCTTTGAGTGGCACTTGTGTGGAAAAATATGTTTAACATCGATGATATTCTTTCTCCTTCTACACTTAATAATATGATGATTATTTACCAAACTTTGATACTATGACTCAAATTGATTTTGAAAACTATCTTTTGAAACTCCCTCGAGAAATTGATGCCATGATTTATGTTGTAAGAGATATACAAAATGAATTAAATTTGGCTAAGGAATCCACACTTGAGAATGAACATGTCACATATGATCCCTTTATTGATTATAATCTACCCATTATAGGTTATCCTTTTACATTAGGTGGTGAGGCTAGTGTTCCTAGTGTTCTTACTAATATTTGTAATCCTCTACCTAGTCTTTCTCCTTAGGTTACTCCAACTATCCCCAAAAAACCTACTACTAATTATGCACCTCCTAATGTTACTAGATCATCTCATCCTTCTCATAATGATTTATCTATTGGTCTTGGTCTTAGTCAACACCCTAAAGCATCTATTCCTAAAAATGCTAATCATACACATGCTACTCATGTTTTGGCTCATGCACATGATAACACATCTAAAGATGAATTGATTCAACAAGTTATTCAATTTATGTAAATACAAATTAAATAACTATATCAAATATCTCAAAAATATAGCCATGTGGTTTCTTCTCATGAAATAATACATGACCCATTGGTTCATGAGTATCTAGTCTACCCCTTGCTTACCAGTTTTATAGTGCCTAAATTTGAACTATAAAACAACAAAGGTCATCCTTTGCATCACATTTGTTCTCTTTATTCTTCATGTTTTGGTTTCTCACATGGTGATCTATTGATGACCAAAATATTTTGTATAAGTATCAAGGACTATGCTTGGATTGGTTCCACATCCCACCATCAAGCTCTATTCATTATTTTAATGGTTTGGTTGACATCTTTGTGAGAGGTTTTGAAACTACTAGGGGATGTGAGAAAAACCTCAAGATACCATTCCTTGATCAGAAACATGAACTGGAATAATATTCAACAAGATTAAGATAGGTATAATTAACATGAAAGAAAATATATAAGAAACAAACCTATATTGAGAGAATGAAAAACATTCCAAGCAGTTCCTCAATCAGAGTAGAAAATGGCTTTGATATCTCATGCTCTAATAACATCATCTCTTGCTATCACAAATTAGAGAACATGTCTCTTAGACTCTCTATAATATTCTCTCTTCTTCACCCGTGAAAAAAAATGTACATGAGGAATTATTTATAGGATTTACATTGTCTAGGTCCCCTTTTTTAATTAGTCAGCGAGGGGGAAAATTCTATTGGCCAAAGGAATGGTGCATTCATATTGGTCATCTAAAAGATGACTTTTTCTATATTTTTAATATCTAAAATAAGAAAATAGAAACTTAGGATAAAATATACAACCCTAATTAAACTTAAAATGTAGTGTAACTAATTATCTACACCAACACCCCACTTAAATACAACTTAAGGAGGCACATACACAAAAAATAAGGCTCAAGTCCTCACAAATGGATTCTAACAACATGTATGATGGGCTACCCATGAAAAATGAAAGCTCATTAATGAATAAGGACTAACACAACCCCCTCCCAAGGGATAATTCCTTCAAATCAGATGCTGAAGGTGGTGAAGGAATGTGATTTATAAATTGAAGAGTGACGATGATGAGGGCCTATGTTTGAAGAGTAAAGAAGATCCACGTGTACCAAATAATGTGTTTTCCCTTTGTAAGAGGAAGGAAATCATATGTAAAAGCATATTTCTACCCAATCCATGAAGGAATACAAGGCACCAATATGAATATATTTTTAATGGGTCCAAAATTGAAGTGTAAAATAGGTCTGGGAAGATTGTTCACAGGAAATGTACGTAATGCCACTGAAGTAGACCTATTAGAAGAATGACATGGACAATTTTATGAAGGAAATTCCATGTGAAATAAAGGAAGTAACTCAACAACCCAAAAATTTTATGAAAAATGAGGATCCAAAAGAAGAATTGGATCGTTAATAATATTAAAAATGTTGGAATTCTCAAGGAACATAGTAGGGACACTGCCAATAAAGGAGACAAAATAATCATTCAAAGTAAAAATGTATGATGGATTTATAAAAATAAGAGTACCACATTATACAAGAACAAAAATGGAGTCTATTGGCCCCTAATTTTGGCACAAGTATGGCCAGGTGCCCATTGAATAGAGAAGGCAGGTAGAGCATAACCTGAATGCATTTTGAGAGAAAAACACATATACAAAAAAACCCAAGAGTGAATAAATTTTTGCCCAAACACAATGAAAATATAGGGAAGTGACACATGATCAAGTGGTGGTGCTAACATACTTGAATACCCATGAGATTTCAACCAAATATTGACCAAGTCATAGGTCGTGCTTTGAATGGAATATTAGTTGGCACAAAATAAGGAACATCAAGATTAGGGAAGAGGTTGCATAAACCACGGAGTACAAAAGGAGGAACTAAAAGTGAGACTAGAGTGATTAATAGGAAGAATTATTAAGACCAGTTTTGAATGGATCTAGTGCTCATGGCATAGATCTAGGAAGTGGTCCATTTTAAGATATTAATTTTAAAAATAGTTAAAGTTGCTAAATATAGAAAGTTATTATGCATATTTAGGAGTGTATATTAACAAATTGTAACATAACATATGGTTATTGAGTATTATAAAAGTACATCTTGTTTTAGTAGAATGAGATATACAATATTGAATAGATCTAGAATTATTATTCTGATGAAGTATTAAGTCAAGAGTCATTAGGTAATACCCTGGTTGTAACAAATGAAGGATAAGTAAGAGTTATTTTGTAACCATGCACAAGTTAATTTAGAATGCAAGTTTTACATTAAACATACAATATTCTTTTGTTTATGTAATGACAAGTATTATCAGATATCATATATTTTAATGTTTATTTATTTACATAATGCTTTATCATGAGGCTATGAAAGGTTCGTTCTATTTTAGTATTTTTTATGCTTTTTCAATGTGATCTAATTAGCTACTAAAAACAAAGTATAAGCAGGGTTTTTAAGATTACCTGTAGATATGGATGTTTGGTTGCGCACCATTGATCAAGCTTTGTGAGAACTCCTTTTTGGCTGAGGAGGAATGACCTACAAATTACAAGTAAATACTTGGACAAAAATGGATCATTAGGAAGATGAGTGGGCTATCTGGTTACAAACCAGTCCTGAGAAGCGGCACACAATTAAGAAGGAAATACAGATAAAAGATAAAGATTATGAGATATAAATAATGTAAAAGATAATTTGACAAAGATTAGATGAATTCAACTCATTTATTACATTTAAGATAATAAAAAAAGATAAACAAGATAAATAAATATAGAGGGATAAGATAGATAAATGTAATAGACAATTTGCTAATGGATAAAATAAATAAGCATTTTGCTAATTTATGCTAGTTTATTACTAGAATGTGCATTAACAAAATGAAATGTTAAATTGGATGGGGGTTTAAGATAGAAGTCAACATTTAGAATGATTCGATTCTATGATAGAAAATAAGCTGCAGGGATTGATGTCGATCCTGCAGGATTGAGGTCGATTTTAATGAATCGATGTTGATTATATAAAATATGTGTAGAGTTGTAAATAAGTAAATAAAGGAGGACAAGAAAGATTGCAAGGTGCATAATATATTCCAAAGGGAAACTATGAACGTTTGAATGCTAAAATTGAAACAAAAAGATGAGAATAGCTAAATAATAAGATGAATTGAATGCAATACTTACCTTGAAAACAATATTGGTATGAGGTTGATATTGTGCATTCTTTTGATAATATTTGGGAATCAATTCACTAGCAAGGGGTCTAACAATTGCCTATGAGTCTTCTAGAGAAATTCTATCAGTGTTTTAGGGTTTAGAATTGCAGTCTTAAGCCATGGAGGCTCGTTGTGTATATATGGATCGACATCGATCTGGGAGAATCAACATTGATCATAGAGGATCGATGTCGATCATGGAGGATCGATGTCAATCATCCCAATTTGGTCAAAAGTTGGCTTAGGTTATTTTGAACCACGTGCCAAACTAAGTGAATGTAACACTAAGTTTTTTGCATGGGTTTTTAATGAGGGTAAGTTGTTGGGAGGTTGGATAGGTTTTATTTTTATGAATTTTGGCTAGGGAAGGTAAATAGTAATTAGTAGGATCAATTACCATGAGTAAATAGGGGGTATATACATAAAATAAACATTTAAGTATAAGTTGACATTTAATTTCTTATACTTTAAATTATATTTTATGTATATAATTTTAGGGTGTTTGAGAGTGGTTCCGAACCTCTAAGAGTTAAGATGCAAAATATAGATTTTTGGAGGTTTCCACCACATTTCAGACTTAGTCTATTTCAGGGTTTTAGGATTTTAGACTCAGCTTATTTCAGGACTTTAGGCTATGGTGTAGATTTCTAGTGTCTACATTTAATTATTAAAGTGATAGCCTAAAAGATGGCAGAATAGGGCAAGGGTGCTAAATTATGGAGTCTACACATTCATTAAACCCCTTCTTTCAAGCAATGATTTTTCCCCTACCATAGAATAAATATTTATATGTTCTCTGTGTAACTAACCTGGTTGTGACCTGGTATACTATCCTTGTACCTAGGGTGAGCACACAAAATCTACATGATATGTTAACATAAATAGAGTCAAGTGTTAGGTATGTACTAGTGGTACAAAATATATCTGGAGGTTAGAGGTAAAATGACCCCAACATTTTGGTTCCTTTCTAGGACAATAATGGAGTTTGTTGATGGAATGGCAAGTAGAGATGATTTTTAGAATATCATTGGAGAATATTGAACATTGGTTGGAGCAATTAGAGTATAAATTTGGGTTGAATCATGCTAGCCTTAGAAATTAAAACATGAGGAAGTGGGTGGATAACAATTTGTGTGACCCCATTTACAATGTATTCTTATGTGAATTTATAGGGCATCGACATGTATGGATTGTTGCTTATGAAATAGAAAAAAATAGAAATTATGGCCAGAAGTATCCATGGATAAAAGAGTGATTTGAGTTGTTGTAGCATACTGACATAGTTTTTGTGTGAACTAAATGGTTCCTATATATCCCAATTTATATTAGAAATTAAAAGTTAATGGTTGACTGTGGGATTGCAATATGTGCATGGGTTATGTTTATAGTAAAGGGAAAAGGGTGGGCATAGTTCATATGCATTAATTAAGAGAGAGTTTAGCATGGAGAACCTACATGACTGTGAATATAAGTGACATAGATATGATAAGGTATGATAAAAAGAGATTGTTGTCAATGTCCTAAGGGGACATGAAGAGTTATGTTCAGGAGATACCATGAGGATTTGCATGAAATGAAGATGGTATATGGATGGACATTATACCAAGGAGATGTACATTATTATAAGTGAACCACATAGTGGTAGGTATACAAACATTAGGGAGAAAGCTCAAATGTGGAGACCAAGAGGATAGTAGAATACTACTAAGGAAGATGTACCCACCCAAAATCTACCTAAAAGACAATCCCACACGCCTATTAACCATATAAAATCCATAAGAGATTATAATAATTTACTATAATTTGGAGAGTTTGTGTTAATATATCTATAAGGAATTGTAATACAAAAGATTATTTTATATAAACCATTAGAACCTATCTTACAAACAATGAAACAAAAGAGTTAAAAAAATGTGTGTGATATCAAAAAATAAGAAGTTGTAATCCATCTACACCACCAAGTGGTAATATCTTAATAGGGTGCATGGATATGGGTAGAGTAGAACCCATATCACAGACACCTGGTGCTAATCCTACCATGGTACAAATAGGTGTGAGGACTAGTGATGTTGTACCTAAGGTAGGGAGTAATGCACTTGTTAAAGTTAGAAATATTAGTATAGGCTAAAGTTTGAGTGCGTAAGCCACCTCAAGTACACTAGCCATGCTTATACGAGTGCTAACACCAGTTCCCTAATAATTATTTTTTGAAATGTCATCAAGACTACCCAAGTATAGAAACATGGAGAATGCGGTTGAACATATCCATAAGTGTGAGCTCATTTGGCACACAAAGGGCATCATTACGCTAGACTAGAAGGCTAATTAGTTTATGACCACATTGTTGGACCATTCACATACTTGGTATGGAAAGTATGATCATAATCAGGTAGTTATGGATTATGAATTATTTAAGAATGCCATTTTTAGAGAGTATGATATTCCACATTTGAGCAATAAAGTATTGTTACACTAAAGGAGATAAAGTATAACTTGATCAAGAGAATATGCACATATGATATGAGATTTAAAATCTCTCATTTGAGATTCACCTTGCTCAACATGTGTAGTGATTCATTGGAGTGTTATTGGATTCATTTAGGTGCACTCTTTCTATGAAGACATTTATAGAGCCTAGAGAAGTGCTAGAGGTTACACTTAGAGCTAAAGTCATATGAAGTGTGGATACTAGTGTCATCCCCTTTATGGAAGTTCAAATCACCTCAATGGCCTCTTAGTTGTAAAACATTATTTCCATTTGTGTGTATGAAACCTATAACAATTTATGGTGCACAAATTATAAGGTTGAAAGGCACAATAAGAGTAATTATATGTGGCATAGTATTGGATCAATCCTTGCATCCAAAAAAAATTGTCATGAAGGGCACAATGTGCTAAATTTCCCTCTCCTATAGTGGAAAACATTGAAAAAGGTCTCTTTATATTGTAATATTTGTGATACCTTCACCCACAACACTTGAATATTATCGAGTGATTGATGAGATTCATGAGGTAAGAGAATGTGGTATAAGGAAAACTACCTTGGGACCTTCTTGTAGACACTAGAAAACCACACACAATGGATCTATATGCCAAAATGCCTTGAGATACCTTAGAGACCACCTAACCCTTCTTGACCAACTGACCAACCCGTCAGACCCTAAGCCTAGTTAGCTACTTAGTTGACTAAATTCACTAACTTACTAACTAACCTTAACCTAACCCCTTTTAACTCACCTTGACCAATTTTCATTCAAACACTCAACCATCGATGGTTAGGTTGACTGTTGACAATCAAGTCTTCCTCGTTCTTACACAAATACCAGCTGTGTGCAAGCTAACACAAAATAATTAAATGTGTCCACCTTGCCCATTGCTAACAAACTCCCAAGAATCAAAATCAATAAGTCAACCTCCTAAAGAGCCTTTTATCCTCCATCTCTCTTTGCCTATAAAAGGAAGGGAGTAGGCGATGAGAAGGGATCCATCCATCAATCAAAAGAGCATTCTAAGACAATCTTACAACAATTTAGTAACTAAAATAGAGATCTGAACCTTTGCCAAAATTACTCTTGAGGTAAAGTATCGTTACTCTACCGAAATTACTCCAACCACCAACCATCAACCATCAGCCATTTAGCAAGCAATAGGTACATTTTGTATTTTAGCTTTGTTTGTTTGGAATTTTGACTTTCAGGCCTAAATCAAACATCCTATACCTATCTTTCAACTTCCCTATCCTATAACCAAACCCTTAACAAACCTTACCTGATCATCGATCCATACTACAAACTCTTTTTTTGAACACTTTCAAAATTCCATAGGAAACCATTGATAGTTAGCACAACCATTGATGATCACCTCCAACTGTCAATGGTTACCCAATCACTGACAGTCAACTTAACCACTGATGGTCACTCTGATTGTTGACGGTCACTATGATAAGAAAGTTATTTCTAACCCTCTACCCCCAACCAAATCTGACTTTGTATGTCCCTACCTGGTCATAGACCCCTACTTGATTTTATGAACTTGATCTGATCTATTTTAGCACTAGTACTAACCACTATTGCTATATTTAGTTATTTTCTCTATCAAACATTCATTTTCTTCTTGTATTTCATTTTAGTTACTTTCTATTATTCAATGCAAGTAATTTCATTTTATCTCTTTCAACTTAATTGTTATCAAAGAGTGGATTAACAACCTCTTAGCAAGCTCATGCTTATTAGATCTAGCTCACATTAGGCAATCCACATAACTATCTTTCTAATAATCCCTTTTGTTAGTGTTTTTTTATCTATATGCCATCCTTCCAAAACAAAAAAGATCTCTCTACACTCATCTGGATCATGCATGCACAATAACTAGGTTATTCTATCACACCCTTATTACTAGTTTCTTACCTTATTCCTTAATTATGAAATGATGAAAAATTAAGAGAAATATTTTGGCATCCTCGGTGGGACTTAACATCATCTAGGTGCCCTTTTTTTCCTTTATTCTATGCTCATACATTGAAATTTGAATTTTTTTATGGGCTTATAATAAACCTTGCATACATTGATTGATTGCATGTTTTTAAGTTCATATAGTTAACTTTAAATCAAATTAATCAATCATAATTTCACTCTTGTTATCACACACTTTACCAAACCACGTAATCAATCAACACATCAAAATAATTGACATAAGGTCCGACTAAGATTTCATCACCTAGCAGTATACCTTACCCTTTGGTTATCTTACTTAGAGGTCATTACCAAGAAGAGAAACCAAAACTTAGCTCTCTGGTTAAGTCTAAACTCTAAAATTCAGTATATCTTGGCTAAGCACCCAACACCCTGATCGTTGTGGTGTGTGAAGTGAAGGGGTAGGCCCCAATATCAAGCCATGAACTAAATTTTAATACATATTTTTTTGAGAGCCTTTAGCACCTAAAATTGATTCTAGTACCTGATATACAAACCAAATTTACTCTTCACACTTTCTAAGGCACAATCCAAAAGTGATCTAAAAAGAATCCTATGTTTTAAACACAATTTTAGTGTATATTTTGATTGCCTTGAGATTTTTTTATTTTGCTTGATTTGTGTTTGAGTTGTAAGCTTTTTGTCATTTCTTTTCTATTCCTCACATGGTATTTACTAGACAATAATTATGGAACTAAACCAACCAAGAACCATCTTCCTCTTCTTTCATGGAGTATATTTCTGATGTTGAGAGTTCTCCTCATCTTTCTCCCCCTCCTACCATGCCTTGAATAGTTGTCAAAGGTGATGTGGATTTCACTACCTTCCTTGATAATAACCCCATAGCCCTTCAACATTACCTCAACACCTTATCTCACAGCACCCCTGTTGCTTCAGTTCCTCTTATGGATCCACCTTATGGTATGGCTCCCCATCTTATAGTTTGTGCTACCTCTACCCAACCTATGATCACCCAAGCATCTTCTTCCACCAATATCCCATCCACTACTACTACCCAAACTCAATCCAACATCCCAACCAATAGCCAAACACCTCCTACACCAACCAACACCTCCAACATAGGGGCAAACTCACCTCTTGTTACCCATACTTCATCCACCATGGGGGTATCTTCTATCCCTATTTCTACCATTCCCCTTATCACTAACAATGCACCAATTTCCACCCCACTTCAAAATTTGGTGCTTTCCATACCTCCTACCCTCCCACCTATTAGCACAAAAGTTTCCACCCAACCCCAACCAATTAATCTATCCATACCTCCAAATCAACCCATATCAATCCCTCAACAAATACCCATGACATCCTACCAATATGTTCTTAATCCACAAGGATACATAACACCTTCTACCCAACCTTTTGTGCCCATTAACCCTTATGTGGCATCATCCTAACCTTCAATGACCACATACCAATATATGGTTTCTTCTCAACCTTCTACCACTTATCCATATATTGTTGACACCCAACCTCAACCAAACCTACCACATAATTATGGAGCTTCCCAACCTAAAACAGATTTGGTCAAAATGTTAATAAACAAAATGACCAGCCTAGAGTCATCTATCTCTAGGGCTCATAACCTTTTATCTTATGATCAAATCTACAATGAACCTATTCACCCATCCATTCCTATCTGATCTTATCCTCTTCAATGAGATCTACCCAAGTTTTCCAAGTTCCAAAGCAAGGAGGACCCAAAAAAACACTTAAGAGCATGTTGCCATTCTTGCTATTTGATTGCATATGATGATGCTCTTCTCCTTTGTACTTTTCCTATCTAGACTAGGTTTGGATTGGTATAGTGCACTCACCAAACACTCCATATTTTCCTTTTCTCAACTTTCCCAAATCTTTTTAGATCATTTCTAAGTTAATATATCTTAGAAGGTCTCTATTACTGACCTCTACTCCATTAGGCAATTTGATGATGAATCAATTGCTGATTTCATAGCTAGATGGAGAGGTCTTATCAACCAACTCTCTTTCTCTTTACCCCAACATGTGTTGATTGAAATTTTCTCTCGAGGTTGTGCCAAACATATTTCACCTACTCTTTAAGTTCAAACTTTCAGAACCTTCAATGAGGCTTTCACCATGGCATACAAATTAGAAATCAAAGCCATTAATGAGGGAAAATTGAAACCGAGGAACAAAAATTCTAGATTTAAATCCAATGATCCTTCCTCATCCAAAACCATCAATCAATCTAGCCATCCGAACACCAAACCAAAGGCATCCACAAATTTTTTTATCCTTGAAATTGCTCCACCACCAACTATCAACCAACACAACCAAACCAACTCCTCTAACTCTTCCAACCAATAAAACCATAATCAAAATCGAGCTGCCCCAAAACAATACACTCATATAGGGGAGTCTTATGCTTTAGTTTTGGATAAATTTCTCAAAGCTAACATCATACAACTTTCTCTCATAAAACCTCCCCAATAATTTGATGCTTCTCTCCCTACACCTAGTTGGTACAATGAGAATTATGTATGTGCTTTCCACCATGTCATTGGACATGATGTCAGTAGGTGCAACACCTTCAAAACCATTGTACAATACATGATCGATAAGGAAGAAGTTGTATTTGATAATCCCAATGCACCCCTAAATCATTCCTTTGACATCTTTCATAAACCTTTCCCCAATCATGCCCCTTTTACCAAATATGATGATAATAAACTATAATCATCTCACGCTCATGAGGTCCATATGGTTAATGTCATTATCAGTGAACCTATTATTGAGGAGACCATTACCTCAACTACCTCTTCCCCCACTCCACTTATTGAAGTGGTGGAATTACCCACCATTCCCTTGGACACCCAAACAGAGGAAATAACCATTTCCATTCCTTCACTTAAGGACATCACACCTTCCTCCCCTATCATAGAACCACCCATTCTTTCTTTGGGAACCATCCCAAAAGAAGAGATTACCTTGTCTACACCTCCCATGGAGGAAACATCTTCCCAAATCTTGGAACCTTCCATCAAGAACAAAGGTGAAGAAACCATTCCTGCACCTCAACCTATGGGATTAATCTTTGAAACCAATGACCAAGGGATCAAATCTATTTACAAGCCTTTTTCTAGATTAGTCCAAAGTCTAGAGTTCACTTCTCAACCCAATCTAGATAGAGCCACCTTTTGGTATCATCTTGGGCTCCCCTATCAAAACAAATTTGAACCTTCAACCTCACTTGCATCTACCCTTAAACCTATCATCACCTCAATCCCTTCATCAAACACTTCTCCCTCCAAAATCGTAGGAGAACCATCCAACCCACATCCATCTAAAATTGTCAAATCATCTCATGCCTCTCTAACCAAACCTATCAAGAATATAGGAATACTTCCTACTCCTATCCTTGCTCACCCATTTTTGAAGTTGGACTTAACCCCATATAGTTCACCAAAGAAAACCCTAACCAAACCAACTAAGAATGTGGAACCACCCAAACTCCTACCTCGAACTAGAACCATACCACATCCTTCCTTCTTACCTTCTATCTTAGGACCCCATCCTTTTACCATCCTAGGAGCTCATCCTTATACCAAGAAGGTGAACCCTCCCACAACTAAACCTTTCATTTTACCTTTACTTACTCCCACTAAATCATCAAACTCCCCATCATTTTTAACTAACATATATAACTCTACCTTCCCACATATCACCAAACCTTCACCATCTATCTTTAAATCTTTCACCTCAAAACCTACAACAACCAAACAATCCCAACCAAAACCATTCCACCACTTGCAATTTCCATGGTGAAGCCTACTCCTAATAAGGTTCCCACTCCTAAAACCAAAAATCCAACACCCTCAACACCTTTGCTCGAATCTTAATCGACCATTCTACAAAGGTTGTTGCAATCTTATTCCTTAAGCCTACCACCTATCAAACCTTTTGATTCTTCAATTTCTAAACCATCTTGGTTCAATGACAATTTAATATATTCATACCATAAGACACTTATACACAACATGAATAACTGCAAATCTCTCTAAGCACTTGTCCATAACTTATGAGATGAGGATGATTTGTTATCAAATGAACCTCCCTTGAGCCCATTACCAACCCAACCACCAAATCAATAAATCTGACACCTACTTACTCCTCTACTCTTACCCAAGAGTGAGGAGGAACCAAAACAACCATCTATCCTAACACTTCCCCTCATCCACACTATCCATATGGTTACTCGATCTAGGGCCCAATAAAAGGATAAGGGAAAAGCCAAAGTATCCATACCATGGACATACCCTTCTACCCCTCAACCTTCTAACTGAACACAAACATCCTCACCTTTAACTTCACCTTCACTAAAACCCAAAATATCCATTTTAGGTGCCTCTCCCTCCAACCCTTCTGAATCTATCCAGTGAGTAGTGTTAAATAACTTCATTAGACACCAGTGAAGATAAGCCTTTACGAACTAATCAACACCTTGCTCCATCAACACTAAGCATTGATAGAAGCCTTACAATCAATAGAGGTTCAACCAAAAGACCCTCAACCTCTTGCATCCTTTGTTAGAGCCCTTCAACTTTCTACCTTTTTAATATTCTAAGATTCAAAATTACCCTCTATCCATCTTGAGGATCCTGATCCTCCCCTCTTCATCATTGCGTACATCAATAAAACTCACATCAAAAGGGTGATGATTGATAGAGGAGTTAGTATTAAAATTATCTCTTCTCATGCTTATGACCAACTCAAATTACCTAAGAATATCATGTTGGAAACTGTAGTGGTCCTCTACTCCTTTAATGATACTATAACCATAACCCTAGGGATAGTCATTCTCCACATTTGCTTGGGACCTCACATAATTATAGAACTCTTTTACATTATAGAAGGTGAGTCTTAATATAATGTATTATTTTAATGCCCTTGGATCCATACCATGAGTTGTGTCCCATCCACCTTACATCGATGTGTCAAGTTCGAGCATGAGGGTCAAGTTGTTATCATAAAAGTTGACCCTAGTCCTTTCACATCTTAAAACATGATACATTGACCCAATGACATTATTTTTACTCCCTCATCCACCTCACCACCAACCAATAACAACTCCACCCATACCATCGATGAAGCTTCAACTAGCTCATCTATCCCTTCTTCTCAGATCCTCATAGAGGACCCCTTGGAACCCATGTTCCAATGTCTCTGACTAGATGAGTATCATCTTTTAGCCTTAGATGTTTTCCCTACTCTTCAAGAGTATGGGAACCTCGATCATGATCCGATTTATGACCCCAAAATCAAAACCATCATCTCTTTTGGGCCTATAAACCATTAATCCAACTTAGTCTATGGGGGACTTGATTATCCACTTCTTGCTTCCACCACTACCTCTACCACCCGACCATTTACCTCTGACTTATCCTATCTTGATAAATTGATATTTGATAAATTATACCTTCATAGGTGTGCCTAGAAGGGAGTTGGCCTCTGCCATTATGAACACAAACCTCACAAGTTACCTTCCATCAAAACCTAGAAACCTCATGAGCTATTTAGCCTTGGGTTCATATCACTAGAAGAACCCACCGATTCACCAAAACTCATCACCACCATTAAGGAAAACATCCCATCCTCACCAACCCAATCTCTTTCAAAGTTTGAGGATTTCAAAATCAATCATCCTAATTTTTATAAGTTAATACTATTAGTTTAGGTCCCCTAACCTATCAAAAAGATGGCCGAACTAAAACCCTTCCTCTCATTCATCTTGAAATGGTAGCAAATGATTCTCCTACCATCAACACCATCCAATATCAGGATGATGATTCCATTATAACCTACCTTGGTACAAGGGATTATTCTATCCACAAATCCCTTCCTTCTAAGAACTAAACCATGTTAAATTAATCTACTATCGATGTCAACTTCAGTATTCAGGATAACCCTCACATTGTCAATATTGGTCAATCCATAGATTCCACGAAGCAAAAAGATTACCCTTATTTCCTTCATGACTAAATCATAACATTTTCTTAGTCCTATCTAGATATGCTTAGAGTCAACCCTTCCATAGCCCTTCATAATATAGTCATCCATTCTAACGCTAAGCCTCTTTGGCAAAAGCTTCACAGGATGCACCCTCACATTAGCCTTCTAGTAAAATAAGAGCTTCAATATCTCTTTTCTATTGACTTTATCCAACCCATCGATTACCCTCAATGGGTTTCTAACATCATTCCCATTACCAAGCCCATAGGGGGACATCGCCTCTATATTGACTTTCATGACCTTAACCTTGTTTGCCCAAAGGATGACTTCCCTTTGCCTAGCATTGACCAACTTGTTGATCTTATAGTTGGCCATGAGATGTTATCTCTCATGTATGATTTATTGGGATATAATCAAATCTTGATTTCCCCTGAATATCATCATAAGACTTCTTTCATCACCCCATGGGGAAATTTTTGCTATAGGGTCATGCCATTTGGTTTGAATAACATTAAAGCAACCTACCAGCGTGTGATGACCTACATCATCCATGATATCATCCATAAAATCATAGAGGACTATGTAGATGATCTCCTTGGGAAATCTAAATATTGAAAAGATCATCTAGACGTTCTTACAATCATCTCTGAATGCCTAATCCATTTTCACATCTGACTCAACCCCAATAAATGTGTTTTTAGGGTCCTATCTAGAAAGCTTCTTGGTTTTATTATCTCTCTTTGAGGAATCAAGGTAGACCCTGCCAAAGTCAAAGCAATTTTGGAGATGCCACCTCCAACCCACCTTAAGCAACTCTATAGCCTACAAGGGAATATCTAATCCATCCATTGCTTCATCTCTTAGTTATCGAATAGATGCCAACCCTTTCACCATCTTCTCAAAAAAGATATATCTTTTAAGTGGTCTTAGGACTAACAATAAGCCTTTGATTCACTCAAAGAATGCCTCCTTTCTATAACTATTCTTACCCCTCGTAAAGAGGATCAACCCTTATACATTTATATTTTTACCACTGACCATTCCTTAGGGGTAATGCTCACTCACCATGATGAACAAAATAAAGAGCACATTGTCTACTACATAAGTCAAACACTTATAGAGTATGAGACTTGGTACACCCATTCTAAGAAACTTTGCCTCACCTTAGTCTTTGTGACTTCCAAACTTTGTCATTACCTTCTCAATCACAAAACTTTCATCATCACTAACACTAACCCACTCAAGTACATACACTCTAAACCATACCAAAACCAACATATGGCTAAGTGGCTCATGCTCTTAGCTAAGTTTGACCTTGAGTTCCTCTAGTAAAATTTGATTAAAGGGTAAGTCATTGCTGATTAGTTGGTTGAAGCTCCTCTACCAGATAACCAACTACTTGTTGAATTCCTGGATGAGTCTATCACAACTCTTTTTCAGGAGGACCCCACCTACTAAATGACCATGTTATTCGATGGCTCCAAATGCCAGCATGGTGGGGGTGTCAGAGTTATTCTCATTCCTCTTAATGGTGAACTTTTTCCCCTTTCCTTTAAATTTGATTTCAAGTGTACAAATAATGTGGCTGAGTATGAAACCCTAGTAATAGGTCTCCAAACTGCTCTATCCTTAGGAATTAAGGTGATCAATATCTTTGGAAATTCCAAGCTTGTGGTCACCTAGGTCAATGGATCTTACCAATGTAAGAATGATGTCTTGAAAAATTACAAACAAATCATAGATGTAATCTTAGCATCATTTGATCATTACCTTATCTAGTTTGTTCCATAATCAACCAATAAGTTCATAGATATAATGGCTTCCATTACTTCCCAAATCCCATCACAACCTGCCAATTCTAAAATCTTTGTCACCATCCACTACTTTATCACACCCTCTTATATCCATTCTAACCTTCCTACCATTTATAGTGTGGAAACATCTCCATCAGACATATAGTATGACCAAACCTTAAACTACCTCAACCTTAACATCATTCCTCCAAACCTCTCTAGGAATGCCTAAAGATATTTTGTTTAGAGTACATCTCATTATACCATACTAGGGGGAATTATTTATAAGCGCGGTTTTGACGAACTCCTTCTTCATTGTCTACATAGTCATGAAGCTTCCCATGCTATCAAGGAAATGCATGATGAAATCTATGGGGGATACTTTAGTGGGTTAGCTATCTCTAAACATATCCTTCATCTTGGCTACTATTGGCCCTCCCTCAATCAAGACTATTGTGATTATGTAAATAAGTGTGTTAAATGTCAACAACAGACCAATTTACATCACACACCTACCCATGGACTTCAAGTATCCAAGGAATATTGGGCCTTCTCATAATGGGAACTCAATCTCATTGGGGAAATCAATCCTCATTCTTCATAGTGGGACCAATCCATCATCACCACCACCAAGTATTTCACCAAATGGGTAGAGGTTATTCCTCTCATCTTGACCAAAGCCGATAAGATAGTCAACTTCATCAATCATCATATCATCTATCATTTTAGTTTTCCCTATAAGATCATCACTGATAATGGCAAATATTTCAAAAACAAGCAAGTCCAAGGTCTTTACGATGCATTTGGCATAAAGTTAAGCTTTTCCTTGCCTTACCATCCATAAGCAAATGGACAGGCAAAAGCCTCTAACAAAATCCTCAACAAAATGTTAACCAAAATAGTCAGTGCTTTAGGTCAGGATTGGCATTTACACATCCCTTTCACTTTATGGGCCTATTGCACTAGCATTCAAATCTCTATGGGTGCTAGCCCTTTCTCTCTAGTCTTTAGAGTAGAGGTAGTCTTCCTTTTTGAAGTCTAGATTCCTTCTCTTCACATATCCTTGAAAGAAATCATTTTTGAGAGTGACTATCATCAAGAACTTAAGGATCAAACTCACTTTTTTCTTTAACTTAAGCTCATCCCTTGATTTATGAGATTTTCATCCTCACAACTTCCTCCTATCCTTTTGAGGACAGCCAATTACAGCATAAAACCATGTGATTAACCATCACAGTCATATCCTAATCCTAAATATGGGTACCATGACTCTACCCATAGTATGCTTCTCATGGATACTTTTTTTCTCTAATCAAGACATAATCCCATGGTCATTGTCTCTCAAAACCACCCCTTTCACCTTGCATTAACTTTTTGTGGTAAAAGTTTTGCCCTCATAAAGGTAAACCTCTAAGCCTATATAGACTTGTCCATGTCTAAACATAGCATCAAAACACTTTGGGATACCAAAATATCAATTAAGTCACATGTCTCTAGCATTGCAGATTGCTCTCTTGAAGGACAACTTCCCCAAAACTAAATTGCTTAAAAGATAGACTACTCCCTTGAAGGACAACCACCAAAATAAACAAACCCAAATTTAGACCACTCCCTTAAAGGATGGCTAAGTCAAATTTGTCAAAAGTAATCATTTAAAACTTCTTTCATTGATCAGATTCATAACCTATCAAAATAAAAGCAATACAAGACTCAATAAAAATTAGAACAAGCTATCCCAAGAAAGCTGTAATCAACTTTCATATCTAACATTCATAGACTTCCCATATCGATCAGTCTACACCTTGTAACAATACATGGACTTATTTATTATGGTTCTTAGGTCACCTATACTAACCCACATAAGGTTACCTTACCTATCAACCCATTTACCTTTCACCTACCACTTACCTCCCCCTTATACCATCTATAAATCAAGGGATTATGAGCTTACTTGACACAATGTGATCAAGACACCCTTTTATCAACCAAAGCATGCTAATGTGAATCATTCAAAAGGCTTATGTTCCTTAAGCCAATCTAAATTTGGTTTTATTTTGTCCTTACTGATGAAAAAACATCATGATTTTTCCTTATCCTCTCATCATGGGTTCATGTAGACATATGTCTCATGATTCTTATCTCTTTTCTCACATCTAGTTTGTTATCTAACTTACTTTATGTGCTTCCATTAACATCATCACCATAATAAAATGCATCATCACAACTATAATCATAATCAAACCACATTAATAACCATAATCCAACCATCCATGATCATAAACATCATATACATGAATAAAATAAAACATCTAACAAAATCATCACCTGCCTAAACTATTGAGTCCACATTTCATGAAACATAAGCATAAAGCATAAAATTTGTAAACCATGAGCCATAAACCACATCTATATATCATCATGAGCATCATAAACATCATATACATCATGTCATCAAACTAAATAATACATGCAATAAATGTATATCATCTCTCTCTCTCTCTCTCTCTCTCTCTCTCTCTCTCTCTCAAAGCATGTACATCTCATTATATCAGCATGTAGATGAGTATCAAAATCATGTACATCTATATCTATACATCATAGCATATCATATCATGCCCCTGGGGCACCACTACCACTAGTCCCACCTACACTACCACTACCATCTAGTGTCTGTCTTCTTGGATGCCTACTTATCCACCCACCAAATAGGCACACTGACCTAGAGTTACCACACCTACACCACTTGCTAAATTAGCTATGTACTCACCCCATCAGGGTTGTTTAGGATACTATGCTAGAACTATGGCCTCATACTACCTCAATTCCTCCATAGTGGCCAAGTACTATGCTATAGGGATGGTACATGGTGGTCCTACTAGTACTATCCTTATTCCTACCCTCTGTCTCAAGGTGTCCCTCTCCTGAGTCACCAAGCTTAGTGAGGTCCTGTCTTGATCTCTCTCACTTATAACGGTGGCAACTTGACCTTGTAATGTCACAATTTGGCCCTGTAACATGGCCACTAGTCTTTGTAACACTATAATTTATGCCTGTATAGTAGTCAGTGCTGGTCCTACCTACCCATCATGGCCACCACCCTGTACCTGTATGTGTGGACCTCCACCAGGTGGATCTAGACCCATGGCTTATTGGCCCCCATCATCCCACCCAAAATTAGTCACTACATAAAGGGATTGGTATTATGTTGCATAGCCTTTGACAACACTAGCATCATCAACCCTTACTCTAATGGGTGGGTTCTCATGATCTAGGACAACCTATTCTGGTTGTGGCTTGAGTAACAAAAACTCAACATCCTCCCTCTTGTACCTCAAGAATAGACCTAAAATCCCCTACACTAGGTTGAACTACCTCCAAACTCTATCAATTGGGATGAGCTCAGTCTCACCCTCTCTCCTCCCATAGATCCATTTCTAGATTTATAATGATAATGTATGATATCTATAGAGGGCCCACCTCAAAAATCCAACATACATCCTCCAAACCACATATCCCATAACCAAGCCATCTAATGCATCCCTAAACCAATCAATATCTATTGCACTTCCTCCAGCTTCTTTAAGGGTGTAGTCACCCCTCTACCACATGAAGTCCACTTTGAATTCCATCTAGGTGTAGCCCTCCCATGGTAGCCCTAATGGTTTTAGAACCTTAATATGCTTATATTCCCAACAATGGAGTATAAACCCCATGCTAATTGCATATCATCAATGAGCTTGAAACATCTAGATCTCCCTCTATATTTGGACCAACAAAATTTGTGCCCACCCAAACACTATCCTCCCAAGCAACATCTCAATCAACACACCTAGTAGTAGATAAGAAAACTACCCACTAGTTGAATCAAGTAATACAAAATAGGAGACTTCCATCATCATCATAGTCATCAAATGCCTCTCACGTAGAGCTCTCTGGTATAATGTCCTGTATACCAAACCACCAACAAGCCACTTAGTAAGGTACCACTTCTCACCATACAAGAGCTCAATCTACTCATCCCTCTCCTCACTCTCAATATGGTATATTAGCTCCCCCCAAATGGGTATCCATGTAATCCTATGAACATACTCTAGTAGGATGGTCATCTCTCCTTTCAATAAGAGGAAGGTATTCATGGCTGGATCCCATCTCTTGATGAGGACCATGATCATCACTACATCCCACAACAAGCACTGATAGTATCTCATAGCTCTGAGGCTGACATCCTCCATATGCATCCAATCATCCCTAGTCATTCCTCCATGGATGTCTGAAAAGATCCTAAGAACCTGATCCCTCATCTAGATCTAATCTCATACCTATAAAAATTCAAGTTAGCACACACACTTAATTTTCTATTGCCATTTCTCATTTTCATTCACTTCATTCATTCTACCTACATCAACCTATTTATCAACCCAAACCCACCTCAATCAACTTATTCCAATATTACCCTAACCCATCAAACCAAACATCTAACTCTCTTATAAAAAACATCTACCCTAGCTCGTAAAAATTTCAACACCTTCCCTAAACCTATCAAACAACACCTAACTCTAACCAATAACCATTTGAACATATCACTCCTACTTAACAATTTCCATATCCTAACTTACACTTGGCATTTTAACTACTCCAACCCTTTAAAACATTTTCAAATAAATACCTTTTTATTACAACACACTTTCCCCAATCACTTGACCACCGACGGTCAAGTGACCTTTTTGCTTTGATAATCAACCATTGACGCTCAAGTTTGACTATTAATGGTTGGGTTGAACCATCGATGGTCACTGTGTGTGAACGCTAGTGGCAAATCACCTAACCCTACCTTCCTAAAACCCAACAAAACAATAAAATGCAACAAATAAATTACCTAATTCTATCTTATACCATAACCCCAACCCAAATACTCTTTTAATTATGAATTTCATTAGCTAATTTTTCCAATCACAAATAAAACCTACATCTAGGTCAAACCTCCCAAAACGCTACCAAAATAACCACAAACTACCCAAATTCAACTTCAAAATAACCAAATCTACTAATCTATCAATTTAACACACCACTTACCTCATTCTTCAACCACTGTCAAGGATGTAACCCACATCTCACTGTTTGACCACATCCTCATCCACCTTGCATCCTTGGTCCCAACATATCACCTCAAAACATGTCTCCAACCAATCAATAATCACCAAGTTAACAAAACACCTAGTCAACCCTCTCACACAAAATGCCAAATCACTAAATCATCAGAATGCATGAAAAGAATGGAAGTCAAACTATAAAAAGTGAAAATGAAATTTCATTTTCACTTTTTATGTTATGTGGTTTTAGGGTTTCCCCCTGATCGTCGATGGTTAGGGTGACCATTGACGGTCAATCTGAGGACCCCTAACCATTGAGGGTTAAGAAACCCACATTTTAAATTTTTTTAGGCACTAACGCCTCAGTGCCAAATTTTTAGATATTACCTTCTCCCCCAAACCAAAACCAACCTTTGGAGAATACCCTTTCTGACTAATCAATTGACTAACCATGTCTACCTTGACATTGGCCATTTTTTGGCCTGAACTATCACATATTTTTATGATAACCTTGCCTAGTCTTTTTGACTCTATCGACCAACCTTGCCATGTTGAACATTTGAAATTTCAACCACCTCATGCACAACTAGACCATTTATCTTTTTTAATGGAGAACTTTCTACCTCAAATACCTACAAAAACATTGACCTTATTTAGAAGACTTGATAGGAATAACTTGATCAGCTATGCCTAATGTTGTGGCTTAGTTACCCTGTCACCAGTCCTAAAATCAACTTTATTTTTACTAATTATGGCAACCTTAATATTGCATGATCTTGGATATTACACTTTTGTTGCATTTTGTTTGCCTTTTTTCACTTTAAATGCCCAACCACCCTTGTCACCAACCTTATGACTCACCAAAAACTACTTGTCAAACCTCGAATTGATTTCAGTTTCACCTCATCAACTCATGATTTGAGGGGAAACACCTCCTCCCATTCTTGGGTTAATCAGACCTTAGGCCAAGCAATCCATTTAAGTTTTGTAGGTTATTGATTCAAAGTCACATAACAAAAAGGGGTAAAATATAGACACTAGAAAACCACACATAATGATTTTAGATGTTGAAATGCCTCAAGATACCTTAGAGACCACCTAACCCTTCTTGACCTACTAACCAACCTATCAGACCTTGAGTTTAGTTTGCTACTTAGCTGACTAAATTCACTAACTTATTGACTGACCTTAACTCAACCCCTTTTAACTCACCTTGACCAATTTTCCTTCAGACACTCGATCGTCGATGGTCATCTTGACCACTGATGGTTAGGCTAACCATCGATGGTCAGGTCTTCCTCATTCTTACATAAATACTAGCTGTGTGTAAACTAACATAACATAATTAAATATGTCCACCTTGCTTGTTGCTAACAAACTCCCAAGCTTCAAAATCAGTAAGCTAACCTCCTAGGAAACCTTCTATCCTCCATCTCTCTTTACCTATAAAAGGAAGGGAGTAGGAGTGAGAAAGGATCCATCCATCAATCACAAGAGCATTATAGCATACAAGTATTCAATCTTTTGAACCAATCTTACTTTTAGTAATTTAACAACTTCAATAGAGATATGAACTTCTACTAAAATTGCTCTTGAGGTAAAGTATTGTTACTTTGCCAAAATTGCTTGAGCCATCAACCATCAGCGATTTAGTAAGTAACAGGTACATTTTGTATTTTAACTTTGTTTGTTTAGTTTCTAACTTCTAAACTTGCATCAAACCTCCTACACCTATCTTTCAACTTCCCTATCCTCTAACCAGACCCTTAACAAACCCTTACCTGATCATTGATCTATTCTACAAACTCCTTTTATAAACACTTTTAGAATTTCATAAGTAACCATCGATGGTTAACACAACTGTTGATGGTCACCTCCAACTATTGATGGTTATCAAACCATCGATGATCACCCAACCGTTGACGAT
Organism: Torreya grandis; assembly: GCA_037957365.1. NCBI lineage: Eukaryota > Viridiplantae > Streptophyta > Pinopsida > Cupressales > Taxaceae > Torreya > Torreya grandis. The sequence continues at coordinate 452,810 of JARHVA010000870.1, read as the reverse complement.
CAACTTAACTACCGATGATCACCCTGACCACTAATGATCACTATGGTAAGAAATAACAAGTTATTTCTAACCCCATACCCCTAACCAAATTTGAATTTTTGTGTCCTTACCTATTCATAGACCCCTACCTAATTTTATGAACATGATCTAATCTATTTTAGCACTAGTATTAACTCGCTATTGCTATATTTAGTTATTTTATTTATCAAACATTCATTTTTTTTTGTATTTCATTTTAATTACTTTTTGTTATTTGATACAAGTAATTTCATTTTATCTCTTTCAACTTAATTGTTATCAAAGAGTGGATTGACAGTCTCCTAACAAGCTCACGCTTCTTCGATCTAGCTCACACTAGGCAGTCCACCTAACTATCTTTCTAACAATCCATTTTGTTAGTGTTTTCTTATCTATAGGCCATCCTTTCAAGACAAAAAGGAGCTCTCCACACTCGTCTATATCATGCACAAAAATTAAAAGATGAGCAAAAATTAAGAGAAACACTTCTAACCTAGATCAAGGACATAATGGGTATTAAAATGCTTTTAGATATCAACATGGGGGAAGAGATGGTAGAAGATTCCCTCCATTCACATGTTATAGATTTAGTTCTCTAGAACATTATCAAAGAGATAGCCCAAATTTTCTAACCTAGAAATATTTTCATGGCGAGCATGGAGTCAAACAATGTTCAGATATATATGCGAAGATAATGCAAAAGGATAAGTCTAATAAAGGGGAAAGGATGATACATGTTGTACTCCTAATATACCACTAGGTTCCTAAGGAATGAAGTCCCAAAATCAAAGGTCCAAATGTTAGGAACTCCAAAGGAAGCACAATTGATTACCTTTCTTATAAGCAATTAAACACGGAATTATACCAGAATGATTAAGTAACTAGAAACTTGAAACAACAAAGAATATGAGAGACAATACACAATCTTGTATTAAATACTCTTCAGAAGGAAATACAATAACGAAGATGCCACTTCTTCTTCCACCTGTAAGGCTTGCCACACCTCAAGGACTTCTTCCCTCAAAGTTCTCTCTCTCTTGCTCAACCACAACCAACTCAACAACCTGAGTTGTTATCCCCTCCTTGAATGCTTCAGTTGATCTCCTTGACCTTGCTTTCTTGCTTCAATGCTTTACTTGCCTTAATTACAATACATGCCTCATGGGTCTCTTAAATAGGATCCCAAGCATACAATAATTAGACTCCTAATTACAATAATTAGAAACACAGACTCAAGACTTAAATTAGTCTTCAACATGCAAACACTCTCAGACCTCTTAAATTAGACGAGTCTAATTCTGGAACCGCATTCTGGAAACACATGCAGAAGCTTGCACATGCACAGGTGACCGACATTGGTTATTGTCAATCTGCTCCTGACTGATGTCAGCCAATCCCTAGTCCCTACCTGACTGACGTCAGCAATACTGTTGATACTGGTTGCACTCAGTAACTACCTGATTAGCCTCTTGGTGAAGCTTTTAGCTCCACAACTCAACAATCTCTCACTTGGAGATAAATAGCTACACCTGTACAACAACCTCCACTAACCATCTCAGGCACCTCCATCTTCAAGCTCAATTTTGAAGACCAACCACCACACATCCTATGATGCTATACCTGTCATCCAAAGTCCCCTGCCACATCTAAACTTTCTAACAACTCCCACTATTTGGGAAAACTCAGGTCTACACCAGACCTTATGTGATTTTGAACACTATTCTAAGCTCAGCTTGAACTGTCTAGCCTTTGGTGTGCATACTGGTTCTACATCCTGCGTATTGAACCCTACCAACACCTTCTTCACATCAGCTCCCACTGGAGACAAAATCAACCTGTGATCTTCCATGTCTCTTATGCGAAAGAATTTTGCTACTCCTAGATTCTTCATGACATACCTCTGAACTAACTTTACCTTTAGCTCAGCAACTCCCAGTATATGTAACCCTGCAACAAGCACACAATATAGTAACATGATAATGTAGCTAATATTACCCAACCTGGTAAAGAGAAACACAATGATCAAACCTCCTTTGTCCTGTAGCTAACTCAAGACCATATACCCTAGCCTTCCATCTCATGTGTCCATCCACTCTCTTCTCTAAGATGGGAATCCATTCGTCTATCAGTGCTTTTATCTTGGCTGACAACTCTACCAAATGTCCTGCTTGGTTCTCTTCTAAAGAATTCATGCCATGCTCCCACTATTTCCTAGATTCTACCTATATTGCCTTTTCACATCTTCCTAGTTCTTGACCATCAGTAAACAACAATAAAGAAGGTGAACAATGAATATGAGGTTCACTTACCCTTTCAGTCCTCCACATGGGCATTTGAGACTCCTTGACAGCTTGCTGTCTACCCAACATCCGTTCTAGTGACTGATCTCAGCCATCTCTCAGTCTGCACCTGACTGACATCAGTTCCATGTGACTGACCCCCTGCCAACGTCGGTTCCCCCTAGCTGACGTTGGTCTCTATCTGTCTGACACTACTGACTCTTCTGGTCTGCACATGATTGATGTCGGTACCTGCCTGACTGATGTTGGTAACTGTGTATTCCTGTAAGTGATGACTTTTTCACCTACGAGCTCATCTTGGATCAAAACCCTATCCATACTACCCTACTCAGAATTATTTAGCCCCTGTGACTGATCTCTATCCATCATCTCCTCCATAAATACCAAGGCTTCCCTGTTCTTATCAAAAGCATCAAATTTCCTTTTCTTGCAATGAACTTGATCTATGCCCTTCGAATCTGAGCTCATACCTTTTGACTCAAGAACATGCATCTCCTTCTTATTCATGTGACCAAGCCTATTAAGCCACATCTCTGAATCTACAGCTAAAGTAGATAAACCAGAAGGAGAATTAGTAATATAAGTAGATAGGTAAAGCATACCTACTTTCTTACCTCTTGCTACAACAAGTGCACCCTTGGTAACCTTCCAAGAATCCACTGTGAGGGTTACTGTGCATCCCTCATCACCCAACTTTCCTAAAGAAACCAAACTCTGCTTCAGGACTGGGACATGCATAACCTCCTTCAACACCCATGTGTTGCCTGTCTGCAAATCTAGCTGCACTTTCCCTTTGCCAACCATTTGACAAGGCATACCATCCCCTAAATAAAGCACTCCAAAGTCTCCCTGGACATACTCATGGAACAAATCTCTGTTTGGGGATGCATGAAAAGAAGAACCAAAATCTAAAATCCATGATTCTATCTGACTATCCAAAAAAAGTATGAGAGCATCCTGTGCCACAATACCTGCAACATCTGCTTCTTCCTTACCTTCATGTTGATTTTCTTTATCCCTCAACCAACACTCTTTCTTTGTGTGTCCTTTATTTCCACAAAACCAGCAGGTGACACCTCCACTTCTGGATTTGGATCCCCTTTCCATCTTTGACCTTGATTTCCCTTGCTCGACCTTCTCTCTTTGCCTTCCCCTACTTTTAGTGCTTAAAGCATTCCCTGATGATTCACCTGTGCTTTTCCTATGAATATCTTCATTCAAGATTACACTAACTACATCATCAACTTTTAAGATTTTAGAAGCAAACGCAGTATTACTTACTACCATGACCAAACTCTCCCAACTTTTAGGTAATGAGCATAAGATTAAGAGAGCCTTTATTTCATCATCAAAAACAATATTAACTGAATTTAACTGGTTTACCAAACCATGGAAATCACTAAGATGGTTACATACCGATCCACCTTCCTGCATTTGCAAAGTAAATAGCTGCTTCATAAGAAATACCTTATTTGAAGCTGAGGCTTTTCATATAGATTTGCCAAAGATTTTATCAACTTTTTCATTCTCTTACACTGTGATAAGTTGGAAATCACAGATGATGCAAGGCTCAACCTTATGGATCCCAGAGCCTTCCGATCAAGAACGTTCCATTCTTCATCCTTCATGTCTGTGGGCTTGCATGCAACCCCACCCAACGGTAAGTACAAATCTTTCTGATACAGATAATCCTCTATCTGCATCCTTCAATGTTGATAATTCTTGCCATTAAATTTCTCCATTCATAGCTTACTTTCTTCTGCCATTACTGTACTCCCACTCAATCAAAAACCCCTGAGAATGACCTGTAATCAAATAATAACCTGCTTCTTGCAACCTTAGCTCTGATACCAACTGTTAGGAACTCCAAAGGAAGCACAATTGATTACCTTTCTTATAAGCAATTAAACATGGAATTATACTAGAATGATTAAGCAACTAGAAACTTGAAACAACAAAGAATATGAGAGACGATACACAATCTTGTATTAAATACTCTTCAGAAGGAAATACAATAAAGAAGATGCCACTTCTTTTTCCACCTCTAAGGCTTGCCACACCTCAAGGACTTCTTCCCTCAAAGTTATCTCTCTTGCTCAACCACAACCAACTCAACAACCTGAGTTGTTATCCCCTCCTTGAATGCTTTAGCTGATCTCCTTGACCTTGCTTTCTTGCTTCAATGCTTTACTTGCCTTAATTACAATACATGCCTCATGGGTCTCTTAAATAGGATCCCAAGCATACAATAATTAGACTCCTAATTACAATAATTAGAAACACAAACTCAAGACTTAAATTAGCCTTCAACATGCAAACACTCTCAGACCTCTTACATTAGACGAGTCTAATTCTAGAACCACGTTCTGGAAACACATGTAAAAGCATGCACATGCACAGGTGACCGACATCAGTTGCTTTCAGTCTGCTCCTAACCAACATCGGCCGATACCTGGTCCCTGCCTGACCGATGTCGGCAATACTGCTGATGCCGGTTACTGGTTGCACTCAGTAACTACCTGATTAGCCTCCTGGTGAAGCTTTTAGCTCCACAACTTAACACCAAAGATAAATATTATGACATGAAGTGGTGTTGCATATCAACCACATGCAATTCCCATGGAAAAGATTTAACCTTATATTAAATAGAGGGTGGATGAAATGGTGCATCGTGTTGAACTGTATGTTGGAGACTTCCTTGATGGATCACACTAATAATAAATATTTCAAGATGGCATGGAAATGATAATAATTTTTCAAGATGAGTTATAGTTTGTGTAGGATCTGGAAAGCCAAGTGAAGGAGGCTCTCTGAAGAAAGGTATGATGAAAAGGAGGAGAATGATCTATCTTAAATACTAAGTTTATTATAGGGAAAAGGAGTGATTCCCATGCTTAATAATTTTTTAATCGACATATGATAGAGGCTTTAGTATAATTACTCATGCCATATTTAACCAAAGGGTATGAGGTTAGGACTATGCATAACATAGACTATGACCAAGGTTTACTCATCAATGCAACTATAAATGGATTGTTAGTGTAGATATCTTTATCAATATAGGTGCAAAGATCAACATTCTTTCTAAAGAATACTTGTGTAAAATGGGCAATCTAATTCAAAGTCCTTCACCCCATGTCTTATTTATGATAAATAAGGCCCACACACAACCATTAGGGATTCTAAATAATATATATGTTGATATCATGTGTGTGAAATTCCATGCATATTTTGAATTAATAGACTTAGTTGAGGCTCAAAACTATTTAACATTACTCAAAAAACCTTGGTGTCATTCCAAAAATGTAGATATGCACTTTAAGAAGCACTATATATTTTTTAAGAATGGAAGGTAGTGTGTGGTTATACCTCTTACAGATGAGCATGCCCCCCCCCTTATGTTGAAATTTTTTATCTTGATAAGGAAATTAATAACATTTACAACATCACAACATAAGGCATGGAAAATATAGAATTAAATGATGAAGGGATCCTCAGTTGGGGTGAAACACACTCTGTTTCTTGCACGACCAATGTTTCATATGATTGATGGGTGTAAGAGTCCTATAAGGTGTCTGGTTAAAATGTACTGTAATGAAATTCAAACCACACAAGGGAAACCACTTAGTAGAGATATAGTTAAAACCCTAAAAACAAGGTCTGAATCCCATGGACTATGTCAGGCATGAAGCAAACATTTAGTATATTCAAAGATAATCTCACTACTCTACGACAATATGAGGGATCTAAAAATGTTACCACATTTGTGCACAATCTGAAGAATTACATATCAAAGGAAAAGGAGTGGCTAAGTGCTCTCATGTACACCCTAAAAAGCATAATTACACAGTAGTGGGCAACCAAACACCCAAATTGTCCACATAGGTTGGGGTTAAGGAATTTATTTGTATACAATTTAAACATAGAAATTTCCATCATGGACTACCCTCTTACTGTGGAGATACATACCCTAAAAATCATGTGAGGGGTTTTGAGAAGGTTTGGATGAGGGGCATACATCGGCTCCTAGATGTTATGGGTCCATGTGTTTTACCACACTTTGAAGGCTTGGGCTCATGCATGGTACATCATAGATGAGATGAACTAGGATATTTTTGAGTGGGAAATTATGAAGGCCTATTTTATCCATATTTTTTTATTCTCCTCTCCAAATCTAGAACTTACTAGGCCCTTACAATTATTGCAATGAATAATTTTATTTGATGACATAATAATCAAAGAGTGCATATAAATGATGCATAATGAGAAAATATTAGACAATGATTCTAGTGGAGATGATGAGGACGTATGGATGTTGCATAATTGGTCATATAAGACTAACAAAGAAAATATAGTGCACCAAATTGATGAGATACCCCCTTTAGATACACCAAATCACCTAAAATATGATACCAAAAAATGTGAGTTGGTGGATGAGAATGATGGTAAGCACAAGTACTATAGGTACCCACTTAAAACCACCAAAGTTAACATTGATACAAAGGAGGAGCCAATATTTACCACTGTGGGTGAATATTAATTTGATATAGGGTTTACCTGCATTATTGAATTGATGCATGAATACCAAGATATTTTTTCCATGCAACTATAAGGAGATGAAATGCATACATCTATTGCTTAGGAAAATGAAGATCAAGTTGAATGCAGGCATAAAACTCATTAAGAAAATACCATATCACATGAATAAAGGAAGAAATAGATAATATGTTGGTTGCTTGGGTCATCTACCTAGTGGAGGAATCTGAGTGGGTGACACCCATGTTGATCAATAATAAAAATAATGGGTGCATTAGGATTTGCATTGAATTCCATGATGGGTATTGTTAATCCCTTCATTTAATTAACTTGATCTATCGATGTCAAACTAGGATTAGTGTCCAAAGTTGTTTGCAATAAGGCTTATGGTTGTCAGTCTTACAAATATGATTGGGGGGGTTGTTGCCTTTCTAAATGTCTAATCTAATCTATCCTAAAAAAGTATTTTCTTTTGTAATAAATAAAGACACTTGTAAAATTAAGACACTTTAAAATCTAAATTATTGAAATAAACACACTTGTTAGAATAAACATACTTGCTAGAATAAATAATCTGCTAAAAATAAACACACTTGTTGGAAATAAACAATTTGCTGAAAATAAACACACTGATTTAAAATCTTGAATTAACTCTTAGAAGATAACTTCCTGCAGGGTTTAAAGTCTATTTATAATTACTGTTGTAAACATGAAATGAATTTATAATTAATGGAAATAATAAATACATAAAATACCATAGAGAAATATGTTTTTGGTTTTTGAGCAGAGTGGGCCCTTGCTCGCCTTGGGAACAGGAATGAAAGAAGACTTAATACTTAAAAATTGAAGCTTTCTTCATTAATCAAAGCAGATTACATAAATGCAATATTAACTACACTAGAATATTAACTAAAGAAATATATTATCTATTTCTTAATTTCTCTCTGTCTATCTTCATCAAAACATGAAGATCTACTTATATAATGTTGTAATAGAAGATCCCTAGATCTTAGTAGTCAATCTCCTCTTATCAAGATAAATCTCCTAATTTTAATGTGTCTTCTAAATAGATATTTGAATTTTTGAAATAGGAAGATCTGTCAGTTATAAAATCCACTACATATCTACCAAGAATGGCTACCTAAATCTACTAGATCAATTTGCTTATTCAAGACTATGGAAATATTTACATAGACTGATATATATATATATATATATATATATATATATATATATATATATATAGAAAGTTTATTTATAGTTTTATTATTTATAGTAGTTCTATAAATAGTAAATGACCAAAACAATCTCCAAATATAGATCTTTTAGTTTTACATGTTCAAAAATTGGATTAGAAGAGTCTAAAGTGATTTTGGTAGAGTTCGAAGCAATTATAACAAAGTTCAAAGTAACTCTGTAACAATCTAGTGGAGTTTAAAGCAACATCATAACAACTCTGATGGAGTTCGAAGAAAATCCATGGTAACTTGTTTCAAGAAACTTAAACATTTGAAGAAGTACATAATGAAGTTGCTAAGGTAGGTGGAATGCTTTGGGGAATAAAATAAAATATTTGAATGAGTCTATAGCTATGGACTAGGTGAGTCTGTAGCTACTCGACAAGTCTAAAACAATGAATTGTGAGAGTCCATAGCTTTTGAACAAGGCCATAGCTTGGTTTAGAGAAGACTCAAATGAACCAGAAGACTATCCAATGAGTTCATGCTTGCTAAAATGTTGAAATATTTTTTATAGGTCACCTTAGAAGATCAACAAAAAGGTCTTTATTACTTATAGACTGTGGTAAATATGTATATACACAAAATGGAGAGAGTAAACATGTAATGAGTTAGAATTAAATAGAAAAGTTAGTCATTTAGGCTTTAGTTACATTACATAAGAGAACACATCCTATTTACTGTACTAGGATTCGATACAAGCCTAAGATCCTTAATTGTTCAGTCTAGAGGAGAGGTAATGGAGGAAAAATAATGATAACTCATAATAATAATTAGCCATATATTGGACTCATCATTTCCCCCATGCATTACCTTTTTAAAGTCCCTTTTGAAAAATTAATTGATATTCATTTCTTCATAATTCTGAATTTTGGCATGTAAATGTTGGTTGAGATCATATATGTCAAATTCATCACCCTAGTAATTATTCAGGGGATTAGTGAAGCCTTGATATGTTTACACTATTTATTGCCAATTATGAAATTATTCCTCTATTTGAGGACTCCATCTATGCCATGGTGGAATGGGAGTCAAAAGAAGTGGTGGCCTAAATTTCATGCCAACCCAAATTAGTTCTCCTCCTAAATTAATGACATCCACAATCATGTCATTGATAGATATTGCCCTTCTTAAGCTCCATCTTAGATTAGTTGAAGACATCACCTCTCTTCTTTTCAATGAAACTATCAATGTGTCCCAATGTCTGATATTGGATGTAAAAAAATCATCAAAATGTTATCTTGTATACATATAAATGTAGACATTATTGTTATACAAATCTTTCAAGTAATAATCCTTAATGTTTGGATTCATCAGATATGCAATTTTGAAGTTAATTAATAAATTATTGACACTAGAAAAAGTAGGTCTAATACACAACCCTGTAGTTGTGGATTTTTTCATATATTCCTCATGTCTATTTTTCCAAGCTATCTTATTTTTAAAAGTAAAAAGAAGATCTTTCAATGAAACTTCCCCTATATATAGATTGCCCATGAATTTATTATGATCTCCTAAAATCAGATTACATAAATAAAACTCACATAACAAATCTTGTTGTTATAGAGTGGAGTCCTAAAAGATGTTTAGAAACATGGGAGGATCTTCAATGTTGTGAGGAAAATCACATGAAATTCTCAATAGATACCATCTATAAAACTGTTCATGTAAATACATGCTATAACAAGGAGAGGGAACTCTGCAAACTAGGAGATTTTCACCTATCTAACATGCAATTTGTAGTTTTTATTTAAGATTTCAAGTTTGCTATTTGTCTTGCTCTAAATTTTCTTTCATGGTATGTTTTTCCTTTTCTAAAATTTTATTTTATTCTTTGAGTTCTCTAAACTCACAACATACCTGATTCCATTTATCTAGGTAATCCACAAGAGAAATAATGGTTTGACATGCTTGATCTACTGAAAGGTTAGAAGAAGATGAAGTTTGCATAATAAGTTATTTTTGAGAATTTTAGAGTTATTATTTTAACAACAAATTTTCTTATTTTAACTCAATGATGTATATTCAATGTTTTACCATGTTTTCATCAAAATGAATTATTTATTTCTCAAGATTTTTATTTCTAGTCATAAGATCCAAATCTTTGTCTTTAAAACTATCTAATCCTTGAGTCAAAGAAAAGTTGAGTGAATCCTTACATTGTAGCTAAGCTAAAAGATCAATAATATATGCCACTTGTTATTTGATGATGACCTCAGCCTTTGACATTGTAAGGATGAGCTATAATTATGGGTCTTCAATTGAGTTAGATGATTGTTCTTTAGAGACCATTATGCTTTTCCCTTTATTTAATACTAGTCTTACCTCAAGATTTGAAGAAGATGAAAAAGATTTCACTTCTTGTACTGTAATTTCTTCTATGAGTATGTTTTCTCTGTGAATAACTACTTCAGTAGGAATACCTAATGGAATAGATTCTTCATCAACGATTGCTACTGATGACTCAAGAATATTTGTTATGACAACTTCTTATTCAGGAGCTATTGCTATCTAATTAGGGATTTCTATTATGATAGCTTCTTCATCAGGAGCTATTGTTACTAACTCATGGATTTTTGTTATGACAACTTCTTCATCATGAGCTATTGTTGCTGACTTAGGGATTTATGCTATGACAACTTCTTCATCAGGAGCTATTGCTATTGTTTCTACTAGTGTTGTAGAAGAGAACATTGATGAATGTCCAAGGCTACCAAGAGTGGTAGTTGCTTATATTTCCTCATCATCTTGTGAGAAAATTAATCTTTGACATGCTTGATCTACTGAAAGGTTAGAAGAAGATGAAGTTTGCATAATAAGTTGTTTTTGAGAATTTTGGAGTTGTTGTTTTAACAACAAATTTTCTTATTTTAACTCAATGATGTATATTCAAGAGTTTACCATGTTTTCATCAAAATGAGTTATTTATTTCTCAAGCTTTTTGTTCCTAGTCTTATGATCTAAATCTTTCTCTTTAAAACTATCTAATCCTTGAGTCAAAGAAAAGTTGAATGAATCCTTATGTTGTAGCTAAGCTAAAAGATCAACAATAAATGCCACTTGTTATTTGATGATGAACTCAACCTTTGACAGTGCAACGATGAGCTAAAATTATGGGTCTTCAATTGATTTGGATGATTGTTCTTCAGAGACCATTATGCTTTTCCCTTTATCTAAAACTAATCTTACCTCAAGATTTGAAGATGGAAAATATTTCACTTCTTGTACTGTAATTTCTTCTATGAGTATGTTTTCTCTATGAATAACTACTTCAGTAGGAATACCTAATGGAATAGATTCTTCATCAAGGATTGCTACTGATGACTCAAGAATATTTGTTATGATAACTTCTTATTCAAGAGCTACTGCTATCAACTCAAGGATTTCTATTATGATAGCTTATTCACCAGGAGCTATTATTACTAACTTAGGGATTTTTGTTAAGACAACTTCTTCATCAGGAGATATTATTGCTGACTTAGGGATTTTTTCTATGACAACTGTTTGTTTATATATGGGAACTAGGTTCCCTTACATAAATATCCTTAGTATCATGGGAGGAGATACCCTTAGATTCAGGGTTTACATAAGCTTGTGAAACCCTTGGTATTAGTTTTCATTTTGTAGTAGTTTGCTGAGAAGTCTATACAACTAGATGTGTGGTTTATGATCTAGTTTGGCATCTCGCATGAGGCAAAACCTTAACCTTAGAATAGAAAGCCACTTCTTTTTTCTTGGGCATTAGTTGTTTTCTAGAGGACTTTGAAATAGATGCTAAAGACTAACTGAAACTGTTATTAAAAAATTATTCCATGTTGATTTGCTTTGATGAAAAAAATAATGTTGAATAATTAAATGGATAAGACCATGATGACAGAGAGGAGCTGATCTATTAGTGCCCAAAATTTGAATGGATCCATACAAGAATAAGGTAAGGTTAACCCTATGTTGATTTTTTTATTGGACATATTTGAGGTGAAGAATGATATGCATTACTTCACACCCCAAAATGTTATACTACCCTTCACACATGAAATATTTCATTACCTAGAAAGAAATAAATTTACAATTTTCAGGTAGGGTTTCTCTACTAATCCCTTTTACCTTTCCTTGATGGTTTTGAACACATGCAATAAAAAACTATTCATTTGCATTAAATTGTGCAATTAACTTAGGAAAAAAGAGTTCTTCCAAATATTCCTTTACCTTTTTCAACAATTCCATAAATTTCATTGATGATTGAGCTATAAATAGACATGTTGATACCTCTCACCATGGTGGAATCTCCCATTAGATTGTCAATGTCACTAGAGCTTCATCATATCCTTCATTTTTTTTTAAAATGATAACCATCCAACCTCTTCAAAAATTTCCATGGAGATATCATTTGTCATCAATCTAGATACATTCTCAGGTTCAAAACATTTCTTATGTCCTATGGTGACTCTAGCAAATTACTAAAAGCTAGGGGGTTTAGGAGATGCAAATTCAATGCCAATGAAAGTGATAGTGTGTGAATGAAAATGTAAAGAAATGATTCAAATGGGTATTTGGCTTGATGCTTGCTAACATAATTCAAAGTAATCATCACACAACATAGAAGTTAAATGAAACTATCTTTGGAAAAGATTTAGTGTACTTCCATACTTATGAGTTTTGTGCACCATCAATTTTGGTGGATTTATTCAAGGTACTTCAGAGTGAGTCATTAGACAGTTGTGCTCATGAATAAAGGTGAAATGAAATTCCATTTTCTTGCATGTATTTTCACTTATGACTTCTTTGTATCATCAAATGTCATTTCTTTTGCCTATGTGTCTTCTTACTTATGACCTGTTGATGTCAACAAATGGTTTCATTTGGTATTTACTTTGATGACCTACAACACATCTTCTTTCCAAATCTCTTCTTAAACATGAACATATAGGAATAAAAAGACTTATATTAACCTAATGTAGATAAATAAAATACTTTACTTATCAAATCATACTCTTAGCCTTTATTCCTTTCCTGCCACCTGATTCCAAACACAAAGCAAATACATGAGTTAGTCTTTATAGGAATGTATACAAATGCCTCAATGATTTTTTTGTCTAGAGAAACTTATCAAATTTTATTATTTTTGGTATTTTACCCTTGACCAACTATTTATGGTTTTCAAGCCAAGGCTCATTATTCAATGCATGACCAACCAACAAACTGGTTTTCTGATCAACATTATCAATATCATCCTAAAAAGGATTTTCACTATTGATTTATATATATATATATATATATATATATATATATATATATATATATATATATATATATATAAGAATAATGAAGACTAAAATGTGATCTCCTTCTTTTATTTTATAGAATATACCATCATGGAGTTGTTGGTATGGAAGAACTAGGTCCTTAAATAAAAACTACTCCATATCTAATGTTTTGAACAAATTCCTCTTTATTGACATGTTTTTGATACAATTTGAGTTTATGTCCATTGACTATCAAATTTTCTTGGTTTCCATCTATTGGTAACAATTACACTGATCCATTCTCAAATATCTTTTCTCTTTGATATGGACCTAACCATCTTGTCCTCAACTTGATTTTAAATTATTGAAACTTGGAGTCAAAGAAAAGTGTCCAATCTCCTTTTTGAAATCTTTTTGCTTTGATGTGGGAATCATGTCATATTTTCCTTTGATGTTGCATCATGTTTGTTTGTTGTAAAGCTTCTATCCTCATCTCCTCAAGTTTATTTAATTAAAGAATTCTATCTTATTGTGCCTAATCCAAATCAACGCCTATTTCATTGCTATTTGAAAAGTTTGTAATTCAAATTTAAAGGAATATAAAGGTTTCTTACCATAAAATAACTCATAGGGTGAGAACCCAATGATTATCTTCCAAGTAGTGTTGTAGGCCCACACTACTTCTAGTATTTTGATTACCCATTTTTTCTACTGCTACTAACTATCTTAGTCAAAATATTCTTCAACTCTCTATTAGTAACTTCTACCTGGCCATTGGAGTGTGGATGGTAAGGATAGGATTTCCTATGATTGACTTGATAAAACTCCATAAAATTTTTAATCATATTAGACATGAATTATGGTCCTTGATCTGAGACTATCTCTCTAGGTGCACCAAACTATTGCATGCTATTAAAATATAGAAAATTTGCCACTACTTCTCTAGAAAAGGTCAAGGCTTGAACTTCAGTACATTTAGTGACATAAACTATACATACTAAAAGATATTCTTTTAATTGAGATGGAGGATCTATAGGACCAATAAAATATATTCCCCAATTTTCAAATGGTTCTAATACTACTTGTGGATAAAGAAGCATATCTGATGATAGTGTAGGTTGTCCCATCCTTTGGCATGGACACATTATTTGATATTCTTATTTATATATGAAGGGAAGGCCAATAATATCTTGCTCCTAAAATATTGTACATAGTTATTTTTGTTGAATAATTCCCTCTTCCTGATTCATCATGGCAAGATCTAATGATATCATATGCTTCATTATCTTTTACACACCTGTGAAATACATGATCAAGTCCATATTTAAATAACATGCCATTAATCTAATTGAAAAAATAACTTTATTTAATTAAATATTTTTTTTCTTTTTGAGTAAAATGATATGAAAACTTCCCTATTGTTAAATAATTGGTTATGTTAGCAAACCATGGGGATTCTGTTGAAACAACAAATCATTGTTCATTTGGAAAATTATCCTCAACTAGTTCTTCATTACATGTATTATGTATTCTAGACAAAAAGTCTACAAGTACATTAAATTTTCTTGGTTTATCAATGTTGATTATATCAAATTCCTATAAAAGTAACTACCATCTTATCATTCTTTTCCCTACTATAGGTTTATTCATAAGATACCTTATGGTTGAATGATTTGTGTATATGAAAACCTCATAATCTATAATATAGTGTCTGAATTTGTTGATGGCATAAATCACAAGAAGGAATTATTTTTCTATGATTGTATAATTCTTTTCAGTTGGTGTGAGATTCTTGATGATATAATAAATGACATACATGTGATAATTCTCATATTTTTGTCCTAAAACTAGCCCCATTGCATAATTAGAAACATCAATGTAAATGTGAAAGGGTTTTTTTCAATTGGGTCCTCTTAGTATTGGTGCAGAGCTCAATTTTTGTTTGATGGTTTCAATAGCCTTTTGACAATCCTCACTCCACATAAATTCATTATCTTTTGCCAACAAAGTAAACATAGGAGCAATAATTTTATTGAAATCTTCTATAAAATGTCTATAAAAACTATCATGACCTAAAAATATCTTGATATTAGTTTGATTGTGTGGGATAAGAAAGTTGTAAATTATTTCAATTTTCTTCAGATACACTTAGATTCTTTTGGCAGAGATGTGGTGTCCTAATAATATGCCTTGATCCATCATCATCAGCCATTTATCATAGATTAATGATGATGTTCTTCACATCTGGTTAAGACTTTATCAAGATTGTGTTGGGATTCGTCAAATGTATCTCCATGAGTGGTGAAGTCATCCATATATACTTCCACAAAATCATTAGTCAAATTAGAGGATATATCTAGAACTACTCATTGAAAATTAACTAGGGCATTACAAAGACCAAATGGTAAGAATCTATAAGAAAATGTACCCCATGGACAGATGAAAGTGATTTTTTATTGATCCTTAACTACCATGATTTTATGATTGTACCCACTAAATCCATCCAAGAAGGAAAAGTGTTTCTTCCTTGCTAGATTATCAAGCACTTGATTAATAAAAAGAAGAGCAAAATAATTCCTCATAGTGGCTTTGTTTATCTCTCAATAATCCACACAGACTCTCCATTTCCCATTTTTATTTGGTAGAATTACAAGTGGAAAAATCTATTGGCTATATAAAATAGGGTAAATGAATCCTACATCCAACAACTTTTCAATTTCAATTTTTACTATATCTCTTAATGCTAGATTTATTCATCTTAGTGGTTGTCTAATTGGTTTGTCCTAACTTGTGTAAATGTGATGGGTACACACACTCAAATGAATTTTTATTATATATGTATAATCCCAAGTAAATGCTTTGGTATGTTTTATAGGACATTAAAAACTTTTATTTCTTGATCATGGGTTAACCAACTATTTATGTTCAATGTTTTACCTAGTAATACCATGACCTATTTAGTGTTAGGATGGATAGATACTTATTTAAATTCACTCATAAAATAATTAAGGGGACATGGATGTGGTAATAATAGATGAAATGTAGTTACATTTTTTATAAATCCATCTCTTAGAGGAATGATTTTGGCTAATGGACAATGGAATGCAGTTAAAAAATTGGTTGGTGTGTCTTCTACCCAATTCTAAATAATTTCTTGTAATAGTCTATGGTCATATGTTAAATTTTCAAAGATTGAATCTATAATAACAACTTTGGTAGAGTTCATATCTAAAAAACTGGTAGAGTCTGAAGTAGATAGACTATTAGAGTTTAAAGTGGATAGACTGGTAGAGTTCAAAATGGATAGACTAGCAGAGTCCAAAGCAAATAGACTGGCAGAGTTTGAAGCAGATAGACTGATAGAGTTTGAAGTAGGTTGATTGAGAGAGTCTAAATCTAGGCTCATGAGGGTAGTAGTTTTTTTCAGATCTTGTACTAACTCATTAGTTAATTCTTGCATGTGTCCTTGTACAATTATCGTGGCCAAGGATGAAAGACTGTTATTAATTTATTTTGGTTCATTTACCCAAAGTGTTTCAGTGTAATTTAATGATGGTTTTGTAAGAGGATAGAAATATACTCATTTTAATTTTAGACCATTTAAAATAATCATATCCCCTAATCTGTAATCAATTAATGTTGCTATAGTAGCTAACCAAGGTCTTTCCAAAATGAGAGGGTATTCTAACTTCTTGGTTTTAACTTCTGGATATTCCTATGATTCAATCATTATAGCCACATCTTCTATAGTACCTTTTAGTCTAGCAATTAACTAATAAACCATTTGAAGAATGGTGGAGGTAGGTTGCATTCCCATAAGAGATAGTGTCTAGAGAGTTTCAGTTGTCATCACATTGACTGTTACACCCAAATCTACTAGAACATTGGGTATTTATTTCTTTCCTATGGTAACTATTATGATTAGACTTCTTGAGTCTACATATTTAGGTAACAGTAATTTCCTTACTAAAAAATTAACAAGTTTACCATTTACATGTATGGTATTTGGGTATTGTTTCTTTCTTCCAGGTGTATTGATAAATAGGCTTTTAATGACTCTATTTAATTCCAAAATATCCCTGATGGCTTATAATAAGGGTACTTTAATGTTTAATTTTATTAATTCTTGAATCAAATTAGATTCTTGGTTGGTTTCAATATCCTTTAATCTATTAGGAAAAGGAACAGGTGGAGTAGTAATATGTTCTTCTAGCTTTTTTGAAACTTTTTCAGGTTCCTCTTTTCTAACTATGGGTTGATGTGTATCTATTTTTGATTTTTCATTGGGCAGTTCAGAAATGGTGATAGGAGGCTCTTGAATTGTTTTTCCTGATCTAATCTAAATGTTTTCAAGTTTAATAACTCCTACATTCATGGTTTCTCCTTATTCATTTAAATATATAGAGGCTGATGGTTTATTTTTGAGGTTAGCCACTAATTGAGTAGACACTTAAGGTTGATTAACTTATTCTATAGGGTTAACTATAGGAATACCATCAAAGCTTAATGTAGTAGAAACCTTTTATGGGGTTTAAACTATGGATTGACATTCCACTCTATATTTCCCCATTGTTGTACTATGGTTGGGGTATCCATGATTGTTAAGGCATCATCCATTCTTGATTAAATGATTGTGGTTATGCTTGTTCCCACATAAGTTGAGGTGCCTGAGTAATCTAGGGTGTCATCTATAGATTAATGATATTTCTTGGATCAAACTATACTTGTGTCTGATTTTGTGGAAATAGATTTTGTCTCTAGACATAATTCAGATCTTCTATGGCATGTGTATTTTGTTTTATTTGATTTTTCAAAATAGGAATATGACTACAAAGATTTGTGTCATGTTCTTTACTATCACATATCCCACATATTTCTATTTTATCAAGGATAATCTTTGAGATCATGTTTCAATTTACATTTTGGACAATATATGGCTAAAGGTTCTATGGTGGAGTTGGATTTTACTTGAAGGCCATCTAATGTAGTATTTAACTAGACCAAAATTTTAATTTCTAAAATGGAAAATTCTTTCATTAATCAATTTACTTCATTGGATTTGCCTAATTTTCCTTTCCTAATGCTTGGTTTTATTTTAGAATAATTAGTACATAGATCTAAAATCTAATGGAATGTTAATTTAGAAATGTCTCCTTTTCCCATTAGATTCAAAGCATCCATAGATTCATCATCTAATCCCTTAATAATTTTTTTTTTACTACCTCTTCTGTTAGTGGATAACCACTAAATTTGTGGGCAAATGTGAATATATCTAGATAATCTTCCAAACTTTATTCTTCATTCTATTTGATCATGAAGAAATCTTATTTTATATCCCTTACTCTATAATAATCTTGATATTTAGAAGAGAATTATAGTTTCCATGTCTCTCCATGTATTGATAGAGTCACCTAGAAGGCCCACGAACCATCTCATGACTATCTCCTTAAGTGTAGAAGGGAACAATTTGAGTTTCTAAATAATAGTTGTGTAATCTTAAGTTTGGCATAACACTTTGAATTCAATTAGGAATTGATCTGGATCTTGTAAAGATTTACCCCTAAAAGTTGGCATAATTGATGGTGAGATGTTTTGCATTGAGGTTTGATCTACTAGATCTATGACTATAGGAAAAGAAAAGGCTCTGTCTTGTTGTAATTGCATCTTATTTTCTTCAAAAGTTTCTATATTTCCTTGGTTATCAACCATGGTTTTTGTTTCTTACTAACCTGTATTATATATCCAATTTATTATTTCTTCTTTATCTTGCAAATATTGAGGTCCAAGACCTACTATTCCAGATAAAGGATCCTCATGATTAATTATTGTTAGAGGAGAAGATCTCCCAAATGTGAGTCTTCTTACAAGATTTTGTTATGAGGATGATCCTAATTCTGGTGATGAATCTAAATGTAATTCAATTTTTTTTATTATACTTTCATATCTCTTAGTCAAAACTTTTATTCTTTCCTTAACCATTCACAATTCAAGATCTTTGGAGATGAAACTTTCTTTAGCATCTCTAGGTCAGTTCATAAATTATTTTTGTTATTTTTGATTGGTTTTTTAATGTTTTATTTTTATTTTACTCTAGACCAGTAAGGATTACCTTACTAACACCTACAATCCCCAATAATGGCACTAAAAATTATGGGTGTTGTTAATCCCTTCATTTAATCAACTTGATCTATTGATGTCATTCAAACCAGGGTCATTATCTAAAGCTATTTGCAATAAGGCTTATGGTTGTAGGTCTTACAAATATGATTAGGGGGTTTTTGCCTATCTAAATGTCTAATCTAATTTATCCTATAAAGTATTTGATTATGCAATAAAGAAACACACTTGTGGAATTAAGACACTCTATAATCTAACTTGTTGAAATAAACACACTTGCTGGAATAAACATACTTAGTAAAATAAATAATCTATTGAAAATAAACACACTTGATGGAAATAAACAATTTACTTAAAATAAACACACTAATTTGAAATCTTGAGTTAACTCTTAGAAGATAATTTCCTGCAGGTTTTAAAGTCTATTTATAATTACTAATGTAAACATAAAATGAACTTATAATTACTGGAAATTGTAAACACATAAAATACCATATAGAAATATATTCCAAGTTCTTGATGAGTGTGGGCCCTTGCTCACCTTGGGAACATGAATGAAATAAGACTCAATACTTAAAAATTGAAGTTTTTTCATTAATTGAAGTATATTACATAAATGCAACAATAACTATGTTGGAATATTAACTAAACAAATATATTATCTATTTCTCAATTTATCTTTGTCTATCTTTATCAAAACATGAAGATCTACTTATATAATGTTGTAACGGAACATCCCTAGATCTTAGTAGTCAATCTCCTCTTATCAAGATAAATCTCCTAATTTCAGTGGGTCTTAAAAATAGACATTTGATGTTTTGGAATAGGAAGATCTATCAAATTACAAAATCCACTACATATCTACTAAGAATGGCTAACTAGATCTATTAGATTGATTTGCTTATTCAAGACTATGAACACATTTACATAGACTGATATACATAGAAAATTTATTTATAGTTTTACTATTTATAATAGTTCTATAAATAGTAAATGACCAAAATAATCTTCAAGTATAGATATTTAGTTATACATGTTAAACAACTAAGCTGTAAGAGTCAAGAATGATTCTAGTAGAGTCCAAAACAATTCTAATGAGGTTTGAAGTAACTTCATAGCAATCTAGTGGAGTCTAAAACAATTCTGTAGCAACTCAGATAAAGTCTAAAGCAACTCCATAACAACTTGTTTCAATAAACTCGAATGCTTGAAGAATTCCATAATGAAGTTGCTAAGGTCGATGGAATGCTTTGGTGAATGAAATCAGATCTTTGAATGAGTCTATAGCTATGGACTGGGTGAGCCCATATGTATTGAATGAGTTTGAAGCAGTGAACTTTGAGAGTTTATAGCTTTTGATCAGGTTTGTGGCTTGGTTCAGAGAAAACTCAAATGAACCAAAAGACTATCGAATAAGTTCATAGCTTGCCAAAATGTCAAAATATTTTCTATAGGTTACCTTAGAATATCAATAAAAATGTCTTTATTCCTTATAGATTGATGTACACACACACATGTAAAATGGAGAGATTAAAAATGCAAAGAGTTAGAATTAAATGGAAGAATTAGTTATTTAGGTTTTAGTTACATTAAGAAAGCATCCTATTTACTACACTAGGATTAGATACAAGCCTAAGATCCTTGCATTATTCAGTCTAGAGGAGAGGTAATGGAAGAAAAACAATGATAACTGATAGTCATAATGAGCCATATTTTGGACTCATCATTTCACATGCTTAATGTTTCATGTGTCATTAACCCATTCTCAACTCTATTTACTCAATAAATTCTAGGAGTCATAGGATGCAAGATCTACACCTTCACCAATGGATTCTCTAGCTATCATCAAGTTTAAATTGAAGAGGATAATAAGTATAAGAATACATTTTCAATATAATGGGGCTTATTTTATTATAATTTAATTCCCTTTGGGCTCAAAAACATGTTAGTCATATTTTCATGCATTGTCATGGCTATATTTAAGGATTTATTTCATTAGTTCCTCTAAGTTTACTTGGATGATTAGAATGTCTATGGGTTTGTCAAGGATCACCATACCAACTTATTTCTCATGTTTGAGCATTGTTGGCAACTACAAATTTCATTGAAATTGAATAAGTGTGTTTTTACAACACCATTTGGAAACTTGCCCATCCATGTAATCTACAAATAAAGACTCTTGGTGGACGCAACCAAAGTAGTAATAATTTTGTGACTAGAAACACATACTACTCAGAGGCATGTTCATGATTTTTGGGGGTACATAAGATATTACCACAAGTTTATTAGAAATTATGCAAAGATTACAAACCATTGGAAGAGTTATTGCATAAAGATGGACCCTTCATATGGACAAACAAATAATAATCAAGATTCAATGCTTTAAAGGAAAATTTAGCAAGTGAACCAATCCTTAATTTTCTAAAGTGGAACAACCCATTCAATTTTCATGTTGATGCATTAGGTGCAACCATTGGTTCCATTTTAACATAACTAAGATATGATAAGGTAGATCATATTATCTATTTTTTTGGTCATACACATACTTCAGTCGAGTGTAACCATACAATGACTGAGTTTGAAGCACTTGTAATGGTTTATGCACTACAATTTTTTTTTCAATATCTCCTTGATACACCATTTATATTTTTCATAGATCAGAATGCACTATGATATTTGGTGAACAAATTGTTTCTACATAAGCACATATACATGTTGATAGTACTCTTTGAAATAATTTAATTTTTTGTAGTGGTTAAACTTGAAAAGTATAAATATAGATCAGGTAATTTGTTGTGAACCATGACTGGAGAATAAGATACCAACATTGAGGATGGTATACTTGATGCAAAATTATATCAACTTTAGTGCATTTTTGAGGATTTAACTGAGATCCCATCTTTTCTCACTTTGGGAATTGTTCCTTGAGATATGACAACTATGGAAATGAAACAACTAATTATCTATGCTACCCCCTACTAGATAAATAGAAAAAAGCTTTAAAATATAGGACATAATGAAGTCTTGTATATATGTCTCGGATCATGAGTGCTTAATAGTTATATGCAAAGGGCATGAAGGTATTGTAGGTGGACACTATGCATCTAAGGCCACCACACAAACATTTTTATTTTCAAGCCTCTGGTGGCCTAATTTATTTAAGTATGTGAAATAATATTAATAAAATTGTGATGTGTATTAGTACACTAGTGAACCTAATCAAAGAGATGAAATGCCATTGGTTCCTATTATAGTGCATGAACTATTCAAGAAGTGGGTAATTGATTTTGTTAGGCTACTTTATCCTACCATGTGATAGAATAATGCAAGGTAAATTGTCACTATTAAATATCATTTTACATGATGGTCAGATGCAATACCAATAAGTAATTTCATGATAGATAAAATGGTGTGTTTTTTGTGGGAAAACATTATTAACAAATATGGTTGTCTGCTAAGCTTAACTAGTGATCGGGACACATAATTTCTAAATGAGATCATGTGCATTTTATTGGAGGAATTCATGGTGGTACATCAAAAGACTACCCCTTACCACCTCTAGGTGAATGGAACCTTTGAATCCTTCAACAAAATTTTGGGGATAACCTTGACCAAGATTTGTGATGTCAGGTACAAGGATCAAGATGACTGCATCTCTATTTTTATATAGGTATGCCAAACAACATAAAGGATTTTTTATCAATGGAATTTATACTACCTTCTCTTCACATTGCATGCATTAGTTGAATGGATGATCAAGAGTCAATTCATGAGTGGTTAAATGAACTCATGAAACTGGATAAGGAACACATCATCAGCCATTAGAGTTAAAAGTGTTAAAAAGGTTGAATAAAAAGCTTGGCATGATAAACATGTAAAAGAAAATATCTTGCATATGGGTCTGCCAATCCTTTTGTATGACTCCAAATTTGTTAAGCATCTAAGAAAACTCCAAATTCAATTTTTTATATGGGTCTTTATATTTTCCTTGAAATTTTGGTGAGTGGTCCTTTTAAATTTCATTCATTGGATGGGTAACTACTTCCAAGACATTTGAATGGAAGTAGGATCAAGCCCTACTAGATGTAATTTGTTCATGACCCTACTCTATAATAAAATTCTTACCATAATCTTAATTTCTTGTTATTTCTATTTCACTTAGTTTAGGTTCCTTCTAGTTAATACACACTTCTTGTTATGGGCCTTTAGATCTAGTATTAATGTTTACAACCTCATAAGGTCAGTCGGGAGAGATATTTATTTCAAATATTTATGGTAGACATCTAAGTATTCTTGAGGGAGTGCTTTTTTTGACATTTTGTGTATCTTTCATTTCTTATTTAGCTTCTCTAAGTTATTATATTTACATTATAAGGCTTCTTATTCTATATTGTTTCATGTGATAATGACTTAATACATGATTTCCTTTCATGCACATTTATGCCTTAGCATTGTAATGATAAACACTAGTCTCAACAAGTTTGTACCAAAATGTGAAATTTTTTTCACCCTTTTTTATAGGAACATGCATAGATTCTAGTGTGGGGTGGGAGAAGGCTCAAATTGGAAAGGATAGGTGGACACGTGCAAAAGAATTTGACCAAGTTAGATACAAGAGATCAATAGAACAGGGGAGCAAAAAATAAAAAGGATATGTGTTGCGCCCAAGAATTTAAAAGAAGGGAAGAAGGTGTAGGTCACACCTAAATGGGATCACACACAATGATGCTAAAAGTAATTAAAATACCAATAATTGGTGCACCAATTTTTATACACATGCAATTAATGTGTTCATGTAGAATCAACATTGAAGGCTACTTAATTTTATGTCTTTCACCATTAGAGAAATTCAAATTTAGATGGGCATTATTAAGTACTCTCTGCAAGTCATTTTAATCATTGTCATTTTCAACAGATTTGAG
Source organism: Torreya grandis (assembly GCA_037957365.1). NCBI lineage: Eukaryota > Viridiplantae > Streptophyta > Pinopsida > Cupressales > Taxaceae > Torreya > Torreya grandis. The sequence continues at coordinate 428,436 of JARHVA010000870.1, read as the reverse complement.
ACCCCACATAATGTAGTTCTTAGAAGAACTCAAATAAGAAAATTTAGGCAAAGTTTAGAAATATTAAGGTAACTTGAGCATAATAATTTGGAGCACTAAGGATTATGAAGCATTTATAATAAAATTTTAAGAAGAAAGAGTAGGAAAAAAGAATAATTGAACATAATTGTAGTGTAATTCACTATTAAAGTAGTTTGAATCTTAGAGTCGAATTGGAAAATTAGGATTATGATGAGTGAAATTGTTATAAAAGGTCAAAATTAGGGGATTTAGAAGAAATAATTGACCAAGGGCTTACCATCAGGGTTTGGGAACCATAATATTGAAGAAGAGAAAATCCAAAGGGGTGTAGACACCAAAAATCCACATAATATGATTCCAAAGGTCGTAATCCTCTTTACCATCTTAAGAGCCCCTTGGGAGCATCCTCCTTCCAACACCTAACTGAACCCAACCCATAGTTAGTTTGACCTAACTAACATAGCCTAGCCACCTATTTACCTTTAGCCATGATCAATGATGATCAGGCTGAATGGTGACTGTCACTTTGACTGGTGATAGTCAGGTTACACCATCTGAACTTTTAGCATGCAAACTACCACGTTGCTTTTATAAATATATTTTGTCTAAATATTATTTCAAGCCTTTACATGGACAAATTATATTTAGATGGCCTAATTACACCTTCACTTCCACCTCTTTCTTGTGCCTATAAGAGAGGTCTAGGAGGCCAAATCCATTTATAATTGTGATTAAGAGCTTTATGTATCTAGAATCTCTTTTTACAAGTGAATCATATTCAAGCATTTCAATACTCTAGCAACCATACCAAGGAGCCAAATTAGCTCCATCTCTCCATAAAGTTCTCTAAATACCATTACTCTGCTAGAATCATGTCTAACTTCTACAATGAGTAATCTGTCTCAACCATCCATCCAATCAAATTCTGGTAAGACAAGTATTTGTTTTTTGGTATTCACTCATTGTATTTGTATTCCAAAATTAGTCCATCCCTTACCTCTTAAAACTTACCTTTTGAATCCCATCAATCAATGATACTAACCTAGTTCTATTGATAAGAAACTGGTGATGGTTACTTAATCAGTGATGGTTAGTCTTAATTGATAATGGTTAGACAATCGGTGATAGTTCCCCTAACTGGTGATGATCAGCTTGATCGTCGATGATTCATTGTCAGGAAAATTTCTAGCAAGCTCCTTTCACCTACCTACACCCAACCGGATCAAGGTTTTTATGTCCTTGCATATTCATAGACCCTTGCATGATTCTCTAAACCATAGCCCAACCCCTTAGCACTAGTATGAATTAGTTTATCACTAATTTGATCATTTCTAGTCTATTTTCCAAGTAAGAATTCTTGTGTTCAATTTCAATAATATATTTTAATTGATGCAAGTACCTTCTACTATATTTTATAAAATTAATTATTTAAAACATGTAGATTGATAGCACCTAAGGAATCTCCTACTTCTAGGATCTAGCTATCGCTAGGCAATCCACCCAACTATCTGTCTAATAAACAAGTTTACTTTAGTTCTTTTTATCTGCAGGTCTTCCTCCCAAGACAAAGAGGAGATCTTCAATTTTTTTTTTCAATGCACACAAAAATAAATAGGTATTCCTACCACAACCCATATTTTTAGTTTTACTACCTTCTTTTGGATATTAGCAAAAATTGAGTGAAACATTCTGGCATGCCTAATGGGACCTAGAGTCCCTACTCGTATTTTCTTTGCATTTGTATATTCTTATCTCTATATGTGCTCATAATTGAAACTTAAATCTCTTTTGGGCTTAAAATCATCTACATCCATTAATTATTTTTAACATTAGTTCACTTTGAATTAAAGCATAATAATCTTATCATAGTGTCACTTTTGTTGCACACACTAGCCAAACCACTTTCATCAACTAAACATCAAAAGAATTTGAGACAAGGTTTGAATTGGATTTCATCACCTAGTGGTCACCTTACCCTTTCTCGACAATCCTACTTTGAGGTCATTACCAAGGGGATAACCAACTCAGCTCTCTGGTTAAGTATAAACTCTGGATATCAATATATATTGGCTAAACACTTGACACCCCTATCATTGTAGGACTGTGAATTGAGGGGGTAGGCCCCAATACTAAGCCATATATTGATTCTAATATAGATTATTTTGAGCACCTAAACAACTTGAAACTAGCCATAGACTACTTTTATAGTACCTAATTTACAAGCCAACTTCTATCACATATTCTCATAAACTAAGGCATAAGCTAAAAGTGAGATTGATACTAATCTCTAGGCTTAACATACCTTACACTATGTGTTTTGGTTGCCTTGATAATTTTTCTTGTCTTCTTCTTGTTTGAGTGGTGAGTTTATTCTTATTTTCCCTCCCCCTTTCTTGTATATTTATCACTCACCAACAGTGAATAGACCTAGTAGAATAGAACCCATCACTCAAATAAACCTCTTCTACCTCTTCATCTATGGAGTACGTCTCTAAGGTAGAAGAATCACCTCATCCTTTGGGAAGCCCTACTTTTACTTGGGTATTTTATCATGGAGACACATTACCACTTTTTTGGACAACAACTTGATTGCCCTTCAACAATACCTTAACACCTCCCCTCACCATGACCTAGTTTCAACTCTATCTCAAGATCCTCCTTATGGCATACCATCCCACCTTATGGGGATTTTACTATTGCCATGGTCACTACCCAACCTTGAAACACCCAATCATCTTCATCTACTAACCCCTTTGATTCCATATCTAAAAACCAACCTACCTAACCAACCACTACCCTTACACCTTCTGCCCATACCAATGACTCCTCCACCTTAGGAACAACCCTATCATTAACCCAACATGCTCCACTTATTGCTAGAGCACCTATCATCAACACTACCAACCTTCCCTCTGTTAACCCCAACCCATTGGTCAATACCCCTTTACCAAGATTAGGGGTATCTATCCCTTCTACTTCACCAGCTTCTAGCATGAAGGTCAATACCTCTCCTTTATTTACCAACCCAACTAACATTCATGCCCAATCTATAGGGAATCCTTAACATGTACCCATTTCACCCAATCTAGGATACATCCCTAACCGACAAGGGTATGTACCCACTACTCTCCCACCACCACCCTCCTATATTTACATACCACCTACCCAACCTTTAGCATCCACATTCCAAAATGTGACAACCTCTCAACCATCAAATAATTACCAATATGTTACCCAATCTCAATCATAGTATCCACCTTACAAACCTCTTGGTCCAACACCTCAGACCTACCTAATGAAGATGCTCATGGACAAGATGACAAACCTTGAGTCGTCCATTTTTGGGGCTCATAACATCCTATCCTATGATCAGATTTGTAATGAACCTATTCATCTATCTGTTCCTATCAAACCTTACCCTCCTTAATGGGAGCTTCTAAAATTTGCCAAATTTTAGAAGGAGGAACCCCAACAACACCTTAGGGATTTTAGACATGCATGTTACATGATTGATTACTATGATGCCCTTCTCCTCTGAGCCTTCCCCGTGTCTTTATTTGGCCTGGAACTTGACTGGTATAATTCCCTTACCAGGCATTCAATCTTTTCTTTCACCCAACTAGCTTAGGTCTTTTTGGATCACTTTTCCATTAACATTTTCAAGGTCTCTATCACTAATCTCTATCTATTAAACAATTTAACAATGAGTTCATTATCTATTTTATCACCCATTGGAGAAGATTTATTAATTAGCTTTCATTTTCCTTGCCTCAACTTGAAATTATAGAGCTTTTTGCTCGAGCCTGTTGCAAACATATATCTTCTACACTCCGTGTCCAAAGCTTAAGAACTTTTGATGAGGCTTTTACTATGGAATGTAAGCTATAAAACCAGGCCATTGATGAGGGAAAATTTAAGTTAAAAAATAAAAACTCTACCTTCAAGATCAACGAAACCTCTTCTTCCAAACCAGGCAACCAAGCCAACACCGAAACCAAGAGCAAGGGAATTGTGAATGTAATTGTCCTTAAAACTACCCCTACACCCAATGTCAATTAACAAAATTCTCCCTTTACCTTCAAACAAAACACAAAGAACCCAAATCGAAGTAATAAAAAATAGTTCACTTCACTTGGAGAATTTTATGCCTTGATTATAGAGAAATTACTAAAAGCTAACCTCATACAACTTCCCCTTATCAAACCTCCACAATAGTTTGATTCTTCTCATCCAACATCTACTTGGTACAATGAGAATGACCTTTGTGATTTTTATTGTGTAATTGGATATGACATCAGTCGATGTAATACTTTTAATAATGTTGTTTAGAGCCTTATTGACAAGGGAGAACTTGTGTTGGATAATCCCAATGTCCCTCAAAATCAAGCTCTTGATATCTTCAGGAAGCCTTTTCCTAACCATGCCCCTTTTAAAATAGATGACACAAAATTTGAATGCTCTCATGATGCCCACATGGTCAATATGTCCTTGATATGCTATCAATGGGGAACCTACAACCCAATCTACCTGCTTTTCTCCCACTTCACCCACCAAGGTGGTGGAGTCACTTTCCCTTACTTTGAAGGCCCAAACTAAGGAGGTCATTTTTTACGTAGATTCACTCATAGAGGCTTTAAAATCATTAAAAACCCCTTTGAATAACCTATCTAAAAAACCAACCATTCTTAACCCATCATCTCCTCTAACTATAGGACAAACCATAACTATGGACATCATGGTCAGGGGAACAACTTTTTTATAAACACCCCTCACAAAGTAACCACCCAGTCCAAACTTATATCCCTTGTTTGAGGAAATAGATAAGGCTACCAACCCTCCTCCTCAGACCATAGGTGTATCCTTGACACCCACTATCTAAGAGGCTAGACCAATATACAAACCTTTTTTCAAACTCATTCAAAAGTTAGGTATGGTCACAATACCAGACATGGATCAAACCACTTTTTGGAAACACCTAGGGATCCCTTACATAAACAAACCTAAACCTTCTGGCATGCCTTTAACCAACCAACCCAACATTTTTCCACCACCTCTTAAACTGATCAAAACTTCTACCAACCCCTCACCTTCTTAGTCAACCAAAATAGTCACCTCTCCAACAACCACACTATGAACTAAACCTTCCAAAACTCTTAGTGCCTTCTCTACACGAAGCTTGGTTCACCCATCCTTGAAAGTGGAATTAACCTCATCCAAGCCTATACCCAAGCCTCAACCTAAACCAACCAAAGGGGTGAAACCATTGAAGAGCCACATGATTAAGATTCCACCTCCCTCTACCTTACCCTCTATCTTAGGGCCTCATCCCTCAACTTTGCCTAAAAAATAATCTCCTTTTAACATATGCCATCCATTGCTATTATTTACACCAACCCACCTACTATTTGATGCATTGATCCTTCCTAGATTACCAATATCCAGACTATCAACCTTAAACACCCCAAAAACTAGCATACCCAAACCAAAACCATTAACCAAAAACACCACCTTACCCAAACCTTCTCTCACCAAATCCATGGTTACCAACATGCCCATCTTCCCAACTAAAACCATAACCTCTAGACCTTCCCCACCTCTAACAAGATCCTATAGGACCATTCTTCAAATATTATTGAAGACATCTTGCCTCACATTACCTCCTATTAGACCTTTCAATCCTCTTAGTTTGAAGCCAACTTGGTATAATGACCGTCAAATCTATTCCTATCATAGGACACTTAGACATGATACCAAGAATTAAAAATATCTCTAGGACATTATCCATCATCTCTGTGATGAGGGTGATCTTTTACTAGATGAAATTCTATTCAATCCTCTACCAATGCACCCAATAATCATTTACCAACACATTCATAATCCTCCACTCTCACCTCAGAGTGATAGAGAATCTACCCAACCTCCCATCACACCTTCCCCCTCTATCCATACCATTAATGTGGTCACATGATCACATTAAAAGGATAAAGGGAAGGGAAAAGTGTCCATTCCATGGACATACCCCCAAATCATCTTAAACCAAACCCGATCCAAACCTCTATATCTTCAACTAATCCCATAGTTAACATCTTAGGCACCTTTGAGGCTAACCCCTTTGAATCCATCAAAAGGGTCATTCTTAAGGAACATCACCAAACTATAGCTAAGATGAGCCTCTACAAGCTCATTTATGCCTCACCTTGCCATTTTTAGGCCATGATAGAGGCTATGAAAGCTATTGAAGTCAGACCAAGTGACTTCCCACCTATAGAGGCCTTTGTAGGTGCTCTCCAACTCTCCACCCTAATTACCTTGAAGGACTCAAAGATACCCTCTATCTACCCTAAGGATATGAATCTTGCCTCTTCATTACTTCCCACATCAACCAAACATGTGTTAAATGGGTTATGATCAATGGGGGAGCTGACATCAACATCATCTCTTCCCATGCCTATGACCAACTCAAATTATTAGACAATGTCATGTACCGAAGTTCATCTATGCTTTGATCCTTTAACAACACCATGACCACTACCTTGGGAACCTTTGTCTTCCACATTTGGCTTAGACCACACGTGATTACCAAACTTTTCTATGTGGGCAAAGGTGAGTTCCAGTACAATGTTTTATTAGGGAGACCTTGGATCCATGCTATGAGTTACGTCCCTTGTACCCTCCACTGTTGTGTCAAATTTAAGCACGAAGGTCAAATTATTATCATACAAGCTAATCTAAGCTCTTTTGTAGCATGCAACATGACCTACCGACCTAATGACATCCTCCTACCTCTGACCAAACCACCCCAAGTATCTGTCACCAAGTCCTCAACCACATAAAATGAAGCCATTGCTTTCCTACCCACAGGCATCTACTAGTTAGTATATTCTTGTATCAAATACCCACTATTTATCCCTTTAAATCTACCTTTCACTACCTTACCCTTGGAGAATAATGACTCCTTACCCTTGATGCTTTCCATACTCCCTAAGAGTATGGGAAAATCCACCACTAACTAGGTTATGTCCCCAACATTGGAGCCATTACTCCTTTGAGGCCTTCAAGCTATCAAACCCATTTTATCTATAGGGGAATTGACAAGCTACTTGATGTTGCTATGACCCCCTCTTCCCCATAACTATTCACCTCTACATTCTCTTACTTGGATAACCCATACTTGCCAAACTATACCTTCACAGGTGTGCTTGGAAAGGATTTGGTTTAGGATGATACAAGCATGGACCACACACATTGATATCAATTTAGACCTAAAAACCTCATTAAAAGCATGACCTTGGCTTCATTATACCCAATAAGAAGAAATCCAAACAACCTACCACTACCATTATCGAATAAGAGACCCCTTCCTCACTAGCACCACCTCTACTTGAGTATGAGGATAAGGACATTATCCTGCCTAATTTTTTTTATCAACATGATTACCCTTAGTTCCTTGACTTATCAAAAGGAAAGGGTGCTAGTATCCATCTCTTTAATCCATCCTTAACTGGTGAGAGAGGACTCTCCTATCATTAATACTATCTAGTGCCAAGATGATGATTCTATTCTCACCTACCTTGGTGCACCTGATTCCTCCAAAGACCTCAACCATGTTAAATGAATCCAATATATATATTGACATAGGCACTTAGAAAAACCCTCATATTGTAAAATTGGGCCAATATCTTACCCCTAAGGAACGTTAGGGCTTATTTACCTTGTTTTAAGATTGTAACATTGTATTTGCCTGGTCATATGTCAATTTGACTAGTATTAACCTAGCCATTTCCACCCAAAACATTGTAACCAATCATGATTCTGAGCATATCAGATAAAAGCTTCAATGAATGCACCCTCACATAGCCCTTCTTATCAAAGAAGAGATTCAACACCTCCTCTCTGTCAATTTCATTTAACCAATTAATTATCCCTAGTGGGTTTCAAACATCATGCGTATCACTAAAGCCACAGGGGGGCTAGGTATCTATGTGGACATTCATGACCTCAACCTCCCAAAGGATGGCTTTTCTCTATCTAGCATTGACCAAATTTTTGATCTTATAGTAGGCCACGAGATGTTGTCTCTCATGGATAGATTCTCAGGTTATAATCAAATTTTGATTGCCCCTAAAGATCAACACAAAATTGCCTTTATCACCCCATGGTTGAATTTTTGTTATAGGGTCATGCCCTTCAGTCTTAAGAATGCTGGTGCAACCTACCAATGTGATATGACCTACATTTTCAATGATATTATCTACACAATCTTTGAGGACTACATGGATGACCTCAAAAAATACAAAATTCACAAGGACCACTTAGCTATTCTCAAGATTATCTTTAAGAGACTTATCCATTACCATGTCTACCTCAATCCCAAGAAATGTATTTTTGGTGTCTTATCAGGTAAAATCCTTGGCTTCATCATTTACCTTTGGGGAATCAAGGTTAATTCATCCAAGATCAAAGCCATCCTTAAGATGCTACCTTCGACCAACTTTAAGTAACTCTGTAGTTTATAAGGGAAGCTCCAATCCATTCACCATTTCATTTTTCATCTCTCAAATCGATGTCAACCCTTTTATCACCTCTTAAAAAAGGACATCTATTTAAAGTGGAATGTCAATTTTCAAAATTCCTTTGATGTACTCAAAGAGTACATTCTATCTCCACCTATCCTTACACCCCTTAAGGATGACCAACCTTTCTACCTTTATATCTCTACCATTGACCATTCCCTAGGGGCAATGCTTTCCCATCGGGATGAATGACATAAAGAGCAAGCCATCTATTACATAATCTACACCCTTATAGACTGTGAAACTTGATATACTCACATTGAGAGACTATGTTTGGACTTAGTCTTTGTGGCCACAAAAATTTGCCACTACCTTCTTAACCACAATTTTTTTGTCATAACCAATACCAACCTACTCAAGTACATGCATTTCAAGCCATACCAAAACTAATGTATGTCTAAGTGGCTCATGATTTTAGCCAAGTTTGACCTTGAATTCCTCTAACAAAAGTCCATTAAGGGGTAAGTCATTGCTGACTAGCTGGCTGATGCACCCTTACCAAGCAACCAACCTACTCTTAAATTTATAGATGAGTCCATTACAAGCCTATCCCATGCAAATTTTAAAAATCACATAACCATGTTATTTAATGGTTATAAATGTCAACATGGTGGGGGAGCCAGTATCATCCTTATCCCCCTTATTGATGAACCACTTCCTTTATCTTTTAAACTTGACTTTGAATGTACCAACAATGTGGTTGAATATGAAGCCCTAGTAATAGATCTCCAAACCACCTTAGCCTTAGGATTCAGAACAATTAATATCTTTGGTGACTCCCAACTTATGGTCAATCAAGTCAATGGCATCTACTAGTGTAAGAATGAGATTTTACAATTATACATATAGACATAAAACTCTTGACATCATTTGAACACTACCATATTCAAACTACCCCATGATCTACCAACAAGTTTGTCAACACCATGGATTCTCTTACTTCCTAGATCCCATCAACACCATCTGACTCTAAGCTATTAGTCATTGTCCATCACCTCATCGAACCTTCCTATGTCAAGTCAAACACTCCAACCATCTTTAATTTGGAGGAGATCTAGCCTAACCTTTGGTATCAATGCACCTTCAACTACCTGAACCTTAGCATAGTTCTATTTGGGCTCTCTAGGAATGCCCATCAAACATGTATTTAGAGCACCTCCTGTTATACCATTATGAGAGGCATCCTCTGTAAATGTGGTTTTGATGGCCTCTTATTCCATTACCTCTATGGTTTAGAAACCTCTCATGCTATCAAGGAAATGCATGATGGTATCTGTGGGGGTCACTTTAGTGGACTCACTATGGCTAAGTGCATTCTTCACCTAGGCTATTATTGACCTACTCTTAACCAAGACTGTTGTGATTATGTAAAAAAGTGTGTTAAGTATCAACAACATGCTAATTTACATCATGTACCTAGCCATAGCCTTCAAGTTTCCACTAACTTCTGGCCTTTTTCACAATGGGGTATGGACCTTATTAGTGAAATTAACCCCCACTCTTCACAGTGACATAACTCTATCATTACCATGATTGAATATTTCACCAAATGGGTGGAGGCTATTCCTCTTGTCTTGATAAAAGCTAAAAAGGTTATCGAATTTATCACCCATTATATCATTTGCTAGTTTGGTGTTCCCCATAAGATCATAAATGACAATGACAAATCCTTCAAAAACAAACAAATTCAAGGCCTTTATGATGTATTTGGTATAAAACTTAATTTTTCGTCACCCTATCATCCACAAGTAAATGGACAAGCATAGGCTTGTAACTCAATGCCTCAGGTTGGGATTGGCACTTACACATCCCTTTCACCTTATTGGCATACCATACTAGCATCCAAACCCCTATAGGTTCCACACCTTTTTCCCTCATGTTTGGAGTTTAAGCTATGTTACCTCTCGAGGTCCAAATACCCTCTCTTCACATATGTTTTCATGACCTTATTTTAGAAGATGATTACCATCAAAAATGTTTAGCCCAACTTAAGCTACGTGACGAGCGTCATTTGGCTACTCTTTCTCATCTCCATGTCTATCAAGAAAAAATCAAGCAAGCTTATAACAAATACCTGAAGGTGTAAGAATTTAATATTAAAGATCTCATCCTCAAGGAAAATCAACATGTAACTAATATAGAGAAAATTAAAAGGGGAAAATTTGCTTTCAATTAGATTGGACCCTACATCGTAACCCATAATTATAGATTAATAACTTATCATTTATCCTCCCTCTAAGGCAAACTAGAGCTTGAGCCTCTCAATGATTTTCATCTACATCCTTTCTATTGTTAAATAGGGTCACAATCATCATTGGTTTAACTTAAGCTCATCTTTTGAAACCACATTCATTTACCTCTTTTTAGTGGCGACTGACTATAATTGAATCATGTGATTATCCATCACAGTCATAGCTTAATCTTTAAATATGGGTACCATGACTCTACCTATGGCATGATTCTCATGGTACTTCCCATCTCTTTGAGATCGGTTCCCGTGGTCATTGTCACCTACACCTCTTTTCACATACTAAACCTTATTGTGCTCTTAGTCTTGCCTTCATAAAGGTAACCCCTTGAACATGTATAAACAAGTCTATGTCAAGAAAAATCAAACAAAAGCAAAAGCAATATCAAAAGTAAAAAAAAAACAAATCTTGGGTCATTCTTAGCATTCGTAGATCGCTCCCTTGAAGGATGGTTATTGAAAACTTATTCAAAATTACACAAATGTAAGGTGGATTACTCCCTCGAAGGACATCTATCACAAGCATTTAAAATAGGCATGTAAACTTAGAACACTCCCTTAAAGGATGGCTAAGTAACACACTTGTCAAAAGCTAGCAATTTCTTAGAAGCTTCCCGCATCAATCAACTTCCTCAACCACAAGCAAAATAAAAAAAAGTAAAAACCGATAAGCAATAATGAAAGAATTTTGAAAGCTATAATCAGCTCTCATAAAAGTAATAAATCTTGGAAATATATAATTGGATCTCCTCAGTAGACTTCCCTCATCAATCAATCTACACTTTATATATGAGCATAGACTTGCTTACACAATCCTCAAGGAAGCCTATAGAAGAGGCATGCATGGTTACAGTCTCACCCATCCTCCCTCCATATATAATATGCATAGGATTATGAGCTTACTTGATGTAATCTGATCTAGATACCCATTTACCAATGAAATCACGCTAATGTGAAGTATTTGAAAGGCTTATTTTCACTAAGTTGATTTGAATTTTGGTTTCACTTTTTTCCTTACCAATGAAGAAGCATCATGTTTCTTTTCTTATCTTTTATTGGTTCATGTAGATGTACCTCTCATGATTCCTCTCACCATCCTCAACTTTTAGTTTTTTCATTATTTACTTACTTTATGTATTCTCATCACATCTTCAACCATATCCACATTTTATCTCCATGATCATAAACAACAAATATCAAATCAAAATCATAACATTATGAGCTATGTCCATAGACCACATCACCTACATATCTATGATCAAAACACCATGAAAGCACATCATATCATGTCATGCCATAAACATAATCCTATCCGTCTCCCATCAAAACATTATGTCAACATGTATTATATCCTAATTCATTCTCATGAGCATAAACTAAATCAATAATCAAAACATCATGAACAATATCATATGTCATCTACCAATCTATCCATAATATTACCATGATACATCTCATGCAAACCACATCATCATAACCATAACCAAAGCCATGAACAATTACATCATTGTATACCATATAGTGCATCCTATCATATCCATGAACAAAATAAAAGCATCATAACTATCTTTCAAACATCACATGCCTAAGCTACTGAGTCAAACCTCTCATAAAACATATGCACAAAACCATAGACCATCAACCATTAGCATAAACATGAATAACCACATTAAGCATATCAACCATGAACCATAAAAAACATCATTTATAACATCATAAAACATGCATCATCATCATATAAATCATGTCATCATAAATACATATAAAATTATATGAACTCTCTCTCAAAACATGTACATCTTGCAACATTGGCATGTAAGTCTGTATCAAAAATAATGTACACCTATCTATACTAACATATCACCACATATGTAAATCATGCCCCTAGAGCACTTGTACCACTAACACCTACCCCTACACTCCCATATAGTGTTGGCCCCCTGGTATCACTGTGTGGCCCACTATGGAGGCCCACTATCCTAGGGTAGCTATAGATGACCCACTATCCAAACTAGCTTTATACTCCCTGTATCTCATCACCTATGGTAGCTAATCAACACTATCACCTCATAATACAAAAATTCCTCAATTATGGATAAGTATCATAGCCTTAAAACTATTTTTGGTGGTCTTCTATCCATTAGTGCTGGTTTCCCTCTTACTACTACCCTCTATCTAAAAACATCTCTCTCTTACATGACTACCCTAAGGGATGCTTGTGCCTAGTCCCTTTTATCCATAATCACCTGAACCTACCCCTATAAAGTGTCCACTTAACCCTGTAGTATATATATTTATCCTTATCCTATGGTGATCTATGCCTGTGCCTAATCCCACTCCACTGTCATAGCCACCAGCTGTCCTTGTAGTGTGGCCACCTACCCCTATAGTGTGGTGATCTAGGCCTATGCTACAGTGAGTGCTATTACTGCTTAACCATCCCCCTATACCTATGCCCCCATTAGATCTATGTCCATGGCCTACTAGACCTCATCACCCCATCCAAAGTCTACTATGGTGTATCTACCCTGATACCAGGCTACATATCCATCAACAACCCTCACATCATCAATGAGAGCTCTAATTGGTAGCTGCTCATAATCAAGCACAACATCCTATGGTTATGGATCAGGTAACATAAACTCATCCTCTTCCCTTTGATACCCCAAAAATTCAAATAATATCTCCTATGCCAAACTAAACTACCTCCACATGTGATTAAAAGGGATGAGCTCATCCTCACCTTCCCATCTCCCATATATCCACTGGCAGCTTTGAAGCCCTATGATGTGATATCTGAGTCCTGTCCACTAAGGCTACCCAAAATATGGTCTCCATATAACATCTATGACCACCAAAACCTCCAATGCATCTTGAAACCACTCAATATATCTGGCTCTTCCACCTGCCCCTATCATGGTTCCACCTCTCCTCTAATGTAGGAAGCCCAATATGTAATCATTCGGTGGATAACCATCCATTGGTAACCCCAAGGGTCTCAACACCCAAATATGCTTGAATTCCCAGTAATGAAGTACAAATCCAACACTAATCCTATACCACCTATGTAATCAAAATCCTTAGAGCTCCTGGTATATCTTCACTAATAAAATTGGGGCCCATCCAAATATAGTCCTCCCCAATAGCATCTCAACTAAAACATCAAGTAACAAATGTGGAAACTGCCCTCCAACTGAATCAAGTAGCATAAAACTCATCAAAGCCATCATCATCATCATCATCATCATCATCATCATCATCATCATCATCATCATCATCATCATCATCATCATCATCATCATCATCATCATCATCATCATCATCATCATCATCATCATCATCATCATCATCATCATCATCATCATCATCATCATCATAAGCATCTATCCTCATGATCCCTTTGGTATAATGGACCATAACTGAATCCACCTACATGAAAATGCACATGAACCTGATCTATACCATATATTAGATCCATGAAATAGTCTATCTCATTACTCTGTGTGTGGTAGACTAGATCTCCTTGAATCAACAATTATGTGATCTTATGCACATCCTCTGGGATTATGGTGATCTCTCTAATTGGTAGCCAAGTGTTCATTACGAGATCCCATCTCTTGATGAACACGGTAATCATCACAAGATCTCAAGGCGAGTGCTGATAGTGTCTCATCACACCTAATCCAATAGCCTCCATATGCCTCCACTCATCAGTAGTCATGGCATCTTGAACCTTTACAAAGAGCATGGGAACCCAATCCCTCAACTGAATCTACTCATGAGCTTGCAAGCACAACATACACCCAACATGCATACTTAGTTTTCTACCTAAAGCTAAATACTAACTTATACCTTTCTTTTAACCCATTATGATCCACCCCATTACATCTACCCTATATAAATTTTTCCCACACAACCTTATTCCTCTATTCAACCCTCCCCCCATATCTTGCTTTGTCAAAACTACCCCTATGTTTCCCCCCTATGCTTCCAACACTTATCACACACTCATCAACTAGGACCATAATCAACTCGCTAAATAACTATACTCATTAACTATAATTTCACATCTTAAATTATTTTCAACAAACACTTTTAAAATAATTTTCACCCTTTTTAACCAAACCCATCTACCACTAACAATTCCTAGAACCATTGTTAATCCCTTAGGACCCATCATTCTCCTCAGGCCTGATTGATGTTGGTCGAGGTAAACTAGTACCAGTCTTTATCTACACCTAATGATAGAGGGAATCAAACCCGTAACCTCTATATAACCCCATAAAACCTAAAAATCTACTTAATTCCCCTTTCTAAAGTCTTTTTTATCCAATGCTAACCTCAAACACCTATGTTTATCCAATTTCTCTACCAATTTACCTACTTTATGCAAACCCTAGACCTAAGGCAACAAAATCAAAATGCATAGACAAACCCATTCCCCCCTTTTATTTCCTACCTCCAGATGTTATTCAAACCATAAACTCACCTGGCTATCAATTCAAAGCAACACCTACCTTGTTTTGTGATCATTGGCATGGTTGAAGACATCACCCCACAACTTGGCCACCTCCTCATCTACCCTCTATCGACTTGATCCTCACTCAGACAAATGAACCAATCCCAACCTTCCACCTCAGTAACACCAACACAAAAATAGAAAAAAGGCACTATTCACCCAGAGCAAAACTCTAAAAGTTAAATGGTGAAAAATAATTCACCTTTTCACTTTTAACCTTTTAGCTTTTTAGGGTTTTTACCCTAATCATTGATGGTTAGGGTGACTAGTGCCGGTTGACCCATAAAGCAACCTCCAACCATCACCATTTAGGGTGACCTCCCTTTTCATTTTAAAACTTTCTATTCATCCCAACCTTTTCTTGACCCAAATGGGAAGAATTACATTTGGCCTAAAGTTTTTGTTGGATATTATGTCCATGGAACTATGTAGGCAGTGTCCACTTACCTAGTGCACATGGAGTCAGATCAACCACCCCCTTCAACCAAAAACCTCCCATTTGGCCATATCCACCTTGATGTTGGTCATTTTTGACCCAACCCAATAACATATTTTGTGCCAACCATTCTTAGTACTTTTAACTATGCAAACCAATCTTGCTTTGTTGAATATTCATTTTTGTACCACCTAGTGCACAACCAGATCATTGGTGTCTTTTTAGGAGCACTTCTACCTTATATACCCACAACACTTGACCCATTTGTGTTTTCATTGGGAGCACTTCCTTCCCTAGATACCCATGGAAACACTAACCCTTCCTCAAAGACTAATAGGTATATCCAACCACTACTCCTAAATGCGATCATATGATACACTGGTCATTTATCTTCTTAGCACTAACCCTTATTTTTACCAACATTGGCAACTTTAGTATTTATATGATCATGCATATTGCACTTAGTCATATTTTGTGTGCATCTTTGCATTTCAAATGACCAACCATTCTTTTTATCACCTACCTCGTGACCCACCATCTATCCATTATCAAACCCCAACCTGATTCTACCTTATCTCATCAACTCTTAGTTTGAGGGGGAATACTTCCTTTGATACTCAGAGCAATGAGACCTTTAATAAGTGTTAGTTTTTTTTGTTTTATAGATTTTTGATTCAAGCTGCATAATAAAAGGGGCAAATATATACACCAAAAATCTACACACCATGATTTTGAAGGTTGTAGTCCTCTTTACCATCTTAAGACCCCCTTAGGAGCATCTACCTTCCAACCTATAACTTTTCCCAAACCATAGTTATTTTGACCTAACTAAACTAGCCTAACCACTTATTTATCTTTAGCCATGACCAATGATGGTCAAGCTAATTGGTGATGGTCACCCTAACTAACGACGATAAGGTTGCACTACCTAAACTTTTAGCATACATACCACATGCAAACCACCACATTATTTTTCTAAATATAGCTCATCTAAATATTGTTATGAGCCTTTATATGGACAAATTATATTTAAATGACCTAGTTACACTTTCAATTCTACTTCTTACTTGTGCATATAAGATAGAGAGGCCTGGGAGGCCAAATCTATCTACAATTATGATCAAGAGCTTTATGTATCTAGAATCTTTTTTTTCAAGTCAATCATCTTCAAGCATTTTAGCAATCTAACAAACATACTAGGGAGATATCTTGCCTCCATCTCTCCATCAAGTTTTCCAAATACCGTTACTCTACCAAAATCATGAATAACTTCTACAACAAGTAAGCCATCTCAACCATCCATCCAATAGAATTCTAGTAAGACAAATATTTATTTTTTGGTATTCTTTCATTGTATTTGTATTCCAAAATTAGTATGGCCCTTAATCACCTCTCAAAACTTACATTTTTAATCTCATCATCAACAACACCAACCCAGATCCATTGATAGGCAACTGATGATAGTTACTTAACTAGTGATAGTTAGTCTCAACCAGTGATAGTTCCCCCAACTGGTGATGGTCACCTTGATCATTGATGGTTCACTCTCAAGAAAATTTCTAGCAAGCTCCTTTTACCTACCTGCACCCAACCAAATCTAATTTTTTGTGTCCTTGCCTAGTCACAGACCCTTCCCTGATTTTCTAAACCATACCCCAACCCCTTAACACTAGTATTAATTAGTTTATCTCTAATTTGATCATTTATAGTCTATTTTTCAAGCAAACATTCTTATATTTAATTTTAGTGATCTTCTTTAAATGATGCAAGTACCTTATACTCTATTTTATAAACTTAATCACTTAAAATGTGTGGATTGATAGCCCCTAAGGAAGCTCCCACTTCTTAGATCTAGGTATCGCTAGGTAATCCACCCAAGTATCTGTCTAACGAACAAGTTTGCTTTAGTGTTTTCTTATCTATAGGTCTTCCTCCTAAGACAAAGAGGATCTCTTCATAATCTTCTAATTCAACACATGCATAAACAAACATGTATTCCTACCATAACCCATATTTTTAGTTTTACTATCTTCTTCTAGATAATAGTGAAATTTGAGTGAAATAGGGGGTTATGGGTCAAAATATTTTAGGTAGCCAAAAACACATAATAGTGACCAACTCAGTGCCGTTAAATAAGTTACCCTATAGGAACTAGAAGGAAGGGTTGAAGAAGTGCTATCAAATATTGCAGAAAAGTGATATCTAGAGAGTTGTATGCATGAGGAGATCTAGGAATCAAAGTTCACATAATATAAGGTTGAAGATTGTAATCATTGAGGGGAAAAAATGAAATTGACCTAAAAACTGATTACATAGTATAAAATAGAAAGGTGGTTATTGATGGCACTTTTATTTGATGAAAGTATCAAGTTGGCACTACAAAAAAACAATACGTTATAGTTGTTTGAGCTATTGTATTTTGGAAAACTAGAGAACTTGGTGTGGTTTCTACTATCCCATCTTCATAAGGATAGATTCTACTTCATGGGCCATAAAATGAAGCTATCCCTTAAGCACATAATTAATTCTACCAAATTACTTCACTTTAGTGAGAATATAAAGGTTGCCTTGGTCAACACTATGGAATTAGAGAGGGTGGCACAATTGTTAATTTTTTTTAAAAATAAGTTCACCTTCCCTATTGAGAAGATCAAGGACCGTATGACTTGGGTTGCTACAAGATTATTCAATACCAAGCTAGGAGGAGTTAGAAGCTAGGACAATATTAATAAGTGATGCTTGAATGTTGCATTGAATGGGCACAAGTGGAGTACAATATAATATATGAAAATTTATTGTTGATTCAATAATTAAGAGAAAAAAAAAGTCACATCACATTGGTGAGACTTTCAGATGGGACACAATATTAAGTTTATTAGTATTATATGAATCAGGATCCCTGATGGCTATTGCAAAACCACATATATTTTCCACTGGGAGATAAGTTTCTAGCTAAGAGATATTGCAAACATTTATCCCTCTAGCCATATAATGAAAAATATAGGTTCAAAATGGATAGATGGTTATATAATATGATTACAACATTTTGGGATGAATGACACATCCCAAGGGCACTACCAAAGTTTTATATGGGATATGCATAGTTTGCAATCATGTAACATCATTCCCTTTATAAATTTAGACTCACATCTGGTAACATGTCTAAATGGCTTAGGTTATCATATGGATTTTTTATGTGTTATTTTTTAAATGTTGTTGAAAGGGTGCCCAATACATTGAAGACAAAAGTGGATATTGTGCAAATTTATGGGGATATGATGCTTCTAAGAATAATTTATGTTTACCTTGGGAAGACAAAATTGAAGGATGAAATCAAGTCTGATGATTATTAAACTACAATTGATACCAAAATAATGGAATCCATGGTAGGATTTATGTGCAAAATATTCTTTGAATTTAAACCTAAGAATAAGAATAAGAAGGATGCATGGGAACAAGTGGAGAAAGTTATGAAAGTAGACACAATTGTGGGAGCACTAAGGAGAATAATTGGGGGTGAAAGATTCATCTAGAATGACAGTAAAGGGGGAAAATAAGAGGAAAAACATAGTGCTATAATATATTGAAGAAGGCTTCAAATGCACATACTCATATGAGGAAGATAGCATGCCACTTTCAAATAATAAGTTGCACATACATTTGCAAAGGCCATCCCCTCAAAAGACACCTCTATAACCCCAACTTGTGTCATTTACCAAGCTACCAACACCAACACCAACTCCATCTCCATTACAAATAGTTGCCTCTGATTTCACCTCAAAAGGAGGCTACATGAATTTCATCTACACTAAATATTCTCATGCCTCCATTAGTTGAGGATAAACCTAAGGCATAAAAAGAAGAAAGAACTCAAGTGCAATCCCCTAGAAATGTTGTACCTAAGGAGGTCTAAGAAGAAGACACTAGCGCTAATATAATACATGTACAAACCATTGAAAAAACATTAGATGCAATATTTAAGGCTACTTTATAAGCGTAGGTTAAAATGGAAGCAATATTTTATGAAGGTGATAATAAAAAATAAAATGAATTGGAAAAGGTAGTGCAAGAAAATCTAGAACTTACGGTTGAGATGACTAATGGAGAAGGGCTTGAGGGAAGTACACAACAAATTGGTGAAATAGAAAATTAACCCTATACTTCCTAATCATAAAAATATGATTACCTAGCTGAAGATAACTTTGATGGTGAAGACTTAATTAACAGAGAGATGATCCAAATAAAATAAGAAGAAAAAGACATATATTTATGGATCACTATGAGTGGAGAGATGTCAACCATGAACACTCAAAGGCATATGCCATTTATGTTTGATATGAATTTGGAAGATCTTATGTTTGAAGTCTTTGTTGGATCCCTCCAAGAACAAGTTCCATTCATTAAAGGATGAGTGAAAAATAGTATATGTTGATCCAACTAAGTTAAAACAAGTTGAGACTAGGAGTGTACTAATAAAAATGGTCACATAGGTAATTCAATAAAATACCATTACTAGTGCCACCATTAGAAGACAAAATAAATACTTGGCAAAGGATGAGAATAAAATCAGGTAAGCATAGTAGAAAATGACCATAATGGAATTGAAAAATATTAAGGCTCTACGAACGCATCATGAAATTTGACACAAGCTTTATAGATAGGGATAACTTGGAATGGGTTAAATAAATTGATAAACTAATCCTCATGGTGGATTAGATACTGAAAAAAGGGAAGAACACATAATAAACCTATCAAGTCAATAAATAAAATTTAAAATATAAAATCATTGAAAAATTTCAAGGATGTGAGTAGCTATTAAATGACTTTGTTATCTAGTAACAAGAGATGAAAAAGCCTTTCTAAAATTTTCACACCAAACATCAATAATCAACATGCAATTATTTGTGGAGAAGTAAAAGGAATAGGAATTAAAAACACAAGTGTATCAAAAGAGAGAAAATTTTGAGTGACATAACTCCACCAGGTATTTCAATAAGTGGGGAGCCAAATATGGGAGAAGCAAAAAGGGTTGGAAGAAAAATTCAAGATTATACAACACCAATTAATAGATGAGCAAAGTGCAATGGTATAAGTAGTTAAGTAGAATATTGAAAAACTATATCCCTCAAAATAAAGGCCATATATCTTCAAGGAAAACCTCCTGTGCTAAATATTTTAACCATATAAGTGGTTACAATAACATAATCAATCCAAGTGGTGCTTCCAAAATGGAATAATTTTGAGGAAAAAATAAAAAGGGATGGACCTAAAATTTTGGCCATTGTAAAAGTGATTATAGCACTGCTTAAGAGTGTATAATGAGTTTAGTCTAGGGTGATGTTGGCCCCTATTTTAGTGTAAGTATATCCACACACCCATTTAATAGAGAAAGAAAGCAATGTGTAGACCATAATCTTTTTGAGAGAGAAATAGTGGATAATTGGAACCTAAGAGCGAAAAAAGTTTTTCCAAACATAATGAAAATGTAGGCAAGTGACATGTGATGAGGATGTTGTGTCGACATACTTGAATACCCAAGAGTGTTCAACCAAATATTGATGAAGTCATGTGTTATTCCTTGAATGACATATTGGTTAGTGAAAAATAGGGAACACGAGGATTGGGGAAGAGGTTGTGTATTTTATGAAGGAAAAAGAGTGGAACTACAAGTGAGATTAGAGTGATTTAATTGGAAGAAATTAAGATAATTTGGAATGGATCTAGTGCATCATGGCATAGATATAGGAAATAGTCTATTTCAGGAGATTAGTTGTAAAAAACTTTAGGGTTATTAAATATAGAAAACATTTTTGAATCTTTGGGAGTGTATATTAAAGAATTATAACAAAACATATGGTGCTTGAGATTATAAAACCCCATATTATTTTAGTAGAATGAGATATATAATATATAATAGAACTAGTATTGTTGTGATGATGAAGTGTTGAGTCAAGAGTAATTAGGTAATCATATAGTTGTAATAACTAGAATAGATGTAAGAGTTCTTTTTCTAACCCTGTAAAAGTGATCAAAGAATGCAAATTTTCCATTAATCATCAAATATTATTTTGTTTATACAATGACATGTAGTAGTTGATATCCTCTCTTTTAGTGTGTTTTTTTTTTTACATAATACTTAATCATGAGTCTATGGCGGGGCAGGGGGGGGGTCTTTAATTAACCCCTTCTTCTAAGTAATGATTTTCACCTACCATAGTGTTGACATCAACATACCCCCATTTTTGAAAAATGAGGACCCTTGTTCAATTTTGCAAATTATGTTATTAATTAACATTGAAATGTATCAAAATGCATTATTGAATACCATATTTTGTTTCAACTTCCATTGGCATGTTAAGTATGATATTTGATTTCATCTAATATTGCTAATGTTTGATTTTAGTTCCATATTATAGGGTTAATGGAGTTCCATTGGAATGAACATTGTTCAAGGTTTTATGCTTTAAATGATAGATTAACCCTCTTGGACTAAGCCTTTATTCTTTGGTCAATTAATTGAATTTATGTCTAAATAGTGTTAAAGACCTTAGTCTAAATGTTTTAGCCTAAGTCCCTTTTGAAATAGATTCAAATTTACATGAGATCAAATTGATGTGAGAACATGTTCTTATATTTTAAAACTTATTCTAAATTTTATATTAAAGTTTTAATCATGTTTATTAACATAATTAAAACCTTAGTCTAAAGTTTTATATTAAGTCTATACATATATCTCTAAAGCTTATGTCTTTAGTTTTATATCCACAGGTACTGATCAAACATAAAGATGCCAAGTGGCAAGATCTCAGAACTTAAATAGAATATCGATGGTGCATGGGTGTTCACTTGAGTCAATAAGTCAATCTAGGAGATCAATGATCCATGCTTAATCATGCAATAGAGATATAACAATTAGTGAAGAGTTGAAAAGTTAAATCGAAGGGGCATGAGAGTGACAAGTTTCATAATCTCAGTGAGTGATCAAACAAATTGATGGTTTGAATTTGAACTTATGTATAAAGAAAAGAATCAATGATAAACATTTGATTATACTTGAAATAGATCAATAATGTGAATGAAGGTGGAATTTTCAAAGGGCCCAGATCAAATATAGTGGTGACACATGTCACAATCATAATGGATTAGATAGAAATCAATGAATAATGTTCAAGATTCTAGATCAAGATTATTAGCATGGAGCGGGTCAACAATTTAATAGGCCCAAATCAAATGAGAGGCTACCATGTGGTAAAAAGGCATTAAGCGATGGAGTGTGTTTTCAAGGTTCATAAAGAGCCCATGGAGCTACCAAGTGGCAAACTCTTGGGAAATCAAATGGAAGGTCAACAACTTGTGATGAATTCAAGGCCAAAATACTTTTTAAGATATCAACGGTGTAAATTGATCGAGCTCTAAGATTTCACAAGATAATGACATGTGTTCAAAAAGTGACATATGACCATATTTTAAATAAATGAATAACATGACATGGTAATGCCACATAAGTAAAACATGTCACATTAGGAGATCTTGTGGGCCTAACACATGAAAGGTATAAATGTGCAAATCAAATGCAATCTAAGTCATAAAAGCTCATTGTTCAAACTAGATGACTACCATTAAATCCCTACATAAACCTTCAAGAAAGCCCTAGAGTATACAAATTACCCTAAATTATCTCTAGAATAATTGTAATTAAACTAAAATATTTGGATTATCATCCCTAATTGGATAATTCAATCATGATTATATCTATGGTGACCCATAAGCATGTTTTAAAGCAAGATGTGGAGCTATATTTGACATCAAATGTAGAAGGTCATGTGTTCAAGGACATAGAGTTTATTGTTGATGCTTTAAACACAAGGGATAACAACTGGTCTAGATTGTTCTGAATAATTGAGAACTAGTCAATTATCACCAAGGAAGAAGAAAATATCATCTCTATAAGGAGACTATATGATGACATTGTAGCAAAACAAATAATTGGTCTAAAATACATAGCTAGAAAAAAAGAGGTACTCTATTGCATTGATAGTCTTTCTCCTATTTTTAAGGAAGCTAAGATAGATAGGGGCATGTTAATTAATGAACACAATCATAGGAAAGTGGCTTACATTTATACTATTTCATTTGAGTCTTATTACAAACTACCCAAGCTCCAAATTGACCTAGCTTCTATCAATTCTTGGGTTTAAAAACATAATTTGATAGACACCCTAGCTATGTGGTTAGAATTTGGAAACTAGGTCTTTTTAGACCTTAATAAGAACATCCCTATCAGTCAGTTTAGACCTAGAATTAGGATGATATTGATAATGTTGAATAAGTTGTGTGGATGTGAAACCACCACATATGTTGATCCAATATGGGTACCCATGGTTTAATTCATTATTGAAAGGGGAATTGTCTCTTTATTAGATGAAATAATCAGTATTTTCCTAAGTAGACAAATATATGCAATCAGACATAAGAAGAAGAAAGATTTTTACATGATGTCTTATCTATTGGATGCCCTATGTGCAACAAAAAAAATCCCAAACCATAGGTAATGGTCTCCAAATGGAACCCAGACAGTTTCTTAATATTATTCCATGTTGCACATCTTTAAGTATAGAGATCCCATTCAATTTATTTATGACTGTGTCTACCTTACAATGAGTGAGGCCATAATTGGTATTCCCATGAAGAGAGTCAGCCCTTTAATTAAGAAGTCTATTGAAGCTATGGGAGATATATGGTTGTACCTAGATTGTATTGTCATAAGGATTGAGGGAACTCAAAATTTTCCTCTCAAGTTGCCAGTCCATGTCACTGAGAAGCTAGTAGAGCAAGAGGTGGCCTACCAGTTATTCTATGGTGTAGATGACCTTTTCAAACCAAAATAAAGGGAATTCTTCATAGCTTTCCTATGAAAATTATTAATACTACATTCATACAATGGGATCACATTGAGGCAACATCAAAGCTCAGATCATCTTTCAATTAATAAATAGATGAACTTAGACATGGGACCCTAATGGAAGGGTTAAAGAGCATTTAAAACTCAAAGGGATTCTGAATGTGCCCTATGAATATGAGCCTGAGGCCTTTGATCCTATATACACAAAGGCATATACCTAATTTTAATTTTCTATAAGATTGAGAGAACACAACCTAAGACTTGAGTCTAGACTATAGAGAAATCAAAAGGTGGATGATAGGTAGTAGTTGGGCCCCAAACAATATCATTTATTAGTTGGTGAATCTTCTAACTTCCATTAGCTAGAGCACAAGCAAAACATAGGCTAGAAGAAAGAAATCTAGATGAAATCCCCTCAATTTCATTAACCCCTAAATCATCCAAGATAATAGATCATGATCTACCTTTAAATGAGTTTCATATGATAGCCATAGATCCTCAAGGGTTTGTTGAGGATGTATTGATTATAATATCTGATGACATACATAGATTTAGATGAAGAAGATAAAATAAGTGTTGAGAAAACTAAATACGACAAAGGGAAATATTTGGACTTAGTAGCTATTGACCCTCCCAAGAGGAAAGTTGAGATATCCATTGTCTCAAGGACAAAGAGACCTAAAGTGACTATCACTACTCCTTTAAGTGAAGTCAATATGTTAAGTGAAGAGAATATATTGTATGTTCCACCCATTCTCAAGTGGTTCTTGTATGAATCTAAATTAGAGAAGCTACCTACTTACCATCCATGGGTTATGGTGAAATCCACTAATATCTATATGGAGTAAGAAATTAAACCATGGATAGTCACTTTATAAGAAGAGGAAATGAGAAGATTGGATACTCCAAGCCATTCAATAGACCAATCACAAATGGAGGTCCCAATACCACATGTGACCCAATCTTGAGTTGGAGTCAAGTTTGATCTAGAGATTGCTGGCTTGCAAGGAGTGATAGAGAAAAGGGTCATGGTAGGGGGTGAAGAAATTGTGTATCAAAAGGTGGAGCCATTGACTAGTTTGACTCATAAGCAAGGACATAGGCCTAGTGAAGATCCTATTTTTGAGGAAGATGTTCTTGAATTAGCTTACACATAGTCAGAACAATTGTAAGATGCCATCAAAGGGCTAAAGCAACAACATAAAAACTTATAGGAGTAATTTTATCTATTCTAAGAGATATGATTAACCAGTTTGAGGCAAACATGTATGATTTATTCAACTCCTTGAAGGAAATAAAGTCCAGGTAGAATATGGTGTACGAATAGGGTACCTTGGTTGTAATCCATGCTAGCCAATGGAAAGCTTCGAACAATAAAGTGAAGGGTTTGATAAATGTTTTGATAGAGGACCAAATTCTAGGGTTTAAGATAGTCAACGTAGCCCACTTGAATATGGCTATGGATATATTGATATAGCAGATCAAAGATTTGAACAAATGGTCTAAGGAAATGGGAGATCTTTCTAATGGTCTCAAGCAATTATAAAATATGATGATGCACATATTGGGGAGCCTAATCAAAGATCCAACTACCATCAATTCCATTTGTTTGATCATAAATGAGAAATTCAAGCAAAGGGCTACTCAGTTCATGCAAGAAGTGAAGAATCAAAGCCAAGGTAAAATAGGGGTAGACAACAAAAGGATCTTGGACATGATCATATCTATAGAAGAGAAGATTAGTGATGCTAAAAGCATCAAGGAAGTATTGGATAGAGTTGACAAAGACTTTAAAGGCCTACCTGATCAATAAGAACAACTTTTCATGGACTCCATCATCAACCCCAAGCTGATTGATGGTCAACATATCAAAGTAATAAAGATCCTGTAACAAAGACAAGGGACTGCAACAACAAAGGAGTTTCAAATTCAAATCTATTAAATTGGAATATTCTCTTGTATAGGAATATGTAAATCATTTAAAAAATGAACATTCTTTTTGTAAAATCATGTGCATCTTGTAAAGCATATCACTTATAGGTTAGTCCATTTAGAAAGTGTCCAGTTTTAAAACGTTGTAAAAGGATGGTTGTCCATGAAACTTGTATAATTATAATTTGACATGATTGACCAACATACCTCCTTAGTATTATATAAAAGGGGTATTGCCATTTGTAAAAAGGAAGGAGTTTTTGAGTAAATTTTTTTTGTAAACTTGGACCAATTAATACAAATAAGGAATTATGTAAAGATTGTCCAACATTTGTTTGTGTGATTATTATTATGGCTACTTCCTCAATTAACTAGTCTGATGTTTCGATTTGAATGAATTTTGTGGATTTTAGATGTGCATATTTAAGTGTAGAGTTCTCAATTTATGTTTATGCTAGATTGATTGAAAAATTTTAAATTCATTTCTTTTTTTTTGCTTTTTCTTGCAAATGTGCTAATGTAATTTGCTTGTAGGAGTAAATATTTAAATTGAATATGGTTTTTTATTTGCATTATTTCAACTATACTTAGACCTTTTCCTTATATATGATAGGATTTGAGATTTAGTTATTTCACGTCATATATTAGTTTGAGTGTATATTTGGATTAAATTTAAACTTTGTCATAATGTCTAGATTGAAGATAAATATCTTTCTTCTTTGCCCTACCATTCTTTTTGCTCTTTTTTTAATCAAATCACTATAGCTTAGTTTTGATTATGATTATACATGAAATATTAAACTTTAGACTTTAGGTTTTGATCCTAATTCACTCTACTTAGTTCAGACTACTTTCATGATCATAAATAGGCTTTAACACCACAATTTCTCCCAACAACCATTTACATTTTCAATTATGAAACAGTCATTAGATTTGTCGCTACTCCACCAAAGATATTAAGGATATCAAAACTAGCAACTCATGTAATGGATTCTTTGAATCCGTAAATGAGAAGTGTTTCTTAAACACTATTGAAACCCTATGATGCATTTCTCATGATCAACAGGAGTGAAAATTAGCACTAGAAGGAGAGCCTTAGATAAAGCATTGCAAATTTGTAGTATCTTTGCTAATTTTGGTGAATTTTGTTCAAAGATCAGTGAATTCTTTTCATATTTGTATTTTTATTAGCTCAATTGTGTAAAGATAGTTGATATTCTTGGTTTTAGATCAATCTTTAGGCTTATTTAGCTAAATATTGATATTATTTGAAGATTCATGAGAAATTATTGCAAAGGTAGTTTAAGCTTTGTAAATCTTCCACGTTTGAGGTTAGTGATAGCAATTTTGTTTAAATATTGGTTGATTATTTCCAAATTTAGGTTTATTTGAACTTAGAAGTGTAAATATCATTCATATATATCACTTTAGATACATCTTTAAGCTAATTCAGTTAAAAATATTTGTTATTTGCAAAGATAAGGTTTATACATCATATTTTGAACAAGATTCAAAGTTTACAAGCTGGAACTACCAAGAATCAAGACTAGGTCATGGTCTAAATCAAGATTACCTCTCCTTTCATTAGAATTTCATAGGAAAGCAAGAGTAGATAAAGGTAAGCAAAGGGTTTCTAAATTGCAACCCACTTCACCTGTTTGTGGTGCTCCTATGTTCAACCCTTATCAAGGTATGGCTTGGTTAGGTGGATCTTCCATCAATGTGCCTAGTTAGGCACATGACTTACCTAGAAATCATGAGATATATTTTCCATATTTTAGTCTTAATGGTGTGGATACTATTGAAGAACATCTCAAATCTTTTAAAGCTACTTTAAGATTATTGAATGTGGTTCATGAAGATGTTGAATGTAGATTGTTTCCTTTTAATTTTAAAGGTACATCATATTATTGGTTTCTCAACCTTCTTGAGAATTACATCACCAGTTGGAATGATTTTAACAATATATTCATTGATCAATTTGAAATAATTACCAATCCTTGTATCCTTTATCAACAATTCACCACTGTGAAAAGAGATTTGAGTGAAACCATTATAGCTTTTAATGATAGGTTCCAGAAGATGTTTAATATAACCATAGATACTTATAGACCTGATGAAGCTTTATCTTTAGAAATTTATAAGGATTATTTAGATCTAATGACTTCTATGTTTTTGAAAAGGTCTGTTAGAGTTATAAACCCATTAGGCTTGGCCTATGCTAAAGCTATAATAATCAATGATCAAATGCAACCTCAAGGTCAACTAGATTATGCCATTCCCAATGTCAATCCTAATCTACCTATGCTAAATATCATTCCCAATGAAAATCAAAACATGCCTACTTTAAATCAAACAACAGTGTTGAACCAATTACCTTTGAGTCATGCTCATCTTGGTCAGACCCTGGGATTCTTGAATAACACTATAAATGGATTTCATCCAAAAGATTAAAGAGCTTTGGTTCCCACAACTAGTAGTATTACTCAAATTCACAATTTAGAGTTACCTAATAGTGAGAATGACTCCATAATCAAAATGGTTCAAAAATTGACCACTGATTTTCTTTATTTGCAAAAACAAATAGGTAACACTGGGAAAACTTCCAACAAGAATTATTATTATCAAAGGTTCAATAGACCTATAAATAGGTTTCATAATGGCAAAAATTACAATAATAATAATGAGTCATCTACAAATAAGAACAATATTGAGATAAACATATGTGATGTAGCCTTAACTAAATATTATAGGGTTCATAACACTTCAAAGCATGGTGAATTGGATTGTATTGAATTTTGTAATGATTTTGAGTTATTTTAAGATGAGTTAGATATATTTGAGGGTGGACCTAACAAAGATAATACTATAGGTACATTTAGTTCTTCAAAGTCATCTAAATCTGTTGACACAAATCTCATGGTGGAGACATTTGATTTTCCTTTTTAAGATGAGAATGAGCCTAAGGATACTCCAAAGGAGATTCATGCTTTTTAGTAGTATCTAAAGAGTACTTATCTAGTGAGGAATAGAGATTAGAATCAGCCATTGACAACTTCAACTCCACCAAACAATGTTGATACTCCTCCAGATCCTCATGTTGACAACAATCCAAAGCCTCCAAAGGGAAGTACCTCTAAAAGCAATGCTGATACATCTAGTTCTTCTACTAGGAGTGGATATAATATAGTTGAGGATATGAAAAAGATTAAAGCTAATATCACTTATATGGATTAACTCAAATTACTAAATAAAGAGACTTATTACTTGAATCTTTATCCAAAAAGGCTAGTAAATTGCAAAAGGCTACAAATGCCAATGTAGTAATGTACAAGAACAAAGTAAAGGTTACACCCTTATTATTAACAATTAGATTTTTTGGTAAAAACTTGCATAATTATTTGTTAGATTTAGGTGATTCTACCAGTATCATGCCAAAAGGTATTTGTGAAAAACTTGGTTTAACTCCAATTAAGTCTAATAAAGTAGTCACTCAATTAGATAAATCAAGAGTTAAAGTAATTGGAGAATTGTTGAATGTTCATATGCAGCTTGCTATGAAGTGAAGGATACAGCAATTCATAGACATTATTTTGTGGACATACCAAATGCTTATGGAATGCTGCTAAGTAGAGATTGGACTAAGTCTTTAAATGGATACATATCCATTGACTATTCTCATATGTGGCTTCCATGGAAGGGAGTTCCCAATCAAATCCAGATTGAAAGAGAGCCAAATATGAAACACATGATCATCAAATATAATGTAGCAAATGAAAAGGTCAACATGGTTAATTCTGAGTTAGGATTTTATACTCTTGACACATCTAAGGTATGTGACTCTAAATATTTTCATGGTATGCCTAGAATGTGTAAATGGTATTTTGATGGTTCTAGATGTAAATATGGTTCTATAGTTGGAATAGTTATAATAAATACCATTGGGAAGGAATTTAATTCTTTTTACAAACTTCAGTTTCCTTACACTAATAATTTGATAGAGTATCAAGCTTTAATCTTAGGATTGTAATTTGCCATTAAACATAATGTCAAAGAATTGCTAATGAATGGTGATTCTGAACTAGTACTTAATCAAGTTAGAAGTAAGTACCAATGGAAATTATCTTACCTTAAGAATTACAAGTTTTGAGTGTGGGACTTGATAGAATAATTTGATGCCTTTAACATGATTTCAATTCCTAGAGAAGAGAACAAGCGTACTGATGAACTAGCCTTAACTGCAACTGATCTTATGCCAAACCAAGATTCTAAACTAGAAAACCTTAGCATTGAGTTAGTTTTATGTCCCTCATTTTCTAATAATGTCAACCATTTGCAAGTATTTAATGATGATCAACAAATCATAGACTTTATGAATAAATTACGAGTATTTGAGTCTCACATCATTGATGAGGTCAATAAAAATTCTCTTGATGAAGACAAATTTGATGACAAGATTATTAAATTGAATGTCAAAAAAATTCCTAAAGGCATGATTACCTTAAAAAGACTATTTAATCAAGACAAACTAGCTGAATTTGTAAAAGTTCCTAAGTGAGTGGGAAAGATTAGAATATTATTGATCTAGGAAGCCAATGTCAACCTCAACTGGTAAATATTGGTACAACTTGTACAAATGAAGAATTGAGAAAGGATAAAGAGTTTCTAACCAAATAAAAAGATGTTATAGCATGGTCCTATGAAGACTTAAAGATATTTGATCCTAGAGTCATTACCCATACCATTCCATTAAAAGAAGCTTGTACACCTTTCAAAATAATGTAAAGGCCAGTCAACCCTATTTTATAACCATTGATCTATAAAGAGGTCAAGAAGCTATTGGATGGAAAAATAGTTTTCCCCATTAGACATTCTACTTGGGTAACTAACTTAGTACCAGTTAGAAAGAAAAATGGAGAAATTAGATTTGCATAGACTTTAGAAATTTGAATAGAGTTTTTGAAAAGGATAATTACCCTTTACCTTCCCTTGACCAGGTCATTCAAATTATTAGTGTTTCTGCTATGATGTTTTTTCTTGATGGATTTTTAAGTTATAATCAAGTACTTATGAACAAGGATGAAAAAATGAAGACTACATTTACTACTAAGTGGGGCACTTTTGCCTACAAAAGAATGGATTTTGGGCTAATAAGTGTAGGAGAAAATTTTCAAAGAGATATGGACCATGCATTCCAAGGTATCATAGGTAAATGCATTATTATATATATGGATGATCTATGTTTTTTGAAAATAGGAAAGATCACATCATGCATTTACATCAGGTATTTGAATGCTATAGAAGGTATGAAATTTCCCTCAATCCTAAGAAAAGCATTTTTTGTGCTACAGAAGGTAAGTTACTAGGACATGTTATAACCAAAGATGTCATTTATATAGATCTTGATAGAGATGATGCCATATCCAAAATAGAACCCCCTAACAATAGAAAGGAATTAAAGTCTTTCTTTGGCAAAATCAATTTTGTGAGAAAGTTCATTTCTAGTTTTGTAGAGATTATAAAACCACTTAATGACATGTTGAATAAGGATGCCAAGGTCATATGGAATGAAGAGACAAATAAAGCCTTTAAGGACATTAAAGAAGCAATTGGATTGGCACCGGTGTTGATAAGTCTTGATTTTACAAAAGATTTTTATCTTTATTCTTTTGATTCAAAACACATGATAGCTATTGTTTTAACTCAAAAAATAGATAATTGTGACCATCCTATTGCATTTATGAGCACTAATTTTAAGAATGTTGAGTTAAACTATTCTCTTATCGACAAACAAGCATGTGCTTTAGTTAAGGTCATTAAGAAATTTAGACACTATATTCTTAGGAATAAAGTACATGCAATATTGGTAGACCTTGCCACTAAACTCATGCTTAGTCAATATGAACTAAGAGAGAGAAGAGGTAAATGGATGCCTATACTCCAAGAGTATGAGATTGAAATAAAAATTACCAAATTGGTAAGATGTCAAAGATTTATTTAATTAATTGCCAATACTAATTCTAAAGTGAGTGTCATACAAGTTGATCAACAATGATTCCAACCAAATGATTGGTATGATGATATTATTCATCTTTTAATCAATGGTTTTTATCCTATAAGATTGAGTAGATAGAAAAGAAGAGATTTGAGGCTCAAGGTAGCACATTTCTTGATCATTTAGGAAGAATTATGAAGGCATATACTTGAGATGTGTCTCAAAGGAAGAAGCAACTGAGATTTTGAGTACTTTTCATGAAAATATTGGAAGTAGACACCCTTTTGGAAAAACAATAGCTCATAAGATATTGAGGGTAGTATATTATTGTCCCACCATCTTCAAGGATGCACATAAACATGTTAGAGAGTGTTATCAATGTCATATCTTCAACACCAAGGAACTGGAAGTAGCTATGCCATTGAAGCCTGTTATGATTGATAAACCTTTTACTCAATGGGGATTGGACCTTGTGGGGGTGGTTAACTCTAATTCTTCATATAGACATAAATATGTTCTTACTGCTACTGATTACTACACAAGATGGATAACGGTAGTGACAACCAAACAATGTAGAATTGAAGATGTGATCAAGTTCTTAAAAGAGAACATTTGCACAAGATTTAGGACACTAGTTTCATTAGTTTGTGATAATGGATCAGCCTTCATATCCATTGATATGATAGAGTGGGATTATGATAACAACATAACTCTTAAGTTCTCATCCAATGATTATCCTCAAGACAATGGAGTCTCAAAATCAAAAAATAAGAACTTGATGAAAGCCATCAAAAAGTTTGCAGCTAAACAACCAAGGACATGGCATAAATTGCTTAAGTATGCTCTTTGGGTAGACATAACTAGAGTGAAGTAAGCCCTGAAAGAATTACCATTTCTTTGGGTGTATGGTCAAAATCTTATATTTCTAATCACCCTTAAGCTACCAACTTACAAGTTTATGCAAGAGTATATGAAAGAAGACCAAGAGTATGCTAATTCAAGGTTTCTTGACATCATTTCAATGGAAGATGCAAGAGAAGAAGCATTTTCCAACTTTAGTAGACATCAAACTAAAACCAAAATATGGTTTGACAAACATTCAAATATTAAGGTGTTTAGGTAGGGAGACTTGGTTCTCCTATGGAATAAATCCTCAAAGCCAAAAGGAAAGCATGAGAAATTCACTCCTTTGTGCATTGGTCCATATCAAATTACTGAGACATTGGGAGACAACACCTTCAAGCTCAAAGACTTACAAAGAGCAAAGTTCACATTGCCAACTAATGGGAAATACCACAAACACTACTCTACTATATCTCCCCAAGTCTTCATGGAGTAAATTGTAAGACTGATTAGATTTTGTTTAGGTAGGCTTAGATTAGTTCATATTTGTTTGCTTGTTATTTGTTTGCTTATTGTGTGTTTTCTTTTCTTTTCTTTGTTCTTTCTTTCAATAAGTCTTTCTCAAGACATTTTACAAATATAATATATCCTAAATGTTCAAAATAAAGTCTCAAATCAAGAATGTAGGTATGAACCTTAGACATTGCTTAATCATGGATTTTGGAGATTTGAGCTTGATATTATGATATTGAGAAATTGGTTAGGATTGATATCTACATTAATTGTTCCTTAAAAATATTAAACCTTATTCTGATCTAAGTTTGATTCTAATAAGGGTTGCATATGTTGAGTGAAAGTTTGAATCATTAGAGCAAATTCATGTTAGCACTCAATGAATAATATTGCCTGGGATGAAGTTTATAACCAAGGATGATTGTTTAAAGATAATTTTTTTGACAAAATCTTAAAACCTAGATAATTATGGTTCCTAATTTTTTTTGAGAGATAAATATACTTAAAAAATACAAAAAAATAAGAACTTTATTGAAAAGTCAAAATATTCCTAAGCAAAGCTATTTTTGGTAACCTCCACTGGGGTTATGGATGCCTCGTTGGCAATGGAGCAAGGCCTTGAGTGGAGCCAAAAGTATCTCTATTGGGGCTATAGATGCTTGGCTGGTAGCATAGCAATACCCAAGCCTTCCTTGTTATAAAAGCATGATTTTTAATGCATATATAAATGTGCTATAAGTCAATGTTAATGATTAAAGTCATGAAATTTGGAAGTTATTCTTCTAACCCCATGGCAATTAGTTAAAGAATTAAAACACACACAACATGACTAAGTTTTGATGTTTGAGCCTAAATTTTCATCTGTAAGACTTGTTTTAATCATGAATTAATCTTAATGATGGTATTTGATCATGTGGAATGAGTATTCTAGTTATTAGTTCAAACCAAAAGTATCTGAGTTCTAACATTTTGTAATGTTTCTCCCAAAAGTCACCATTTGTTGAAGTAAACATACCCCCATTTATTAAAAATGAGGACCCTTATTCAATTTGGTAAATTATGTTATTAATTGACATTCAAATTGATCAAAATGCATTATTTAATACCATGTTTTGCTTCAACTTCCATTGGCATGTTAAGTATCTCTATTGGGGCTATAGATGCTTGGCTGGTAGCATAGCAATACCCAAGCCTTCCTTGTTATAAAAGCATGATTTTTAATGCATATATAAATGTGCTATAAGTCAATGTTAATGATTAAAGTCATGAAATCTGGAAGTTATTCTTCTAACCCCATGGCAATTAGTTAAAGAATTAAAACACACACAACATGACTAAGTTTTGATGTTTGAGCCTAATTTTTCATCTATAAGACTTGTTTTAATCATGAATTAATCTTAATGATGGTATTTGATCATGTGGAATGAGTATTCTAGTTATTAGTTCAAACCAAAAGTATCTGAGTTCTAACATTTTGTAATGTTTCTCCCAAAAGTCACCATTTGTTGAAGTCAACATACCCCCATTTATTAAAAATGAGGACCCTTATTCAATTTGGTAAATTATGTTATTAATTGACATTCAAATTGATCAAAATACATTATTTAATACCATGTTTTGCTTCAACTTCCATTGGCATGTTAAGTATGATATTTGATTTCATCTAATATTGATAATGTTTGATTTTTTTCCAAATAGTAGGGTTAATGGAGTTCCATTGGAATGAACATTGTTCAAGATTTTATGCTTTAAATGCTAGTTTAACCCTCTTCTAATAAAACTTTAGTCTTTGGTCAATTAATTGAATCTATGTATAAATAGTGTTAAAGCCCTTAGTCTAAATGTTTTTGCCTAAGTCCCTTTTGAAATAGATTCAAATTTATGCGGGATCAAATTTACACCAAAACATGTTCTTATATTATAAAACTTAGTCTAAATTTTATCCTAAATTTTTAATTATGTTTATTAACATAATTAAAACATTAGTCTAAAGTTTTATACTAAGTCTATACAATATCCCAAAAGCTTATGTCTTTATTTTTATATCCATAAGTACTGATTAAACACAAAGATGTCAAGTGGCAAGATATCAAAGCTCAAACAGAAGATCAACGGTACATGGGTGCTCGCTCAAGTCAATAAGTCAAGTTAGGAAATCAATGATCCACATTTAATCATGCAATAGAGATTTGATGGTGAGCAAAGAGTTAACAAGTCAAAGATCTTATGAAGGGGCACGAGAGTGACAAGTGTCACAATCTCGATGAGTGATCAAATAAATAGATGGTTCATGTTCAAGCTTATGTATAAAGAAAATAATCAATGATCAATATTTGATCATACTTCAAATAGATCAACGGTGTGAATGAAGGTAGACTTTTCAAGGGCCTAGATTGATTGTAGTGGTGACACATGTCACAATCACAATGGATTAGATAAATATCGATGAATAACATTCAAGGTTCTAGATCAAGATTGATGGTACAGAGTAGGTTAACAATTTAATGGGCCTAAATCAAATGAGAGGTTTCCACATGGTAAAAAGGCATTAAGTGATGGAGTGTGTTTACAAGGTTCATAGAGACCCTATAGAGCTACCAAGTGTCACACTATTGGGAAATCAAATGGAAGATTGACAACCCATGATGAATTCAAGGTAAAAATACTTTTTAATAGATCAATGGTGCAAATTAATTGAGCTCCAAGATTGCATGAGATAATGACACATGCCCAAAAAGTGATAAGTGGTCATATTTTAAATAAATGAATAACATGACATGGCAATATCACATAAGCAAAACATGTCACATTGGGAGATGTTATGGGAATAACACATGAAAGGTATAAATGTGAAAATCAAATACAATCTAAGTCATAAAATCTCATTATTCAAGCTAGTTGACCGCCATTAAATCCTTGCATAAACCTTCAAGAAAGCCCTAGAGTACACAAATTACCCTAAATTGTTTCTAGAATCATTGTAATTGAACAAAAATAGTTGGATTATCATCCCCAATTGGATAATTAGATCAAGATTATAGCTATGGTGACCTATAAGCATGTTTCAAAGCAAGATGTGGAGCTATATTTGACATCAAACACAAAAGGTCATGTGTTCAAGGATATAGAGTTTTTTGCTACTACTTTGAACACAAGGGATAACAACTGGTCTAAATTGTTTTGAACAATTGAGAAACAACCAACTATCACCACAGAATAAGGAAAGATCCTCTTTTCAAGTAGAATATATGATGACATTATTGCAATCTAGATGACTAGTCTACATTATGTATTTATTTGTGTGATTTTTATTATGGCTACTTCCTTAACTAACTAGTTTGATGTTCATATTTGAATGGTTTTTGTGGATTTCAGATGTGCATATTTGAATGAAGAGTTTTCAATTTGTGATTATACTATATTTATTGAAAGATCTTAGATTCATTTCATTTTCTTTGCTTTTTATTGCAGATGTGCTAATGCAATTTACTTGTAAGAGTAAATCTTTAAATTGGATCTAGTTTCTTATTTGCATTATTCCAACTATCCTTAGACCTTTTCTTGATATATGATAAGATCTATGCTTTATATATTTCATGTCATATATTGGTTTGAGTGAATGTTTGGATGAAATTTAAACTTTGCCATAATGTCTCGATTGAAGATCAACAACATCTTTCTTCTCTGCCCTATCCTTCCTTTTGCTCATTTTTTTAATCAACTCATTGTAGCTTAGTTTTCATTGTAAATATTCATGCTAGATTGTAAAATTATTGGTTAAATACATGTGATTGTGATAGTAATGTTTTTTTATGGGGGGGATCACTTGCCACCCCAAATCCACTTTAGTCTTTGATGCTAAAGAAATAGACCCATAAAAAATGGGACCTTTTAGGGCCTTTAGAAACTCAAAAAATGTCTTTGGCAACAAAACAAGGTTAAACCGGCCTTAAAAATAGGGGAAGGCAAAAGGGAATGCCAGATTTACCTCCACATTTCTTGGAGTGTTACAGAAAATCTTAGAGGAAGGTTAAGGTAGAATTAAAGCTTCTCAAAGGGATATGTACTAGCCTTGTTGGTGATAAGGCAATGCCACTTAGACCCTAAACAACTTCAAAAAATAATTATAGGAGTTGTACAAGCTCATTTTTTCCATGTTTTTTGCACTAGAAATATCTAACAAGAAATAATCTATGAAATAATCTTGATAACCTGTAATTGATTTTTTTTGCAAAAAAATAGAATCACCTCAATGACACACTATCCCTTCTAAACCCCTATAGGCCCTGAAATTAATCAACCACAGAGGAAAATTAAGTTTTTTAAAAGTAAAATGTCACATTTTCATAGAAAATTAACTCCAATGCCCAAAAAATTGAAATGCATTTATAAATTCCCCTAAAAACACTTGTTTAGGACTTAAAAATGAATACTTAGATTTTTTTTAAAAAAACCCATCATAGATATTTTGAGATAAACAAAAAAACAACAGCTAGAAAAAATTGATCTTCAAAAGAAAAATGAAACCTCTAAATTGCTATTTTGGGATAAAAAGACCATATTTTTTAGAATAGAGGGGAAAAGAGCATTGCAAGCCAAGAAATAAATTATTTTCTTAAAACAAGTTATAATCTATAAAAATCCAAGATTTGGTATTGTAGGCAATCATATTATGTTTAGACACTTGGCAATGTCAATTTTGACCAAGCCTTAATATACTTGACTTGTGTGTACACAATTAACTCTCGCTAACACTCTCTTATCCAATATTTTACCTATGGGACTGACCTTTCAAAATTATCATTATTGACATATAAAATTTACCTAGTGTTTTTCTAAACAACTTATTATCTTATTTAGGCTATTTTCACATCTTAAATAATTGTTTCATGTCTTCTTGATGGTTCCAACCATAGTTAGACAAATTCGATTACTAAAGTCATTTGCCTTAGCTGTAATCATTCAATCACACTTTAACAACTATTTATCCAAATCAAAATCTTTCCTTTGGGTTGAACTTGCCTATTACATTTTGGTTTAGAGGGAAATTAACCAAAGAGTTAGGAATATAAGCATGCCAATCCTAATCCTATTCTTGGCTTAACACTTATCTAGAAAGCATCTATCTATCATTGAAAAGCATCTGGACATTGAGAGGAACTACCCTAAATATTTAAAATTTGAAACCCCTTAAAGGAGTAGGCCCTGATCCTAGTTTGAATACCATTGAAATGTGAAAATCATAGGTTGTCAATTTTTGAAATCCACACACATGATTGCATAATATGTTAGTATTACACTGATTGCACACACTCAACTAAATAGGAGAATTACATGTAGATTGAGATCTCTTTGTATTATTGGAACATAGTTAGTGATTATAAACTTAGCAAGGGTGGTTGATATCAACTCAAAACCATACTTTATAACCCATTTTAGGGTCACATTGGTATCAAGAGTGCACGCTAATTTTTAAGGCAAAAATAAATTTATTCACACAGGTCTAAAGACCTTTGAATAAATAAGAGTTTTTTATAAACACGATCATAATGATCCAAATTATCACAAAATTTCATAGATCCCCTAGATGAATCTAGATGAGTGCATATGTATTTGACTATCACATGCATCCAAGCAGTACTAGACTCACCATATTGATTTTTATAGTCTATTTCTTTATCTAAGTCAACATAGAGCCCCTATATAGGTTATTTGACTATTATACACTGTCACAAACCATAATATATCCTAAACAAGATATGCAACCTATCTTTTATGTTATTCCATAAATAATAAATTTTAATATATTAGTTATACTCTACTCTTACATTCAATTTTATTAATTTAGACATATATAATATAATCTAAATTAGTCTCAAGTTTTGGCTTGTTTAAACCACTAAATCAAAATTTATTTAAAACATGTACCATGTGAGAGGTTTTAAAACTATTGGGGAATGTGTGAAAACATTGAGATCTCATTCCATGTTTAGAAACAAATGCTAATACAAGCTTCATCAAGATTTTTTTATATATAATGAACATGAAAGAAAATATGCAAGAAACAAACCTATATTCAAAGAAAATAAAAAACATTATAAAAAGATCGTCTAAGGGAGACAAAAAAGACTATGAGATGTAATTCTCCAAAAAAATCATATCTCCCTCTCACAAGTTGGAGAACATCCCTTAGACTTTTTATAAGATTCAATTCTTCTCCCATGAAAAACTCATATATAGGAGGAATTATTTATAGGATTTCTAATATCTAGGCACATTTATTTAATTCATTGATGAGGGGGAAATCTCATTGGCCAAATGAACGGTGAATTAATATTAGTCCTCTAAAATGTGCCTTTTATTAATGTTATAATAGCTAAGATAGGAAAATAAAAACTTAAGATAAAACATATAAACATAAGTAAACTTAAAATGTGGTGTGCCTAACTATCTATGCCATCAAACTTCTTAGGTCACTTTTCTATAAACATTAGCCAAAAGGTCATTTTTTTACAACTTGCCCAATTTAAACAAGGACATAATGAGAACATTAGTTAGGAAGGAATCAAATTCAAGATTAGGTTTATGAAAATGTCTCAAAAAATACTTGATAATAAGTTAGGGATAATTTTACGATCGTCAGGTCATTTGTAATAGGTCATTGGGTCAAAAACCCAGTAGACCTATATGAACAACAATTTTGTGTGAAAATTTGTTTAAATCGTACACATCTTGTGAATTCGTTGCTAATCATTATTGATATACATACGTACATACATATGTATATATATATATATATATATATATATATATATAATCTTCTTCAATAATTTTATTATTGAATTATATGTTTGGGGTTGATTTAATTAAATGTTTTTAAATAAATATATTGTTTTGATATAATTAAATGGATTGAATCACAAATATTTTATTAAAAAATAATTTTAATTGTTA